>OZ025248.1:12889734-12985031 GCA_964019135.1 Arenicola marina | reverse complement strand
ATTGCGCAAACGTCTGTGCAGGATAAAAATATTCGCAAAGAGTAAGGGGGACTCCCCGAGACATGGCTGCTCCCTAGCCCTGACGCATAGCCCTAACGACCTGAACCCTAACGGGCCCTAACGGGGGTGTAAGGGCCATGCAATAGACATGGTCAAAAAAGTAGTAATGCATCACTCAGCTCGCTTCGATGAATGATTGTCCATTGGGACGACGAACTTACCGCTCCAAATCACATCGACTCTCTTCTTTAGACATTAATTAGACCCTAGGATGCATTCATTTTTAATTTGGCTGTCCATTCCTTGCACATCAATGATATTTTCGTCGGTCGTTAACGGCTTTTCTCCCTGCCGCTTCGAATTTTGCCAGGCAGTGTTACTTGAATCTTCCGCGTGGTGGCGCCGCTCGTTGCATGGACAGTCCTAAGCAATGTGGCACTACCAGTCAACCTTTACGCGCGTTTTTATTTGCTGGTTATCTCTACGCAAAAATGGCTTTCCCCAAAGCTCTAGAGAGGGCAAAGGTGTCACTGAAGTTTCTATACCAGCTAAAGGAGCGGCAGATAACGGCGCTATCGTCGGTTTGTGCTCGCCAGCACACGTTTGCTGTGTTGCCAACAGGATTTGGCAAAAGTGATGTAAGCTTATATGGCCTTGCACCGGTCATACTCGACATGGTGAGTTATCACGTGCTCTACGGTGTGGCTTTTCACCTTCAAAATCCTCTCGGAAAGGGATTTAACCCCCCCCCCCCATTCATCCCCTCTCCCTCCTACCTTACCCTCCCTCCTACCTCCCCCTCAACCCCTCCCTCCTACCCCCAACCCCCTCCCTCATAGCCCCCAATCTACCCCCTCCACTAAGCAGTATATTTGCATTAACATGTATGTAATATAGATAATTGATTTCAATTATTTTGAGGACTTAATTAATTATCACTGTAGAATGTACCTAATATTGCAGTAAATTACAAATTACAACATAACATTTCACATAATGAGCAATATACCACATACATTTTCTACGATGTGGGCTCCCAGTGCCACCCCTCTTAGCCCCCCCCCACCCCCTTACATCCCACCACCCCCTTTCTCCTACCCCCCCCCCCACCACCACACACACACATTTCCCTTCACATCCTTGAATCCCAAAAAATATAAGTTAATATATTGAAGAATATTTCTGAATATATCTGCACCGAAAGTTTACATCTTAAAATTAAATTGGCGAGTGTTAACGCTTCGTTTCGGCCGACTGGTAAGGAGAAAATTTTTTTTAGATGAACAGCGGCAGTTCCAAGCCGCGCAGTAGCGCAAGATCTTAGTCTTTCATGGAAAAGTACCGTCCAAACAAATTGATATACGTTTTGCGACGATTGAATCCGCAACAATGCCATGATTGGAGTTAGAATCGCAGCTATTTATACTAGCGATTATCATGCGCTCTTGTTTTGCTCACACAATAGGCGCAATTTCTGGTTTGAATAAATTAGAGTATCGCCTCCTGATTGGTCAATCGCGGACACGCCTCCAAAAAGGGCTGCCGCCTGGGTAGGCGGCCAAATCACTTCTAAATGCTATGGTGCGCTACAGATAGAACGTAAAATTCTGTAATTTGGAGGATAGACGATTAAGTATTATATGAATCGGTAAAGCAGCGTTATATGCCAGGCTGGCGGTTCCCTTTAAATGGATATAGACTGCCACAGGGCTAACCTTTACTGTCCTGGAGAGGGGCGAACTGGCCAATCTCTTGCCCCTATTACGAAACTGAAACTTGGACTTGCTACCCGCGGCGGTTGTTTTAACTTCCCGCCGCAGATGCTTGTAACAGTCGCCGCAAATAAAACCGCTCACACGCCTTAGGTGAGGAAAGACAGTCCGGGCTGTCCAGGGCGTGGACACCTTGAGCAGCGTGGTACCTGCCGTAGTGTCGTCCCTGAATTTCAGATAAACTCTTCCCATAACCCACACAATCGTGGTGATCCATGACGGTCACAAAGCAACAGTGGAGACAGCATGGTTATTGACTGGTAGCCCCACCTTGCGTAGAACTGTTCCCGCAACGAGCGGCGCCACCACGCGGAAGATTAGGTAACACTGCCTGGCAAAATTCGAAGCGGCAGGGAGAGAAGTCGTGAACGACCGACGAAAATATCATTGATGTGCAAGGAATGGACAGCCAAATTAAAAATGAATGCACCCTAGGGTCCAATTAATGTCTAAAGAAGAGAGTCGATGCGATTTGGAGCGGTAAGTTCGTCGTCCCAATGGACAATCATTCATCGAGCGAGCTGAGTGATGCATTACTACTTTTTTGACCATGTGTATTGCTTGACCCTTCTGCCTATCAGTTTGTTGTCAGGAGGGTCAAGTTCACTGGCTGGCTGCTCCCTACCTTGACCCTTCCCAATGTCGCGTATAGCCCACAGAGGTCAACGCGTCCTACTTTAACCAACCGGAGGTGTTCCTGCACCGACATGACATGTGTGGCCGACATGGCATGTAGGCCGGACCATGCAAGCAGTACTTTGCAGTAAACGAACCCTCAAAATAGTCGGTACTAAAACTAGATGTTATGATAAAGTTGAAGGTGTGCTTTGAATAAGGAAACACAACCTCAGTCACGTGTGTGCATCGTCTGATCGAGTTTGGAACGGTGCCTAAGACGGGGACAGGTCAAGGAAATGTGGAAACGAGGGTCCAACGGAGCTGGCAATAGTCGCCTGCAGTGACGGGTTGTGGGGGTAGAGGGGGGGGGGGAGATAGGGAGAGGGGTTGGTTATCGGGGGGGGGGACGGTCGCGCTGTCTCGCGTGGGTTCCTATCAGTTCTGGCCACGGGGAGGCGGGGGAGGAGGTGGCGGGGGATGCTAGACTGGGCGGTCTCCACGCGCGGTACCAGGCCAACGACAGCCTCTGGGCCGGCAAAGACAAGTCAAACACGGGGCTAATGAGCAAACCGTTATCGCGGCTATTGTGTCCCTATGCCACTAGGGGGAGCCACCACTGGAATACCCAAATAACCCACATTGCTGGGGCGTGAGGGGTGGGGGAACACATGGCAAGGGTGGTGAGTAGAGAGCATATGAAATGTGGCTGAACTGGAGTCCATTACTTTTGTTATCTTCTCGAAGCAGCCGCCTTCATCGACAAGGCCAAGATAATTGAGGCCCCAGGCGGCTGGCACGTTTTGCCATCATTGTCATATCGAGCGTACGTAGTGGGCCGCCATGAAGGGCCGGAAAACATCCCGTTGTGAAGTCCTCTGAATTAATCTCGCATATAACAAGAAACCTTGCCGCAGCGAGCAGGGAAGCGTGGATCGTTGTAATCGAAGTAGTTGTAATCACTGACAGAAAAGCCCGCTAAAAGTATCGAGCAACACCACCAGTCCGACGATTGACTTTTCGATATTGATTTTCGTTTTTGCTCCGCAAATACGACATACTGTACCCAAAAAATTCCTCTGTTAATGTAAGACAGTCAAATCCCATCCGAACCAAGTCGTAATTATAATGGCAGAGGTCTAAATATTCAATCAATATAGATTCTCCCGAGTAAGTGTTCAGCGGTTAAAATCCTATTGTCACTGCAACGATGTTTTGGATCGGTATACAGGCTGCCGCGTGCCGCGGTCAAGTTTAGTCGGTTAAATCTTATCCGGCGCCTTCCCAGGAAGCCGTGGACGCGGGCGGGTGATTGGTGATCTAGGCAGGCGGAGAGGAATCATTTGAGCGGTTTGGCTGGCTCACCTTTGTCCTTTTACTCTGTTAATTCTTCAAACACAAACAATCGGCATTCCCCCTGTGTGGCTTCGTGATTCCTTTGGACGGCTTTCCGGCGGTGATCAAGTGTATGGCTGGGCCATAATGGGTCGGGGCGCCGTCAGGGAATCGCCCGCCCCACAGCGATCTCTGCGCCACACCGGCGGCGCACAGACCACCCGTCAAAACCGGTGCGTTAGTTATGAGAACGTGTGGTCAACATTCCCGCCTACTCCCACCCCCCCCCCCCCCCCCCTTCCAAGGACACATTGTCCTGACGGTTGGGTGGGCAGAAAGGCGGAGAAAAGTGCCAACTTCAAAAGTAATATAGGGAACGCCGAATGATAGAATGAGGAGGTGGGAAGCAGGGAGAGACATATAGTTAGGGGTGGAAGGAGGGAGGGACAGAGTGAGAGGGATGGACTGAGGGAGGGACATAGTGTTAGGGATGGAAGGAGGGTGGGGCATAGAGTGAGAGGGATGGAAGGAGGGAGGGACATAGAGTTAGCGGGATGGAAAGAGGGATAATGGGAGAGCAGGGGAGGTGTATGTTTGATGTGTTGAATTACTCCCCTCTCGCATTTCTCTCGACGGTTGGTCTTCTCCCTCACATCAGTCGTGATGGAGGGACGGAAGTTGTCCTTTACTTCATTTGTATCCCAGTCAGAATTGGTCGACTTTTTCCAGGCCCCACATTTGCCCGAGATACACACAATTCCCGTGTAATTAGCGTACAAGGCCGGCAATCAGACGCTCGAGGCTTCACTGAAGACCCTCATGGCACACATTGGAGTGGCGACTGGGAACCCGTGGACTAATGGACAGGACAATTGTACGGGGAGGAGCAGTTAGCGGGAGGAGGGGTAGAGGGGGAGAGCAGAGCAGGGGGAAAACGTTGGGGAGCACGTGCGCTTCAAGTAACAATAGCCAACGAAATGCCAGGTTATTAAAGCTTTTTCAATTGTCTGCCTTTTCCTTTGTTGATTATTGATAATAGCAGGGATAGGACCTCTGGCCTCGACAGAGATCACCCGCGTATGTTCTGTATCGGCCTTGAATAAAATTGGCCTTGAACAAAAAAACATATTTGGAAACTATCTTCTATGCATATCCATAAGGATAGTTAGGCACATATTATTGATGAAAAGTCGTAATATAGAAATATAGTGAACTGACTAATTACTTTACAGCGAAACGAGTCCACATACGTACGCTAGAAACAGGGATTTGACATAAGAACTAGAGGTATAAGCAAGATGAAGCGGCTGTCCGTTCGGCTCGGCACCTTGACCAATGGGTCTGGTTTTCTCCCTGACCCTATAGTAATAGTGCCCAACGGAAGGGGGTGTGAAGGGGTCACGTTCGTCAAGCTGGTATGGACGAGAGGGGTTGTCACCCAGTAGGCCCCGAAGGGCACCGAGGTCACCCACATAGGGGTGAACCGTCCAGGATTAGATCCTGGACGAGGGATTAGGCCGGAGGATGGATTGGCGGGATGATAGGCCGGGGAGGAAGCGCCCCAGCCTGCTGGACTTGCTGGGCCTTTCTTCTGGAGCATGGATTAGTGGTTCCTCACCCAGGTCCGCGGCTAAACCGACCATTGATTGATAGGGACTGCCAGGGAGCGTACACCCAGGCTAGGCCCAGACATCGGCTCCTCCTCTTCAAACTCATCCGTTTTTTTGTGTGGCCCCAATCCTACTATTGTCCGGGTTCTTAAGATAACTGGGTCCCGGGCTGGCCAGGCCACGGCGATAGCACACCGGGCCACCTGACCATGGCCCCCAGGGCATGGTCGCCATCTTGCCCGACGTGCGATTTCCTTCACTCCGCGAGTGACAAAGTGATTGGCAAATCTGTAGAGGGATCGACATGCGAAGGGAGTTTTAAACGTGGGAGTATCTCCATCACGGGCAACACTTGCGCATGCGTGGCGACGAGATCCTGTGGCACCGTCTTTGAGATTATAAAGACAAGACTCATGATGTAAAGACCCTCATCATATATTAGCTACGTCAAATGGCGGCATTGTGCAATATTATTGCAGAATAACATTAAATAAGTACCTCGAATCTCCAACAGTAAGTAATGAGTGTCTTAAATCTAGAAACCCGTAATCTTCAAATAAAGATCAAAACGTGAGATAATGTTGACGAAAAATGCCTTGGTGAGCTGATCCTGTTCTACTCCTCGTGTGTCCAGCATCTTTCTTACTTCTAAGTTGTTACTTCGGCAATGGTGTTGAGCAAACATTCCAAAGAACCCTGGGGCTTAAAGATCATAATTTAAAGGTTTTTTGGCAAACATTTTGTGGCAAAGCAACAATTCTACAATAGCGTCTTTGTTTCTACCTTTTTAAAAATGCATGAAGATATAACTGAACATTTTCGCTTGTGTTGCATCAACAGGTTGCCATGTTACCAGTGTTCTGGGTAATACTGTTATCAATGTTTTAAAAAAAATATTCATCTAACTGACAGTAACAGCGGACTAACTCCGTCTTATAGAGAGTCCAGCCGGCGCCATATCGCATAACTAGGTTTGAGCTTTTCCCTTTCACTTTAGGAAACCCACGTCAAACTTGTAAGCTGAACTCTTATATACCAAATGTCGTCACGTGATTTTGTTCTTCCCTGAAACTCATTGCCGGGAGAAGCCGTTCCGTCTCAAGATATGTCTCAAGTGGGAGACGTTTGATAATTAGAGGTCGATACCAGTGCTGATTACTTCCCGGCGTGTCTGAGAGACATATATTGACGTGGAGTGTGTATCGTCAAGGACCACGAGAGTGAGAACTCACCTTTAAGTTAATGAGATCAAAGGAAACAGCCTAATTAATGGTAAGTGCTTCCCGGGAACAAACGTGGCAAGGGCATGTGGCCACAGCGTGGAATAATTTTAATGGCATCACTCCTTCGCTCTTTCCTCGACGTTCCTTATATATGTCTGTTTCTCTTCTCAGTTCTTTCTCCTCCCTCTTTGTCTTTTCCCCCTTATTCTCTCTCTATATATAGATATAAATCGATTACACAGTCTGTTGTCTCCCTTTTTTACACTTAGCCTGCTTCTTCCTCTTTCGCATCCTCTCTCTCGTTCCTTGTGTCTCTCTACCGCTCTCTCTTCCTCTCCCCCTCTCTCTCCCCCTCTTTTCCTCCCTCCCTCTCTCTCCCTCTCTCCTCTCTCCCTCTCTCTCTCACTCCCTCTCTCCTCTCTCTCTCTCTCTCTCGCCGCCCTCCCTATATCCACCGCGTTAATTCCCTCGTCCCTAACCCATTTCGTTCCCTCGCCATGTGGACCCAGCCATAATGATATGAGACTCCCTCACTCTGGTCCAGCTATTGATTTTACCCCGAAAACCGCCCAGTTATTGGTTTCCCTCCCATCCCTCCCTATCTCTGTCACACCAGACAAGACAGAAGATGGCTGTAACACCGGGGTACGACCCGGCCGCTGTCCATATCGTACCCCGGCCTGGTGTTCTGGGGGAAATAGAACGGGAGGAACGAAATAACTGTTGTTCCATTGACTATAAGCGTCCGGCGCGGATCGCGACGTTACAATCGACAACAAATCTGGGTCATCCCCTATTGAGCTAGGCAACCAGCGACCGAATCAAAAACCCACTTAGGGTTGCAAATTTAGTTTGAATGACGATTTGTCACGGATGGGAATATAGCAATAGCATTATTGCCAAACCCAGTGGCTAGCCCTCTGGCCGGCTTCGTATTGCGTGATATTGCGGACCTGCATTCGCCGACTGAATGTTGTGCTTTAACATATGCACTCATGTATTATTTTAAGGGGAGTCTCCTTAGATCAGTATCTATTCAGGATCAACAGGTAAGGGGTTCGCACCCCGTGACCTGCACACATGGCATGCATCAGACTAATGTCGTGGAAGGTTTCTTGGTCCAGTTTAGCCGCATGTGCGCACGTCATTTCATTTTATAGCATTTGAGCGATACCTGATCGATAGTTAATTATCTTTCGACCTAAGGGATCAGCTCTACATTTTTCCTCTTGGCCGTAGTCAAGTTTACGCCTTCCCCAGGGAGCCATCGGTATTTAAATGTGACGCGCCGCCAAGCGACGGAGCGATGCACTAGCTAGCACACTACGTAGGTACATCCGGTTGTTACTGCGCCTTCGGGATTCGCTGTTGCCTGCGCCATCCATCAGGAGGACCAGGGCGGGGGGGTGGGGGGGAGGGCATCGACACGTGGTGGCCCGCCATGTGGCTGGGACCTCCGACCGCCACACTGCAGCACCGCAACCGTCAACCGGGAACGGCATCTACGCACGGTGTGGCCCGGTACAAGGCCTGACGGGGGTGGGGGGAGGGGGGGGGGCATCGGCGAGGAGGGAAGGGGGAGGGGTGTAAAGGTGGTATTATGGATTGAACGGATGGGGTGGGCAGGGGGGGGGGGGGTAGGGGGACAGTGATAGGGGGGGGGGGGTGTAGCACCAACACGCGGCCTTGCTCCACTCCTAGATCCAAATTTAATCAGGAAATATCGGAAAGCGGTTATCTGAGGCCCACGGGGGTCGTAGGAACAGCTCTCGGGGGAAGGATCCTCAAAACAAAGCCCAGACTTGTCCGGCAAGACCTCAGGGGAGGCTTTGTACCGCGCTCGGACCGTTCTTCAAGCCGCCAGCACCACATCGACTCCTTGAAGCTGATGGCTCTTCTTCCTACGTCACCATGGCAGGCAGCCGGTCCACCCCCCCCCCCCCACCCCCCCACCACCCAAACCCGACCCAAATGAGGCATTCTTCCCCATGACGTGAATGGCTCTGAGAGAGATTTGTGGCAGTGACAAAGGCCTTTGATTGCTGTTGTTATGGATTTGTCGTCAGCCCGCACCTCACCCCCCCCCCTCCAACCCCCGATCGGTTGGGAAGTGCGAGCCCCCGGGCGACACACAGCAGTCCTCGAGGCGTTCGGCAGTGGTCTGAATGGGAATTGTACTCAACGGCCTCCGTAGGACATGGCGGTCAACCACGAAGGAAATGCGATAAATGGGATATCCATGTCTCTTGGCGCCACTTCGGTTTGAGGGTACCCCCCCCCCCCTCCCGTCTCATTGCCCATCCCCGGTCTCCCCTATGTAAGCACCTCCTTCCTCGCGCTCTGTTTGGCATTATTGCAAATGAGTTTCACGCCTACTCTAAGACTTCTGCCGCAAGTATCTCGAACTAAGGGATGTCTCACGTGACACATATCAATACCACGTCCCATGTGACACATCTCAAAGCCATGTCCCATGTGACACCTATCAAAGCCAGGTCCCACGTGACACATCTCAAAGCCAGGTCCCACGTGACACATCTCAAAGCCATGTCTCATGTGACACATCTTAACGTCATGTCCCATGTGACACATCTTAACGTCATGTCCCATGTGACATATCTTAACGTCATGTCCCATGTGACACTGTGACACATCTCAAAGCCATATGTCCCATGTGACACATCTTAACGTCATGTCCCATGTGACATGTCACACGTCATACCCCGCTGACGTTTACCACGCCATGTCCTATTTGACAGGCCAGTAAGTGTCTCAATGTGGTAATATGATTTTCAAAGTACGATGATGCTGACACTAATTCATTTATTGGTTTGCGATTAAAAGGCACCAATCGGCTGGGTACTTGGTGGCATGATATGACACAGACAAACAAATCGCCAACTCCCTTGTTGATACAATGAATCTTAAGCTAACGAGGAATATGTTATCAATATGTCTCTAATACTACAGCTGGGTTGGTGGTGGGGTCCGATCCACCATGGTAACAGATGACCAGCCCTTGAGGGCCCACATGGTGGCGCCACGAGCCTTAGCCTCTCACCGCCAGGAGTCTCACCCAAGGCTTCCATGACTTACTCTCTCCCCACCAGAGGGCCTATTGACACAAACACAAACACTCTCCGCAATATGAAACAAAACAATGGGTGAGTTCGGATATGCGACCGGTGTATTCGGCGCAGATATTTGGAGCATGCGCACTGCTACTTTCCGCTCATGTGCGGATCAAGAAAAACCGAACGCAAAATCCGCGGTCCGCGTGAATGTTGCACTTGCTGAACTGCACAAATCATGAACATCGTTAAACAGTACCCTAAAATAAATCAACGGATACGTGTTGTGTGTTTTTTTTAAATTCTAGTTCTTATAACATTATTTACAGATTTTTTGCAGGCCGAAATACTACTTTATATATATTTTACGTATTGTTAGGCCTGGACGCCATGTTGGAAATCCTCGTGATCCTCCGGTGGGTGGGAGTACACTCCGGAAGTAAAATGTACCACGTGACCGCGTTATCGGAACACAATCTCCGCGTTCGGTTATGCACTCCGCGGAGTCCGACTACTCCGCTCGCATACCCGAACTCACGCGGTGAGAACTCAATCAGACTGTCCACATGTAGATCTATACGTAACCTGGTAACGCGGTTGACGTAATATACGAAGTAACGAAATATGTTGTTTTATGTACATAGGAATTCCTCCTGGTGGAGTTTGCATCGGGGTTAAGGACAAGCCACGTGGCTTCACACATCAGTGGTTAACCAAGAAGGTAAACCAAAATGGCGTAAGTGGCCCAGGTAGCTTGCCGCGTGGCCACTGTGCACATGGTACAGATGAAGCGATGTACATATATTGCTATGCTGCCTCTGAAAGTCGCCGACACCTGATCCTTGGACCCTAGTGTCATACCATGTCATGTTTTCAAACTTGGAAAGTGTGAGCTGGTGCCGACCAAGTCTAAGTGTAAAGGTGGGCGGACGCGGTGAGAGCTGTGATGGTGAGAGCTGTGGCGGACGGTGAGAGCTGTGGTGGACGGTGACAGCTGTGGTGGACGGGCGGGGTCAAGCTATGGTGGATGGGCGCGGTGAGAGCTGTGGCGGACGGGCGCGGTGAGAGCTGTGGTGGACGGTGAGAGCTGTGGTGGACGGTGAGAGCTGTGGTGGACGGGCGCGGTGAGAGCTGCGGTGGACGGGCGGGGTGAGAGCTGTGGTGGACGGGCGCGGTGAGAGCTGTGGTGGACGGGCGGGGTGAGAGCTGTGGTGGACGGGCGCGGTGAGAGCTGTGGTGGACGGGCGCGGTGCGAGCTGTGGTGGACGGTGAGAGCTGTGGTGGACGGGCGCGGTGAGAGCTGTGGTGGACGGTGAGAGCTGTGGTGGACGGGCGCGGTTAGAGCTGAGGTGGACGGGCGCGGTGAGAGCTGTGGTGGACGGGCGGGGTGAGAGCTGTGGTGGACGGGCGGGGTGAGAGCTGTGGTGGACGGGCGCTGTGAGCGCTGCGGTGGACGGGCGCGGTGAGAGCTGTGGTGGACGGGCGCGGTGAGAGCTGTGGTGGACGGGCGGGGTGAGAGCTGTGGTGGACGGGCGCGGTGAGAGCTGTGGTGGACGGGCGCTGTAAGAGCTGTGGTGGATGGGCGCGGTGAGAGCTGTGGTGGACGGGCGCGGTGAGAGCTGTGGTGGACGGGCGCGGTGAGAGCTGTGGTGGACGGGCGCGGTGAGAGCTGTGGCGGACGGGCGCGGTGAGAGCTGTGGTGGACGGTGAGAGCTGTGGTGGACGGGCGCGGTGAGAGCTGCGGTGGACGGGCGGGGTGAGAGCTGTGGTGGACGGGCGCGGTGAGAGCTGTGGTGGACGGGCGGGGTGAGAGCTGGTGTGGACGGGCGCGGTGAGAGCTGTGGTGGACGGGCGCGGTGCGAGCTGTGGTGGACGGTGAGAGCTGTGGTGGACGGGCGCGGTGAGAGCTGTGGTGGACGGTGAGAGCTGTGGTGGACGGGCGGGGTGAGAGCCGTGGTGGACGGGCGCGGTGAGAGCTGTGGTGGACGGGCGGGGTGAGAGCTGTGGTGGACGGGCGGGGTGGGAGCTGTGGTAGACGGGCGCGGTGAGAGCTGTGGTGGACGGGCGGGGTGAGAGCTGTGGTGGACGGTGAGAGCTGTGGTGGACGGGCGCGGTGAGAACTGTGGTGGACGGTGAGAGCTGTGGTGGACGGGCGCGGTGAGAGCTGCGGTGGACGAGCGCGGTGAGAGCTGAGGTGGACGGGCGCGGTGAGAGCTGTGCTGGACGGTGAGAGCTGTGGTGGACGGGCGCGGTGAGAGCTGTGCTGGACGGGCGCGGTGAGAGCTGTGGTGGACGGGGGCTGTGAGAGCTGTGGTGGACGGTGAGAGCTGTGGTGGACGGGCGCGGTGAGAGCTGTGGTGGACGGGCGCGGTGAGAGCTGCGGTGAACGGGCGCGGTGAGAGCTGTGCTGGACGGTGAGAGCTGTAGTGGACGGGCGCGGTGAGAGCTGTGGTGGACGGGCGCGGTGAGAGCTGTGGTGGACGGGGGCTGTGAGAGCTGTGGTGGACGGTGAGAACTGTGGTGGACGGGCGCGGTGAGAGCTGTGGTGGACGGTGAGAGCTGAGGTGGACGGGCGCGGTGAGAGCTGTGGTGGACGGGCGCGGTGAGAGCTGTGGGGGACGGGCGCTGTGAGGGCTGTGGTGGACGGTGAGACCTGTGGTGGACGGGCGGGGTGAGAGCTGTGGTGGACGGGCGGGGTCAGAGCTGTGGTGGACAGGCGCGGTGAGAGCTGTGGTGGACGGTGAGAGCTGTGGTGGACGGGCGCGGTGAGAGCTGCGGTGGACGGGCGGGGTGAGAGCTGTGCTGGACGGGCGCGGTGAGAGCTGTGGTGGACGGGGGCTGTGAGAGCTGTGGTGGACGGTGAGAGCTGTGGTGGACGGGCGCGGTGAGAGCTGTGGTGGACGGGCGCGGTGAGAGCTGTGGTGGACGGTGAGAGCTGTGGTGGACGGGCGCGGTGAGAGCTGTGGTGGACGGGCGCGGTGAGAGCTGAGGTGGACGGGCGCGGTGAGAGCTGTGGTGGACGGGCGCGGTGAGAGCTGTGGGGGACGGGCGCTGTGAGAGCTGTGGTGGACGGGCGGGGTGAGAGCTGTGGTGGACGGGCGCGGTGAGAGCTGTGGTGGACGGTGAGACCTGTGGTGGACGGGCGGGGTGAGAGCTGTGGTGGACGGGCGGGGTGAGAGCTGTGGTAGACGGGCGCGGTGAGAGCTGTGGTGGACGGGCGGGGTGAGAGCTGTGGTGGACGGTGAGAGCTGTGGTGGACGGGCGCGGTGAGAGCTGTGGTGGACGGGCGGGGTGAGAGCTGTGGTGGACGGGCGGGGTGAGAGCTGTGGTGGACGGTGAGAGCTGTGGTGGACGGGCGGGGTCAGAGCTGTGGTGGACAGGCGCAGTGAGAGCTGTGGTGGACGGGCGCTGTGAGAGCTGAGGTGGACGGGCGGGGTGAGAGCTGTGGTGGACGGGCGGGGTGAGAGCTGTGGTGGACGGGCGGGGTGAGAGCTGTGGTGGACGGGCGGGGTGAGAGCTGTGGTGGACGGTGGGAGCTGTGGTGGACGGGCGCGGTGAGAGCTGTGGTGGACGGGGGCTGTGAGAGCTGTGGTGGACGGTGAGAGCTGTGGTGGACGGGCGCGGTGAGAGCTGTGGTGGACGGGCGCGGTGAGAGCTGTGGTGGACGGGCGCCGTGAGAGCTGTGGTGGACGGGGGCTGTGAGAGCTGTGGTGGACGGTGAGAGCTGTGGTGGACGGGCGCGGTGAGAGCTGCGGTGGACGGGCGGGGTGAGAGCTGTGCTGGACGGGCGCGGTGAGAGCTGTGGTGGACGGGGGCTGTGAGAGCTGTGGTGGACGGTGAGAGCTGTGGTGGACGGGCGCGGTGAGAGCTGCGGTGGACGGGCGGGGTGAAGGCTGTGCTGGACGGGCGCGGTGAGAGCTGTGGTGGACGGGGGCTGTGAGAGCTGTGGTGGACGGTGAGAGCTGTGGTGGACGGGCGCCGTGAGAGCTGTGGTGGACGGGCGCCGTGAGAGCCGTGGTGGCGGGACCAGACGGATCAGTCACCACTGGGTATTGTTACACCCCGCCTAAGTAGGCAGCTAACGTTTCCGACCACGTTGTGTGCCATCTGGGGACATCCCTCGGGTCTCCGATCCCCAGACATACAGGCCGCAGACCCCCAGCGGTGGGGGGGGGGCGGCTCACCCAGGCCCCAACACTCATATACATTGCCCTGGTACATCACATGTAAGAAATGCTAAATAAAACAATTTTTTTAACGGGTTCAATGCAAAAATAAAGAGACATCAATTAGACTGAAAGTGATTCCCGGTATTTTCAATGAGCTAAGGAAGTAAATAATCAGCGCATTGAAAACTGTAACACCAGGTTATAATACATTTTTCATATCCATTAACCTCGAAATTCGCTGTTCCAAATCCCAATTTATTCAGTCTCATGTGCCAGAGAGCATCTCTCAATTAAAACAGTATATAACACGTGTCAGTCACACGAAGGTCTGTGATATGACAGCCTCTGTGTCTGGCACCAGACATGTAGGCTATGTCTATGTCTGGCACCTCTATGTCTGGCACCAGGAAGTCCCCTTCTTGCAATACCGGGACAAATCGCCCTAACACCCAGCGACAGTCATAGCTTACAAAACTTCCTTTTCATTTGTTAAGGTGAACATATTCATTTGAAAACTAGGCTCGGTCCGACTGGACACAGCGCACCATGAGTGATGCACTATATATGACCCTCGATGTCTTCACAACTGAGAGACTCATCCGCATGATATGTATATGTAGTTTTCATGTATATTTCATGCCATTCTTTCCTTTAGTAACGTTACCAAATATATGGGCTGCCTCCCATAATCTCCGTGTTAGGCACGAGCGACGTTTCCACCAATGGTATAACAGAGAAAAGCTGCGCTAGTTCCCAGGCGAGGGTTTTGATGTTGGGAATGGTTATGCGTGTTGGTATTAGCGTGTGTGTCCGTGGTGTCTTTGTCTCCCGCGGGCCGTCCAGGCAGACCTGCCCAATTATCGCTCGAGGGACCCCTTCATTCGCTTTAATGACGCCACTAACTCAGACAATGGGCGCTTCCTCCTGGGCAACAACTACGCTTTATTCCGATATGGTGCCATATAAATATACAGCCAGACACTAAAATTGAAAATGAAATAGAACCGACGCGAGAGAGAAAGAGAGAGCTGGGGGGGGGGGGGGGGACGAAACAATGGGCGTATTGATTTACCGTGCGTGACCATACCATTAACAATTTACGAGCTTCATACTCCGCTGTTCCTACAGCACGGAATCTGGATGTCGGCCCAATGCTATCATGGTCCCGAAACGTAATGTGATCATGTTGACTTGAAAGTTAGTGGTTGGTTCCTTGTCGATGCCCGTAACCAATCCACCGGCCGGCTGTCTACTTAATTAGACCAGCGCCCCAAGATCAAAACAAATAGACCCGTGGCTTTTCAACCTGGAAATGTTATTTTGTTTCTGGATTTTTTGTTTGTTTAAACATCATTTATTTTACGAGGTTGCCCTGAAATCTGGCTGGGTCACATCAAATAGTATTGAATTAATACTATGTCGACATATATCGGCTATAAAACGACTTTATTCTTCGCTATATGTGTGCAATTCCGTGGAAATGAAAATTGCGCTGCCATTCACTATCTTCAAGTCTTTATATCCTAATACAAGGGCCCCATAGGGGCTTTTTCGACACGGCGACACGGCGATTTTTAAAATCGACAACGCGACATTGGGCCTGTCTTAAAATCGACATGCGACATAAGACTTAGCGACACGCGACATGGAACTTTTCCTTAAAATCGACACGCGACATGGACCTTTTCTTAAAATCGACACGCGACATGGCTATCCCCCCCCCCCTCAGGGGCCCTAATACATGTCCTAGCCGTCCTTGTTTCACCGATGTACCCTGAATGACAGAATGACGTCATAACGGGCAACAGCCGAGACGTGGCACCACATATTCCGTGACGTCACGCTTCTGATTTACACCCGTATCCGATGGACGATTTCTCAACTGTTGTTGTAGAAGATGAAACGAGTTCACCAGCATATTATAACAAATAACGAATTTCAGCACACAAAAAAACAATTATCCAATGGACACAGCCATCGGATCTAGTTGTGAAAAGTTGATTGTAAATGTTATGCAAAAAGAAGTTGAGCCTTGGTTAAATGCCGTATGTCTGACCACTGCATGTCAGGCGACCCCCACACATAGCTCACATACAGCTCATCATCCATTTCGTGCTTTATCACTTCAGAAAACCATCCGCCGCTGGACTGGCTTCGGGAGGGATGGGTATGCACTACAAGGGGCCTGAGGCCAGGAAGTGTGAGCCTGAGGCCAGGAAGTGTGAGCCTGAGGCCAGGAAGTGTGAGCCTGAGGCCAGGAAGTGTGAGCCTGAGGCCAGGAAGTGTGAGCCTGAGGCCAGGAAGTGTGAGCCTGAGGCCAGGAAGTGTGAGCCTGAGGCCAGGAAGTGTGAGCCTGAGGCCAGGAAGTGTGAGCCTGAGGCCAGGAAGTGTGAGCCTGAGGCCAGGAAGTGTGAGCCTGAGGCCAGGAAGTGTGAGCCTGATGCCAGGAAGTGTGAGCCTGAGGCCAGGAAGTGTGAGCCTGAGGCCAGGAAGTGTGAGCCTGATGCCAGAAAGTGTGAGCCTGAGGCAAGGAAGTGTGAGCCTGAGGCCAGGAAGTGTGAGCCTGAGGCCAGGAAGTGTGAGCCTGAGGCCAGGAAGTGTGAGCCTGATGCCAGAAAGTGTGAGCCTGAGGCAAGGAAGTGTGAGCCTGAGGCACCGCATCACCTCTCACGACTAATTGTTGGCTCACCTCGATGTCATTACAAGAAGAGCAGTGGAAACATAACACCATGTCATGATTGCCGGACGGTGTGCATGCCGCGACCGCTGGGTTGTATGTCTGTCCGTCTGTCTCGGTACATTGATTGGGGTAACAATGGGTCGGGCGCCAGTGGGGACACGGCTGTAGGACACGACAAAACAAGGACACATGTCGACAGAGACCACAACACACGTCCCAACCACGCATTGCGAAATTGTTCTACCGGTAGCTAATATAAACCTAGCAAACAAAACTCATGCGTCTGAAAGTAATTGATTGGAGTAGTTGTGACCATTCAGTGAGGAGCATTTAAAGGAATTGCCGCCCCTGGTACTACGCGCCTGGAACAGCTGGTCGACCCTTCCGTTATATATATAAGGCACTGCGCGCTGGTAGCAAGAATCCGGTGACATCCGTTGGGAGTGGTCTCACCTGACGAGCGGGTGGGTCGAGGGGTAGGGGCATTGATTGGTGCACATGACAAGGACAAAGGCAGCGGCCGGTGTATCAGTTTATATCCGGAGAGTCTGGAGACCTGGATCCAGATAAAACCAGCGTACTATAGGCGCCATCTACCGCGCGAATTGTTACGTTTTGCTCGCCAATAAATCGATCCCGGCAGCGGAATCATTATGCAACCGCGCAAAACACTTGCTCGTCCTCCCGCCCGGCGCCGCTGTACTCACTCGGTGGAGGAGCGACCAAACACTGCGGGCTCTGTTACCCGGACAGGCTGCCGCCCAGCACATGGTCAGAGAAGGTGCCTTACAAAGTTAGTGGCAACCCCTTGCTGAGACAATTTATCAGAGTGTTGTCATAAGCGGCAGGTCCGCCAGTTGCTCAGAATAAAAGTGATTCTCCATCGTTGAGACAATTAATCAGAAACTTTGCACAACCCACTGGTCGGGCAGTTACTCAAAAGTTACTCAAAACTTACTGGCAGCCCGTTGCTGGGACAATTAATCAGAGAGCATACATACATGGCAGACAGTTGGTAACATGGTTGCTTAGACAGCTGTTGAGAGAGATGCTCTGTGCTTAATCACATTTCCTTGCACGCTTGTCAAGCAGTAAAACGCGAACAAATCGTTAGGCAGTGTTCAGAGAATGGTCAGACAGTAGGTCACACCTGGTCACGACAAAGTTACTGTCACATAGACAGTGGGTGCATTACTTTGTAGGTTGGTATACCCGGCCTAGCCCAAAGACATGCACCCACTTGCTTGAGTATATGCCCCAAACTGTTTTTGTTAGACAGATATTCACTGTTGTGTGTCCAAAATAAGCTGCCATCACGAATGTCAGGATCAACCCTCGGCCCATCACGTAAATGCCCCAAGATGTTGCATTCCAGCTTCCAGAATCAGTATGTTATTGTCGCTTCTGTTTTCGTTAAAACGCGTCATTACATTAGTGACGTATGTAATTGTGTAAGTATTAAAGTAGTGAACACATACTTTGAAACGTCGATTAAGGCAATGGATGTTGCCTCGTGTCGATTAAGGCAATGGATGTTGCCTCGTGTCGATTAAGGCAATGGATGTTGCCTCGTGTCGAGTAAGGCAATGGATGTTGCTTTGTGTCGATTAAGGCAATGGATGTTGCCTCGTCTCGATTAAGGCAATGGATGTTGCCTCGTGTCGATTAAGGCACCGGATGTTGCCTCGTGTCGATTAAGGCAATGGATGTTGCCTCGTGTCGATTAAGGCAATGGATGTTGCCTCGTGTCGATTAAGGCAATGGATGTTGCCTCGTGTCGATTAAGGCAATGGATGTTGCCTCGTCTCGATTAAGGCAATGGATGTTGCCTCGTGTCGATTAAGGCAATGGATGTTGCCTCGTGTCGATTAAGGCACCGGATGTTGCCTCGTGTCGATTAAGGCAATGGATGTTGCCTCGTGTCGATTAAGGCAATGGATGTTGCCTCGTGTCGATTAAGGCAATGGATGTTGCCTCGTGTCGATTAAGGCAATGGATGTTGCCTCGTGTCGATTAAGGCAATGGATGTTGCCTCGTGTCGATTAAGGCAATGGATGTTGCCTCGTGTCGATTAAGGCAATGGATGTTGCCTCGTCTCGATTAAGGCAATGGATGTTGCCTCGTGTCGATTAAGGCAATGGATGTTGCCTCGTGTCGATTAAGGCACCGGATGTTGCCTCGTGTCGATTAAGGCAATGGATGTTGCCTCGTGTCGATTAAGGCAACGGATGTTGCCTCGTGTCGATTAAGGCAATGGATGTTGCCTCGTGTCGATTAAGGCAATGGATGTTGCCTCGTGTCGATCAAAGCACCGGATGTTGCCTCGTGTCGATCAAGGCACCGGATGTTGCTGCCACCTGTGTGGACCTGCTTCACGTCGGCATTGTGAAGACAATAACTATAGAACGTGCTACACCGTGGGAGTCCCAGGCCAGCACGCCAGGCAATGAGCAGGCTATTCCAACACATAACTACATTGGGAATGACGTGCGTATTGTCATTGCCATCAAGTCGCCACGGGGGACGGACGAAACACGCTCGGACGTACCATCTGCAGTCCGCCGGCGTAACCTGGGCAACGCAGCTATAACAGTTGATGGCTGGCGGCAGGAACGTATGGAAGACAAGACGTATTGATGCCGAGGATACCAAGATACGTGAGCGAGTTTACGAGGCCGGGGGAGTGGGGGGGGGGCATGGGTGTGTGTTGGGGGGGGGGGAGGTACACCATCTTGTACTAATTTCTTCGGCTATGCTGACATTTACACCTGACGGCAGTTGGTTATTTTTTGTATATACCCACCCCAGCTGGTTACACGTGTAAACTGGTTGAGGGATGTCGGGGGCGAGGTGGGAAGGGACGGGGGGGGAGGCGGGTGGTGGGGGGCGTGGTCGCAGGCGAGGAGAGTGGCAACCAGGGTGGGGCGACGCCAAGGATACGCTGATAGCCAGTGACAGCTTTCATGGTCGGCGCCCGTAGAACAGTCTAATTAAGCCCGGCGCGTAGTAATACAGTGCCGTGAGGCGTCCCGCCCGGGTCGTGGTGATCTACCCGCGGAGGGGCAGGCTCCAGGGGGTCTTAAAACGGTAATGAAACACCGGAAATAGCGACACGGAAAAAAACAACCTTCCATCTTATCTTGTTCATACATGAAGCTCCCTGACGGAGAACATCCACTCCATCACTGTTCATGGACCCCTCGCCCGACGTACGTCCAACATCCGTTGCAAAATTGTCCATTGAGTAATATGTGTCGATATGCCACTGCGTGTAAACGTCGACGTGGGTTTAATTGACAGCTTCCTGACTGGGTTCGTCGTCATCGTTCCCTTCAAAACCGTTCGCTGCAGGCTACGTAGTCAGCATAAGTGTACACTGCCTGCTGTAAGCACGCTGTAAGCACGCTGTGAGCACGCTGTAAGCACGCTGTAAGACGGTCGCCTCTCTTGCCAGCCGCCAGTGGCTGCGGCAACGACAGACCATTCCGGCTTTTATTACGTTATAAGTGCTCACCTACGTTGCTGATTGGCTGGTTCCTGTATAATTAGCCTGCCATTCGGCAGCCGCTAACTTGTGTTGTACTCAGGCACATATGCTGGAATGACGTCATTAAGTAATATTCATTGTTTTTAAAATCATCTAGATTTAGTTCAGATGGAACGTAGCAAATAGCTTCCACAAGATACGCTGCCTCATTGCTCATTTGGCTTTCAGGGCTTCTCTGCCATCCACAAAAATCCACCAGAGCTTTATGAAGAACGAAGCGCCACCTAGCGAATGACCGTTTTTACCTGCCGCTTGACATAAAACATCTGGTTGCTACATCTTGTCGCTACGAATGAGATGGTTGATCTCCTGACACTGATCAGAGGGATTCCCCCGGAGTGCCATTCAGGGTGACCATATGGACACCCACAACGACCTGGGCATACAGACATATCAGACGCTCAGTTAAACAATCAGATTTGTTCGTTTTGCCACGCTCCAAGTCCCCTGTAGTCTACCACTGCTATGCTGGGATATATGTGATTAAACCAATTCGCCCGCGGCATCGTCATAAACCATACGTATTGTTCAAGGTTATACGATATTATGACGTCATATGCCTGTAACATTTAATACGTATTCAACATTTTGTATTTAACACCAATTGGATAAACGATGGGTGGATGAATTCAATGTAATTGGCCATAAGTCGAAATGATTCACAACAATATGGCCTAATTATTTCGAGATACGCCGATTTAGAGCATAGAGCTATTATTTCTCAACCCCTCAATTTTAGGTACACCACAAACCAGATCCATGCTGCAACGACATATATATTTATACAGATATACATATAGATATGCTAATACATATATGTATATATATATATAAAATGTTAGGCTCTCACATACAACGTTGTATTAGTGCAGATATGTGACTGAACGATATCTTACACTCTGTCTACTTGCCTTCCAGCACCGCCCGCAGCGGGAGATCGGACGCTGGTACTCGTAAACATGGCAACCGGAGGGGCACAGCTCGTGACGTCACTGCTCGCATAATCCGAAGCCTATGGTCATCAGTGGTATGTTGTCTTCGTGCGTGAATCTTTTTCCTAATCCCTTGTATTTCAGTAATTTAAAGATATTGTTTCTTATCCCTTGTACTCTAGTAAATATCTTCGTCCTTCTCCCTTGTGCTCCAATAAATGCACATTGACCGCGAAGGTTTCTTCGGAAGATAACAAGGATTTGAAATCCACTGGAATTGCTCTATCCAATTAACTTGTATGTAGACGAATTTGCACGTTGAGCAGTGAAAATTCCTGGAAAATATGCAGTAAACAAACTGCGATGATATGTGCAAGCAATTTTCAGTCCTAATGATGTTCGACTAATCACGTAAGATATAAATCACGTCGATCTGGTTTCGCGTTACACTGCGTTACACTACTCGTCCAGTGGAGTGAGATCCTCCATCCATATGTTAAGAATCCTTTCTTTCGTTGTTTGTGATATCACACCCGAATCCTTCTTTCCAATACCCGAGGTGGTCTAGGTCAATCTGAGGTGACGGAGGCTATCCAGAGATAAACATAGAAGCAGACGACCGTGGTCCGCGTGGTCATCAAAACGGCGGGAAAGCGCGAAGGAACATGGCGTGTCCATCTCCTGGTCACACCATGTTCCTTCGACGATAAGGACGATGTACGCCAGTCTTAGCAATGGTGTGTTATTAAACCTCACCAGCTAAATATAAGTCTAAACCCATAAAAACGATATAAGACTTATAATTGAAACTGTAACGTTGTCTATTTTCATGTGTGTGGATCTGGCCGTGTCAAGGGGACGGTGAGTGGGAGAGGGTGAGTGGAAGAGGGTGGGGTAAGTCTTCTGAAAGGCGTCCGGTTATACTAAATAATTATCACAAGCTGGCAAGAAATACCGGTTAGAATGTACCGGTTAGAAATGAATTATGACCAGACCCCCCCCCCCCCCCCCCCAACTAACACATTGGATGTGCGAAGCGTCAGGAGTGCATAGGTGTGTCATAATAAGAAATAGTGCTGAGATAGAGAATGCAGGCTAGGACGATGCAGACTGACTTAAGGGTTGTACATATTAATTAGGGGTAGAAAGGTAAAGAATATGTATATATGCTAGCTTGTAGCGGCATGCGTGAATCACTTCTGTGTCAGTTATAACACATTTACCACTCGAAGATGTTTATCCTTTCACTGTGATTGCACGAAGCTCATTAAGGCAGTATAATCGGCTTTAGTAGTCGAATCGATTGCTTAGATCAGTTGGTACACGTGCTGAGCTGCAGATCTACATGTCGTGGGTTCGAACCCTGGCACCTGCATCTAGGCATGTTTCATCCAAGCCCATTTCATTGTATCATAACATTTCTGGACCCAGCGTCCCTACCTTTCAACAACTATTGTAATATTGCTTACGAAAACCAATCTCGATTTCCGTAAAACACAATCTAATAGCTATCATTGAGACAGACGTCTTTTGCACAAAATGGGGGGAATTCCATTAACTGATCTTCGCGTGCCTTGATTCTCCTTTATAAAGACGTGTTTACTTTTTACGTTACTTAGTGTCGTGTCTGGAATTCGTGAACTTTCATTTGTGGCAGTGACCCCATTTTTTTACATGGGCACTCAACGTAGTACTATCCATTTTATCCATCGGCGATTCGTATTTTAGGTGAATGCACCGGCGGCGATGGCGCGCGCTAGTGCTGCCCCGCACGGGAGAACACTCCGTGCTTTATATGCGGCACTGTTATCGGAGGCACGGAGCGTCGGAGGCGGCTATAGGCGGGCGCCATCCCGTGAAGGCATTCCCGGCTACAGACCCGCGCCCGAATGTTGTATGAACTCGTTGTAAAGTAGTTGAAGTGAGTGACTGTTGACATGGAAGGGTGATCGAGAAAGAAGCATTGAGGTACAGCACATAGCGGGATGGGTGAGGAGCTTAGGGAAGGGGTGGTTGGGAGTGTAGGGAAGGGGTGGTTGGGAGTGTAGGGAAGGGGTGGTGGGGAGTGCAGGGAAGGGGTGGTGGGGAGTGCAGGGAAGGCGCAGAAAAGAAGGATGCAAGAAGGATGCAGTGAGAGCGTAGTCAAGGGCCTAGTTGTTTTTGTTCAAGTATTTAAGAAGCTAGCAAATGTACTCAGCCTCTACACCTCCGTCATAAACAGTGGTATTGAGAGCCAGTTTTTACATAACCTCCTCCTCTCTTCTGCCAAGCCTCTCGACAGCTTACATATGCTATGGTTTTTGGCCTACTCTATGACCATGGCGGAAACTGACGGTTGGTATATGGCCATCATTAACGTGCAAGCCGTATGGTTCAGCTTGTCCATGCAGTTCACGCATTCCTCGATGTTTACATGTGCCCAGAAATCATCCGTAGCTTAAACGTGGATTAGTTTACATGGTCTGGGTCTGGCTGTCGGTCTTCATTCCCCGAACCTTTCTCTCACGCTCGAACTGCCCCAAAGTTTACATTCTTCTTAGCTCCCCCAAGGCATAACAGGTCAGGGGGGTTGGGGTTAGATTCTTAGAACCGCTCTGGTGGCTTAACTGGGCACTGGATTTCATGTTTCCGACTCGCGTGACCTGCACGAGGTTTAGTTTGCACAGTTCGCACCTATCTGGTGGCCTGACTGACCCTCGGACCTTCCTCATGGCCTAACTGACCCGTAATTGGCTTGCGTTCACCTGACCGCATCCGTGATCGCACTGGGAGTTTATTCAGAGGTTTCAGACTTCCCTCGTGGCCTAACCGTGGATTAGTCTGCAGTGTTCGGACATTACCCATGGCCTAACAGTGGCCTAATTTCCGTGCCCATGTGCCGCAGCCAGCGCTGGTAAGGCGGGTACCCACAGCCTGGCAGATTAACGGCATAGTCTACCGACAGACTGAGGCTACTCCATCCGGCAGGCGGGGCAGGCAGCCAGCACAAACTGTCAGCTCCGGCCAGACCAGGCCTGAAGACCTGCCAGCCGGAGCCAGCAACAAAAGTAATTGTGATGAGAAGAAACAAGGCATAGACACCAGTCCCAACCTTCTTCTCTCACTCTCAATCAACCGACCGCGGCCGAAAATAACAAAAAAACCCGAAGAGGCTGTGTCGCTTACGCTGCGGTACATGTCTTAATACCTGTGGCTATTTTGGCATCCTTCCGTGGACTATGCCAGCTACCTCCTCTTTTAACCCCCCCCCCGGTAGACCCCTCACAACTACCCACTCCGCACCCCATCCTCGGTGTATTCGGGTTTTGTTTCTTCTTTCCGGTGTTTCCATTGTGACGTCCTATACTCATTCTACGCCACCCTCCCCCCGTCTTCCTCCACAGAGACACATACTGCAGACCCCCTTTTCCCGCCAACGACCCCCCCTCTACCCCCCCCCCCCCCACCACCCAGCACCCCGAAGAGCTCCAGCAATGAAACATACGCTTAAATGCATACAATACACCACACGCCCACCCACCCTCCCCCACGCCATGGCACATATGTCGTGAATTACGGCACGTGCGTGCTGTATACAGGCCTATACATATGTTACAAATGCATTAGACTTGAGTCTCGCTATATACTGAACTAGACCGAACACAGGAGAAGTCCCGTCCCAGGGATCTAAGCATGCAGGAAACATAGGCATCTTCGCCTTGGCTGTAAGAATTCATGCCGCAATGTGCCCTGGAAACATTGCCTACAGCTGCACACTTCAGCCAAGAGAGCGATAATAGGACAACAAACGCGGGCAACTGTAAACTGACAGATACGTTCTTGCACTGTTTTTTGTGTTGGAAACGGGGAAGCGTTGTTTGAATGATGGGAAGGGTTGTTAGGGGATATCTGTTCCCGGTTAGTTAGAAACGAAGGTTATCCCAAGGCAATATTTAGCAGCTGCAGAATTTCCCACGACGTAACATCCTGTCTCACGGCATGAGCGTCAGACGTATAAAGACCTGGTTCAATCCCACACGATTTGTGATTGCCAACGCCAGTCGCTATCTATCTAACTTTCCCTCTCACTTCACAGCCGCGGTGTGAGGATTTAATATTTAAATAATCACGGTGTCACCCTAAAAGACATCTTCCTGGAATGTGACTTTCATTCACATTTTGACCCGGGTGGTCAGTCCGCAATTGCTGGTGGTGTAATGCTATATACCAAACGACCGAAGGACTGTGTTGAAGTCCTGTGTAATCCTTGATATTCACCGAGGAGACATACCGACGTTTACCCGTGATGCTCCGCGACGTGTCGGGTAACGCCATCTCTGTAATCCATCCCCGGTTTGCTTGGCTGACCCATCACCATTCGCTGGTGATCTCTGGTACTCACACGTTAACGTAGGCCTCTGATGTAAGCCACAGATAATCCTATCCCTTTGTTTCCTCGCAGGTGGGTCACGGGCCGTGGATCCAGGTCAATGTACGCAGCGGGAATATCAGTCCGAGAGCAGAGGGTGTCCAGAGAATCCGAGGAATCCAGACGCTGTCACCAACGATGTGAGGGAGTCCGGGGGTCTGTTTCAGAGTGAGTCCGGACTGAGCGGACTGCTGCAGGGAGTGAGCGGATCGCGGCCGTCTGGCTGCGAGTCCAGGCAGGATGGCCGCGCAGCAGCTGGATCGGACGCGGGGGAGGCGAGTCGGGAGTGGGTGGCGGCTGGGGGTAAGGATCGGCGCAGTCGGGAGCGGTGAGCGAGGGGGGGGGTGAGAGTGGGCAGCGGCGGGCGGGGGGTGACTCCGGAGCGGTGGGCTACCGGGCTGGGTAGGTTAGAGGGGATGGGCGAGGGGGGGGGGGGTACAAGGGAGGCCGCGTGGGTAGGTCTAGCCGGAGAAGCGGTCGAAATGGGGCGGGGAGAGGGGGGGGGGGAGGACAGATGGAAGGGGGAGGAGAGTCCCATCAGGAGTGGCTGTATATGAGGGCGAAGGATGTGATGCTTGTTGTGAGAGGACCAACTCACGAGGCAAAATACAAGGTGTGGGTGGTGGGTGGGGGTGGCGGTCCTGTCGCCGCAGGGGATTGTTATTCAGACGTAAGGGGCCGCCAGGCGGGTGGATGGGCTGGGTGGGTGGTGGTGGAGAGGGTGGTGGTGGTGGGGCAGGGGGGGGGGGTGGGGAAGTCTCCATTGAGGCTTGTTCTATGGCCTCGAGGGTCCGCTAACTGGACGTGTGGGAGGGAGGAGGGTGGCATCCAGATCCAGTTAAAGCCGGAAGAGCGGCAAATGGCGGAGGATAGAATGGTGGGCGCCCGGACTACCAATTAGACCTCTGCCACAGGTAGTGCTAATAGACGGCGAGACTGCTGCTGCTGCCCCAACCAGAACCGGAACCACCGGAACCAGTCAGCTGGCAGGCGGCGAACGGTGGCACCAGGTCGGCCGAGGCGGCATGGCCTGGCCTGCCCTGGCATGGCATGGCCTGGCCTGGCATGGCGTGGCATGGCATGGCATGGCATGGCCTGGCCTGGCCTGGCATGACATGGCACGGCATGGCCTGGCATGGCATGGCATGGCATGGCCTGGCCTGGCCTGGCATGACATGGCACGGCATGGCATGGCATGGCATGGCATGGCATTACCCGGCCTGGCATGGTGACTGCAGCCGTGAAGAGGCGATTAATTTGAGAAACAAGTTCATGGGTGAAAGGTAGGGAGGCAAACAACCTGGATATAGGTAGCGCCACCTGCCTGGGGAGTATGAAGCCGTTCACATCAGGGTTTGTTTTTGTAATCAGAGATATAAGCGAAACCCAACTCCCGTGGTGACGACGAAGCGACCAAAAACAAGGGTATCGAGTCTATAAAGGCGCCCAAGTCGTCTACCAGGCTGGTAAAAGGCTCGTATAATGGAACCATTTTAACCGGTAAGATGGCAAACGGTGGAAAAACGGAAAGCACCAGCCGTATACACAAGGGATGAAATCAGCCTGTTATACCAATGCGAGCGATCAGGTATGCAGCTTAAGTGCTATATGGGTAATTGGAAGAACCAGTCTGTGATGGGTGGATAGCTGGTGGAATCAGCCAGTATGAGATGCAAAGGTAGTTGGTAAAATCCGTAAGTTGTGGAACCAATCTGTGAGGCAGTGGTAGTTGGTTGAACCAATCTCTACTGCAATGGTAGTTGGTGTGACCAATCTGTGATGCAATAGTAGTTGGTTCAACCAATCTCTGCTGCAGTGGTAGTTGGTGTGACCAATCTGTGATGCAATAGTAGTTGGTAGAACCAATCTCTGCTGCAGTTGTAGTTGGTAGAACCAATCTCTGCTGCAGTGGTAGTTGGTGTGACCAATCTGTGATGCAATAGTAGTTGGTAGAACCAATCTCTGCTGCAGTGGTAATTGGTAGAACCAATCTCTGCTGCAGTGGTAGTTGGTAGAACCAATATTTGCTGCAGTGGTAATTGGTAGAACCACTCTATATTCCAATGGTAATTGGTCGAACCACTCTATATTCCAATGGTAGGTGGTGGAACAACTATATGCTGCAATGGTAGTTAAAACCAATCTGTGATGCGACGATAGTTGGTAGAACCAATCTGTGATGCAATGGTAGTTGCTTAAAACCAATCTGTGATGCGATGGTAGTTGGTTAAAACCAATCTGTGATGCGATGGGTGAATCCAATCTATGCTGCAATGGTAGTTAACCAATCTTTGAGGCTATAGTAGTTGGTGGAGCCAATTTTTGATGCAAATGTATTAGCTGATTCAAAGATAATTGCTCCACCGGTCGTATCATATAACAGTAGCTGGTAGAATCAGTTTATCGATATTTCAGATATCAGATATTTTGTGGAATCAGTAGGTGACGAAACGTTGTTGGAAAGACCAGTATTTGACAGATAGTAGGCGAAACTAGCGTATGATGCAATGGTAGTATGTAGAACCAGTCTTCGATGAAATGTAGTTGATAAAACCTAATAGACATAGTTGTTATTGGGTCGGTAGAAGGACAAGCGATGTGAGGGTAGAAAGCTGAAGCAGTCTGCAACCTGCAGGCCGCGTTGGCACTCGGTGGGTCAAGTGACACGTAAAGGTGTTGGTTCATATATTTAGGTTACTGCATATGGGTCACCTAGTGGAACCGGCTCGACCAGTTGTTCGGGATCAAGTTTGACTCCAGCATCGCAGCTAGTGCCACATGAGCACTCCATCACTGACCGTACAGAGATCGTGGCTAGGTGGGGGAAAAGGGGGTGTTGTACAGTTAACACTGTGGGTAAGGCCATGGATGGGCGGCGGCCGCAGAGGGGAGGTTAGGGGAGGGGGTGGGTAGGGATGTGAGCGATATTATGTGTAATACGCGACAAGTGAGAAATTACGAATAATTGGCAAAGTGGGCGGGCACCCGGCAGTCCGACCGACTGGCCGGCCGGGACCAGGGGCGCTGAGGACCCGGGGGTGTGTGATGGGGGAGGGGGGGGTGGGGAGGGAGGCGCGGAGGGGAACCCCTGGTGCTTGAGCGGCGTGAGTGCTCCAGGATTACCGTGCTTAGCAATCGGGATGAAAGGGTAAGCTACCTCTGGGAGGGGCTGCCAGAGAGGTACTAGCAGGGTGGGGTGTTGGGTATAGGTACAGGCCACACGCAGCAACCTCCTCCCCTCCCCGGCAGAATGACCCCACCCGGCTGCCGCAGCCCCGCGGTCCACGGCACCTTTGGTGGCCGCCTGCATGGAGGCTGATGACCTGCTGCTTGCCAAGTAGGGGGGTTAGGGGTAGGTGTGGGGGGGGGGGCGAGGATGGCTGAGAGGTGGGATGGAGAGGCGGGATGGAAAGGTGGGATGGAGACAGAGATGGGGGTGGCTAACCAGATAGACGCCCCGAGCCTGCTGGTGTAGCCAAGACCCTCTGGTATCCCAATCGGGCTAGGATCGCGCAGCCAGCCAGCCAGCCAGCCAGCCAGCCATCCCACCTTCCTGCCACCAGCCGGCCAGGCGAACCTCACCCAGGCCTGGTCTGGTCGCCTCCTCCTCCTCCTCCTACACGGCCCCTGCTGCTGCTGCTGCTGCTGCTGCTGCTCACCCTGCGGCGCCAAATATTCTCGTCTTTACTGCGTCATGGTTCATACTGTCAGTTTTGCCCTCGTATTTTCCCCAGTCGGACCCTGTGCATGAGCCTCCACCCGCCACCCTACCCATGGTCCCCGCCCCCTCAGTCTCCACCCGCCACCCTACCCATGGTCCCCGCCCCCTCAGTCTCCACCCGCCACCCTACCCAACGTCCCCGCCCTTAACCCTCAGCCTCCACCCGCCACCCTACCCATGGTCCGAGCCCTTAACCCTCAGCCTCCACCCACCACCCTACCCACGGTCCCCGCCCTTAACCCTCAGCCTCCACCCGCCACCCTACCCATGGTCCCCGCCCTTAACCCTCAGCCTCCACCCACCACCCTACCCATGGTCCCCGCCCTTAACCCTCGGCCTCCACCCGCCACCCTACCCATGGTCCCTGCCCCCTCAGTCCCCACCGGCCACCCTACCCATGGTCCCCGCCCTTAACGCTCAGCCTCCACCCGCCACCCTACCCATGGTCCCCGCCCTTAACCCTTAGCCTCCACCCGCTACCCTGTCCATGGTCCCCGCCCACTCAGTCTCCACCCGCCACCCTACCCATGGTCCCCGCCCCCTCAGTCTCCACCCGCCACCCTACCCATGGTCCCCGCCCCCTCAGTCTCCACCGGCCACCCTACCGATGGTCCCGCTCTTAACCCTTACTCTCCACCCGCCACCCTACCCATGGTCCCCGCCCTTAACCCGCCACCCTATCCATGGTCCCCGCCCTTAACCCTCACTCTCCACCGGACACCTCCCCCCCCCACCCGCCACCCTACCCACGGTCCCCGCCCTTAACCCTCAGCCTCCACCCGCCACCCTATCCATGGTCCCCGCCCTTAACCCTCACTCTCCACCGGACACCTCCCCCCCTCACCCGCCGACCTTCGGGTGTGCCAACAGTCAGCCTGCAGGTTATACGCCACGGTGCAGTCTTTACGGCCATGAACGCTGCATTCTGAGCGATGTCGAGTGGGCAGCCAACAGAGGAACTCGTCAATCAGCTCAACTCACGCAAAAACGTCTAAAGTTATGTTATCTACCAAAGCGGGTTATTTATGCACTCTGTCTATATTGTGAAATCTAAAACGGACCAGATACATAGTCTTTGTATGGCACTGAGCTGGTAATGGTACCGGTGTACCCGGGGTAATACCGGTGTACCCGGGAGGTACCGGTGTACCCGGGAGGTACTGGTGTACCAGGGAGATACCGGTGTACCCGGGAGGTACCGGTGTACCCGGGAGGTACTGGTGTACCAGGGAGATACCGGTGTACCCGCGAGGTACCGGTGTACCCGTGTAGTATAGGTTTACCCGTGAGGTACCGGTGTACCCGAAAGTACAGAGAGGTACCGGTGTACCCTGGAGGTGCCGGTGTGCTAGAGAGATACCGGTGAAACCCAGGAGGTACCGGTGTACCAGGGAGATACCGGTGTACCAGGGAGATACCGGTGTACCAGGGTGATACCGGTGTACCCGGGAGGTACCGGTGTACCCGGGAGGTACCGCTGTACCCGGGAGGTACCGGTGTACCCGCGAGGTACCGGTGTACCCGGGAGGTACCGCTGTACCCGGGAGGTACCGGTGTACCCGCGAGGTACCGGTGTACCCGGGAGGTGCCGGGGCGCCCATTTATTCAACGTGTAGCAATACAAAGGACTGTGACCCGGATGTGCCTATAGATGTGGTCTCTTCATATTGCGTATCCCATGCATCGATCCAGCCTCACAAAAACTAGAGACTATATGTCAATATTGGTACGATATTTTGAGGTGTGTTCTTTGCTTATCTGGAGATATTATTGTGGAGTAGAACAAAAATTAATGTGCAAACAGATGATCATAACTTTTCTCCTTCATCTACGAACATTTCATCATCTTGCATCTCGGCACTGTTCCTCCCGATCTCGGTCGGTTGGTTGGTTGGTTATTCCGGACGCTTTAACAACTTTTAGTCATATTGCGTCAATGGGAGAAGGAAGGAAGAGTGGAGCCATGTCCCGGGGGTAACCCCCTACTCTTTACGAAGAAAGACATGGGATCTTTATCCTGCGACCACACAGACATGGCCACAGCAGGGCTCGAACCATCGATCCACGCGCCGTTAGGCTCCCAGGTGGCCAGAGCACTAAATGCGAGCACTCTAGCCCACTGAGCTATCGGGGCGGCACCCCTGATCTCGGACACTGTACCCCCCGATCTCGGACAATGTACCCTCAGATCTTGGGCACTGTACCCTCTGATCTCGGACACTCTACCCTTTGATCTCGGACACTATCCTCCGATCTTGGACACTGTACTCTCAGATTTCGGGCACTGTACCTTCATATCTCGGGCTCTGTACCCTCTGATATCGGACACTCTACCCTTTGATCTCGGACACTGTACCCTCCGATCTCGGACACTGTACACTCCGATCCCGGGCTCTGTACCTCCGATCTCGGGCACTGTACCCCCGATCTCGGACACTACCCTCAGATCTCGGACACTGAACCCTCTGATCTCGGGTTCTGTACCCTCAGATATCGGACACTGTACCCTCAGATCTCGGACACTGTACCCCCCGATCTCGGACACTGTACCCTCCGATCTCGGACACTGTACCCCCCGATCTCGGACACTGTACCCCCCGATCTCGGACACTGTACTCTCCGATCTCGGACACTGTACCCCCCGATCTCGGACACTTTACCCTCCGATCTCGGACACTGTACCCCCCGATCTCGGACACTGTACCCTCAGATCTCGGACACTGTACCCTCCGATCTCGGACTCTGCCCCCCGATCTCGGACACTGTACCCCCCGATCTCGGACACTGTACGCTCCGATCTCGGACACTGTACCCCCCGATCTCGGACACTGTACCCTCCGATCTCGGACACTGTACCCCCCGATCTCGGACACTGTACCCCCCGATCTCGGACACTGTACCCTCAGATCTCGGACACTGTACCCCCCGATCTCGGACACTGTACCCTCCGATCTCGGACACTGTACCCCCCGATCTCGGACACTGTGCCCCCCGATCTCGGACACTGTACCCTCCGATCTCGGACACTGTACCCTCAGATCTCGGACACTGTACCCTCAGATCTCGGACACTGTACCCTCAGATCTCGGACACTGTACCCCTCGATCTCGGACTGCCCCCCGATCTCGGACACTGTACCCCCCGATCTCGGACACTGTACCCCCCGATCTCGGACACTGTACCCCCCGATCTCGGACACTGTACCTCCCGATCTCGGACAAAGTACCCTCCGATCTGGGACACTGTACCCCCCGATCTCGGACACTGTACCCTCAGATCTCGGACACTGTACCCTCCGATCTCGGACTCTGCCCCCCGATCTCGGACACTGTACCCCCCGATCTCAGACGCTGTACCCTCCGATCTCGGACACTGTACCCCCCGATCTCGGACACTGTACCCTCAGATCTCGGACACTGTACCCCCCGATCTCGGACACTGTACCCCCCGATCTCGGACACTGTACCCCCCGATCTCGGACACTGTACCCCCCGATCTCGGACACTGTACCCCACGCTGCTGCATGCCACCTCTGAGATATATATCCCCCGAAGCTGCGGAATGATACTTGACTAATTGGCTTTCCGGGTCATTTCTCACCTGCCTAATGACCCGCCCGTGGCAGATGTCCAGTGATGTATCTGCGTCCCCGACTGCCATTCATCACCAGGCCCACATTTGGTCCCCCCCCCCACCGTTGCCACCCCCCAGCCGCCCATTATCCCCCACCCCCCACATGACCACTGGCTACCACACCAGCATTGTGTAATGGAGGTGTGTCGTGGCATTGACCGGCGTTTTCCACGGTCGAGGCCAGTTTAAATTGTGTATTGCAACGTCTGTTTACGGTCATTACATATACTATCCGGATTGAGGTCCGCTTGTATTGTACCTGTCTTAGGTCGTTTAGACCACCAAATCATCGGCTTCCAGTGCAAGGTAATGTCGGTTTTTTTACATAATCAGTCATAATCCCATAAAACGCATGAGACCATATGTGTGCATTCGCGATATGACCTTGCGATGTGACCTTGTTCTCGGTGCAGCTCCGCAGTCTCTTCTGCTTTAGGCAGATGATTATTATATATAATGATAAATAGTAATGAATTTGAAAAAAACGTTGTAAGAGACACTGCATTCGGCTTTTAAAGCATGCATTAGACAACACGGTACAAATATATAAACATACACGGCTTAACTACGCATGAACATTGCATTTTTTTTATCAGTATTATGTAACTCGTGCATGTACATTGATATTGATCTGTAATAAGTAAATGATTTTACCCCCCCCCCCCCCCAAAAAAAAAGAAAAAGGCAATATATGTTCAAGCGAGGCGATTGCCTTGGACGGGAAGTTTTTTCGTACTCAGTTTTTGATATTTTGACTGATTGGTCGCTGCCCCTGCCGCTGCCATATCACAAGCAGTCTACAAAACATAGACCGCCTTAATTGCAGAACTGTTATTTTGCGAGAATCGCTATTGGTAACTATTTGGACGCAAGACGGCGTCTGACAAAACAACGGCCCCAACTGGACGGACGTCTCTGCCGAGGTGAGTCGGTGCCGGGATGTGGCGGGGCGGGGGGGGGGGCGTGCGTGCAGCACTGCGACTTGTCTTTCTGAGGCCCAATAAAACATTAGAGCGCTACTCGCGTGGTCCGTATCCATGTTTCCGTTTGTTGAATTACGACAGCTGGGATTTCCGACGATGCTCCCAATCACCACAGAGTATGGCCTGTGTTTCCATCTGCTAGTATATCACCGGACGGCGAGATTCAACATGTGCAGGGAGCCTATGTCGAGCGGCCTTCATTAACGGTGCTACCCGTATTTCCGTGAACCAGGCATGTATATAACCTGTGGTTCCCATGCCTTCCTCGTTTCATGGGTCTGTAATGTAAGACCATGTGGAACCAATATAGTCAGGCTGGTTCCTGGCACGACACGTGACGTAAGTCTAAAAGTTGTATTGCAACTGCACGTGATAGGAATTACCGTGCGAAATTCCATTACGTCACGGGAACGCAGTATAGGAATAAATGTATGGAAGCTCTAATGCGTCAATTGAACGCGTTATAGGACTTTATGTACGGAAGCTCCATTACGTCAAGTGAATGCGTTATAGGACTAAATGTGCGAATGTTTCATTACGTCACGGGAACGCAGTATAGGAATAAATGTACGGAAGCTCTATTACGTCACGTCAACGCGTTACAGGACTAAATGTGCGAAAGTTTCATTACGTCACGGGAACGCAGTATAGGAATAAATGTACGGAAGCTCTATTACGTCACGTCAACGCGTTACAGGACTAAATGTGCGAAAGTTTTATTGCGTCATGGGAACGCAGTATAGGAATAAATGTACGGAAGCTCTATTACGTCACGTCAACGCGTTACAGGACTAAATGTGCGAAAGTTTCATTACGTCACGGGAACGCAGTATAGGAATAAATGTACGGAAGCTCTATTACGTCACGTCAACGCGTTATAGGACTTAATGTGCGAATGTTTCATTACGCCACGGGAACGCAGTATAGAAATAAATTTATGGAAGCTCTATTACGTCAAGTCCACGCGTTATAGGACTTAATGTACGGGAGCTCCACTACGTTATGGGCATGTGTTATTGAATTAATGTACGGAAACTCTATTACGTCATTGAAACGCGTTATAGGAATTAATGTACGGAAACTCCATTACGTCATTGGAACGCGTTATAGGAATTAATGTACGGACGCTTCATTACGTCATGGGAACGTGTTATAGAAATTACTGCACCGAAGCTCCATTGCGTCACGGGAACTTCGTATTCAGCGGCGAACTTAATGGCGCTACAGAGGAATGTAAATCAGCATACATTTTAATTTGGTTATACTTTTTTGGTGATCAGATAGTAGTTACTTGACATGATGTACACTCAGGGGAAACGCACGCAACGCTTCATAATGTAAACGACGGAGTCAGCGAGGACAAGTAAGAGAGACTGGGGTAGACCCATGCCCCCCTTGCCCACTCTAAAGCATATAATATCGGGTATAAATGGGTACGCAGCTGGTGACAAAATTGCCCATCATTATTGTACAGTGCATGATTGATAAACTGTCTCAATTATAGGACATGGGGGCTGATTCCCTAGAGGATGATTACACTAGATTACCATTTACATCTCTCATGAATTAATGTTACCACGCCAGGCGGTGAAGTCGCCATAGTCACGTACAGCGTGCTGCCGCTGTTAACATGTTTGTCGAATGAAACATAATTTATTAATGAGGTTTGATGATATGGTCACACCTGCCAGGATGCCGACATGGAATGCCAGTAGTTATACGGCTAGGAGGTGGCTCCACCTGGTGGACGGTGCTGGGGGATGTCCAGGGTCCCTCACGGGGATTCATTGTGTGACGTCACGCATTGTCATCGGTGTCCGCCAGATAGAATGGGACCCATCATTTCTTGCCACTTTCATACGATTTGAATAACAAATCGCTTGAAGAAGAGCAGTACCCCGCCCCCGCCCCCAATCCCACGATAGGTTAACAGCAACTAAATTGAATACGTAAGAATTAATCGGATTTGTAGAGCATGTATACATTATTGGTACATGGCCCACATAAACAATATTGAACAGGACATCCAGAAACATTAACTACTATGCTGGAGGGCTGGGTATTTAGATGACTAACCAACGTTCTTATTGACATCATACGAACATATACTATATGAAAACTATACTGAAGGAAGACATTTACTTGACGGGCAGTTTTACTTTGTAGAAGGTAACAGTTAGTTTTTATATTGGCATAAACGGATGAATGCACGTACATCTGACAGGGACACATCCTGTAGCAGGTTTTCCTAATAGAACAGGCCACCAACGCCTGACGTCCAACTGTTTACAGCCCCCTATGATGTTATATCGGGTGCGTTGTAATTAGTTGCTCGCGCGAGCCGCCGACGTCAATCTTGCCGATATATACTTTGAAGTTGCAACTCAAACTTCGCACCTGGAACACGCGAGAACACGATTCACGATACAAAACGAAGGTTCCCACGCCAGGCGCGCCATCGCCGGTAACTTAAAGGACACTAAATGATGGTTTAAAGGCCCACATCCCGACGTGAAGTGTTTGTGGAGGTCTGTGAATAGCCAACTAACACAACAAGGCAACTCTCGCCGGACTTCTTGCAGCTGACGATAACATGCGCCAGACCCCAGAAAGCCAGAAACCCGACACCTGCAGCAGACCGGATGTGACGTCATGGAGCCGTGGCGTCCAGAGTGGCAGATCTCACTCGGCCGTGCTTTACACGTCCATTAGTCTCACAATTGCCCCTCCGCTCTCCAGCGCCTCATATCTAAAGGAGCCGTTCCCTTTTCTCTTTGAACACCTGAGTTGGTTACAGGTGGATCTTACATCACTTTTCCAGGTATATCACTGATAGACATCTTATGATTCCATGCCAGGCCGGCTTATAACCAGACTTACGCGAATACGTATTTGGTTTATACATATTATCCGTTCTCGGTAAAATTCCATACTTTACAGTCCAGCAAAGCTTGAGCTTAGAATTATAAGGTGCTTCAGTACGTGTGAGCCAACGTTTCATGCGTATGTTATCACAAAATTCCTATATCAATCCATGACTGTAATTGTTACACACACATTTGTGTTCTCTTCCGCGAACTGTGAGAGGCATGCTATCCTCGGTGGCGGGGATATTGGAACATTTCAGGCGGATAAATGACGCACTTCCACGTGGGGAATCAAACTGGAGTAATAACCGCACCAGGGCGGGGGGGGGGGGGGGGGGGGGAGGGGGCGGGGGCAGCGTGGCTCAGAGCGAACCACAAAAAGTGGCAGAAAAAACCAGAAAGCAAGCTTGGACACTTCGGTCGCAAGATATAAAGCCTGGGCAGCCTGTCACGTGGACGGCGGCGAGACTTGGCCCGGGCGGACATCGGAAAAGCGTGATTGACATGTTGTGACAGGGAGAGGGGGTGGGGGTTGGGGTGGGGGTACTCTCCCCAGAGGGGTGTCCGGTTGCCATACGAGAACCCTGGCAACCGGCAGGGGTGGGGATATATAATAGTACGAGGAGGCATGCGAGGCTGGGAGCGCGGGGGGCGGACGGGGGGGGGGGGGGAGTGTTCATGGTGAGTTATAATGGGTCTATGTCGGACAGACAAGATGGCGGACTGGACTTACTATTATACGCCGTATTACGGCTCCGCAGAATGCCGCCTGCCAGTGAGGGGGGATGGGTTTCAACAATGATAAGCGATGCGGTTTGCTGGGCCTTGATTAGCTTCATTGTGTGGCATTCCCCATCACGACGGAAACATTGTGGATGTAATAATAGTGTAGGAGATGGGATCAGAGTATATCAGAGTAGAGTGTAATCAACAGAGATAGCAGAGCTGGTAAAAAAAAAACCGTTCAAATCACCTCCATACCTGCCAGTACTGCCGGCCCTCCCGTTGCATGTCTGCGTATTTTGAGCTGCCGGACATCCATTTCTGCCCCACTCCCACCCTCACCCCACCCCCATTCCGGCATACCCACAACCTGCTGGCACAGATACATTGTTTAATGTCTCTTTCTCATCACCAAACCACTCCTGATGTTCCTCCGCCACCCCTGCCAATCACAATATCACACATCACAACGAATATATTATTACGCGTTACCGCGAACATTCACTACCACACAAGTCTAAAACAACCGACATTATAACGACGGAAATGGTAAGTCGTATATACTGACGTCGGTCTGAACATTTTTGTATCAAATAATTATGGTCGTGAAAAAAACACTTCCTTTCTTTCGCTAAGTAATAGCTATATCGCTGTATCTTCGTAGGCAAACCGACGAAATAAATTTATGGTAACTTACGGTCTGTCCATGATAGAAACAAAAATGTACATGTGTTACATCTGCCCTTTTGGAAATGTCACTCACAGACCATAACCTACATGAAAAAACTATTTATGTGTCCACCTCATCGACAATCCAACCCTATATAACTGCCGATATAAGCGGAGTAATAGCAAATTACTCCGCAATTTCATAGGCAGAGACCTGCCGATTAAGCGGTCCAGTTTTACATGGCAGATAACCATCATATATGAGCTCATCGCTCTATAATGTATATATATGTATGCCAATAGTTGTGCATAATGCTTCCATTTGTCGTGATAGTGTGACGTTTATCGACGACGGACACGCGTTATGCCCCCCCCGCCCCCCCCCCCCCGTTATTACACAAAACGTCAATGGATGCGCCTCGATCGTGAATGTTGCGGCGCCACTCTAAAGACCCAACAGTTTTAACGCCAGACCGGCGGGCATTTATGTCGTTAATAATAGATACTCCTTTCAATTTACCGCTCCATTCCGGTTGTAAATCCCTTGGTTTATCACTCGTATAAAAGCTCAAAAGCGTTTGGTACAGTCCTGGCTAAAGGGTCCCCATAGTGGGAGAAACGGGGCCAGACATGGAGAATGAACCAAAAAAACAAACCCAGATGTACCCTGTGGCTCCATCTGTTAGTACCCGGGGGGAGAATGAAATTGTCTGGGTCTAAATATTGACTGAGTCTTCCTTGCTGCATGTTAAGCCGGCGGACGACCTATAGCGGTGTGTTATATTGGAAGCCTCGGTGTTCCCCTGGACACACGTCAGCATATTACCCACTGAGGGTTGTAGAGACACATTACCGGGTAATAAAGTCCCATGCTCCGACCAGGCTGCACGCTCTCTGTCGGCGAAGGTAGACCTTAGATCAGGCTAAAAACACATGTCCGAGGCGTCCCGGGGTACGCGGCCCAGCAGTAGGGCATAGGGCAGGTTACAGGGGGGGGGGCGGGGGCCGGGGCGGTGGAGAGAAGTGGGGTGGGGGCTGAAACAAGAGGCAATAACCTAGGGTAGACGTGGCGGGGGTGGGGGGGGGGGGTATATATGGTTGTAGTCCGTGGGGTTAAGGTGCATGATAGCGTGTAGAACACGAATAACGAGTTGAGCCCCCCCCCCCACCCCGCCCCACACACACACCTCGGTTGCATCCACCCGGTAAACACTATATTCCATGCGGACTTCGGGAACTACAGCCCCTCCCCCTGCCCGTCCATCCCCCTAAAACCCCGTTACTATCTGTTGATGTTTCCGGAATACTCCTGAATGTAGGCATGGGCTGGGTCCCACAATTACAAGCAGCTGAACTCACGCATGGATACGTTATGACGCGTTAGCCATCAACCAGGAATACCGACCAGCTATATTGTATTAGCCATTGTCCGCCCCAAGACTACCCACTTTCATTATAAACATTGATGTGCAATTTCATCCGACGAGCGGGTTACGATTATAATTCAGTTACAGTATGGTCACCAGTCGCCATGACAGACTTGCAGGTCAAGTTTTACTTGAGGCCCGCCATAACATGACGTGGCATCCAGCCCTGGGTGAACTGAATCAGGCATCGAAGTAACAGAGTTGTGTGTGCCATATGGAGTCTGCTGAGGACATTGAACCCCCAACGTGTTTTTGCATGAGACCGTGTTCTAGTGGTATCATAAATCCGTACTGTAGTGGTTTCATGAATCCGTATTTTATTGCTATGTAAATTCATTTCCCATCGACTTTACTTTATTTTAGCAAACGGGTTAATTTGCCAAGAAAATACTTGTGTATTCATGAATATCGCGTGAACGTAAGCTAGTCAACCAACAGCTTACGCGGGACCGTAATTAAATTATGTCTACCATATCAACCGACATCACCGTTAACTTCTGCAATTCGTTTACCTATTTACCTGTTGATTTTACTATACTATAATACTAATTATTACCACACTCTACTGTATATTCATTCATATTGTTTATTATATGTTGAGGTGAGCATTGACATGTGAATTCGCTATTGCAAATCTCTAGAAATAAATGACGTTTAAAAAAAAACAAAAAAACACACGATCTTCACATCGTCAACATAAGAACAGCACAACGGTCTCAAGTCGCGTGTACGTGTGGCTTAACAATCATCATCAGTATCCAGACAATACCTGGTACAACACACACGTGTACAGACTCACACACTCCAAACTCACTCGAGATCGTCTTCAGAGTCCGATCATAGCATTATTAAAGTGATCGTTAAATAATCCGAGAAGACATGTGAATTTACCGTTGAGTTGAGTAAAAGACACACTATGAATGGGAACCATCGTCAATCAGTCATATATACAAGATATCAAGCATCATTTTGCGATATGATATCACTCATATTGACAATAGGTGTGGTGGGAGGGTGGGGGAAGGAGGTCACACAATATGTGACGTCAGTATTAGTCCAAAGTGTTAGTCGATGCCAGAGAACTATACGGTGTACTTACGACATGTTGGACACTGAAACATAAGGTAAGCGTCAATCAATGGCTAATGCTGGATGGCATAGAAATGGGGAAAGCATAATAAAGAGGAATTTTTTGAACAATAAGCCGGCTATAGCATTAGGTCGAACCACTAAGAGAAAGGTCATAACAATAAATGAAGAAGAATAATGAAAGGCTATTAAGCGGTTTATTGAGTCAGGGGCACCATTTTAATTCTGAGCTCTGAGCAATCATAATTGTTGTGATACATAGGCTTATATTTCCAAATTTGTTGTGTTTAACTATCATAGTGTTGGACTATCATGGGCTTAACTGTACGACACGCATGCGCCAAGAATAGGTCTTTAGTTACTGTTATACGCCTTCAGTCACCTTCTGCGTTTGAAGCCAACAAAACCAGCATAATGCTTTTGGCAGATAATAGCAGTGGAAAGATTAATAGCATGAATACATCTCCCCCCGCCACCCCCCCCCCCCCCCAAAAAAAACAAAAAAACAAAGGACGGAGATAACTTATATCTCATATGTTTCAATAGAGCATGATATTTGCACAATTCATATTGAATTTGCCTCTGCTTTATGCCCCATATGGCAGGGAGCGTAGTAATGTGGTAGAGGTAATAGGGGAAAAGGTAGAGGTAATAGCGGAAGAGGTAGAGGTAGACGCTTACGTTTGCCACCGCTCGTCCCGGCGCCTGAACTAGAGGTGTACACACTACACGTGGCGTAAAAAGAGGTCAACATTAGGTCACGTCGTCACCAACACATAACATAACATCACTCACAGGCTCAGATCGATGTAATCAGATATATATACGAGGAGAATGGTCCCCAGCGCTGGAAAATACCCAGTGCGTACCATCATTTATAGGAAAACCGGTCTTATGAAATACGTCTGCGTAGATCCCCGTTGCCTGTCAGTTGGTGGTTGGAGGTAGTAGGTTACAACTATCAGCATCTGGCGATGGAGGAACATTAGTAATGGCATTTGGTCTGCGTATACTGGAATGGGTAACTTAGGGTTGTGACTCGTTCATAACTTTAATTATTGCGTTCAACCACACATCGTCCTGCTTTGATTAATCCACTTGACTCACTTGCCAACGCAAACCGACAGGGGCTTCATCGCAATAAGTCCCGGGACCTAACAGTTGCTATGTATGGCGATGGCCGATATATGGTAGGATACACTGAAGCAAACTGGCACGATGGTAGTCATAGGGAGGGACTTATTTACACCGTTCATACACTTTTCTCAGGATGTCACTAATCGGGAAACATCGGACTGCTTTACTGTGATAAGCGTATTCCATTATACTGGTAATTTGGATTTGAGGATATCGTTGATGATTTCATTCAGATACAGAGCTCAGCATAAAATGTAGGCGGCATACAACTGAGGAAAAATATCTGCAGCTTGTGAATAAACAAACCAGTCAGTAGCGCTAATGCAGTATATTACATAATAGTAACGGTTAAGTTTAGTGCAATAAAGGGACTCGTAGACTAGTAGAAAGATGCAGCCTTCGAGGATTGCAAAATGAACGGTTTTGACAATGACACATCAGTGGGAATGGGGGGCTGGAAGGGGACGTTATGATGGCGGGGTACCTTAATACAAAGACCAATTATATCGCAACAAATGACATTCCAAAGACATGAAATGGTTACTAACCTATACATTTCTTCGTCGGTACTGTCTTTTCTGCATTTGGTTCCCGACTGAAACATGACAATAGTGTTAGAGACAGCGTGTACAGCTTGGAAGGTGCGGTCGATGGTAGACAGGACCGGTATTGCGCTGCTCATCATCGTTTGGTCATTAAATATTAATGCTTCTTAAATATATCAATCATAAAGTTATTCAGCGTCCTTACAATAACTGTTTGCAACGGTATTATCGATTCTTACATTCGGTCAACAGAGAGTAAAGCAGCAAATTGTGCGTTATGTGACATGGCTCCCTAAGTAGTGAAATGGGAATATCGGGTTAAACTACAAACACACGCCCTAAGGTAGTACGCGAGATCAATATATAAAATATATAACAAAAAACACCTCGCGCAAAAATCAGGATGTTTTATCGTATTGTTTTTGTTGATAATAAAAAAAATGGGTGAAAATACCCGAAAAGGGACGCCATGTTAAAATGTAGTAGGAGGGTGGGAAGCTTCTACCTCACTTTTGGGAAAAAGTAACCTGAAAACACCTTTTTTTATCATTGCGTTGTAATAAGCATATATAAAACGATGTATCTGGTGAAAATGTCACAATTTGTTACCGTAAGTTTTGAAAAGTAACATAAGAGTGAGGGAAGACTACCGTACTAACCCCAGCCCTACATACCCCACCTGTCCCTCACACCACTAACCCCAGCCCTACGTACCCCACCAGTCCCTCACACCACTAACCCCAGCCCTACGTACCCCACCTGTCCCTCACACCACTAACCCCAGCCCTACGTACCCCACCTGTCCCTCACACCACTAACCCCAGCCCCACGTACCCCACCTGCCCCTAACACCACTAACCCCAGCCCTACGTACCCCACCTGTCCCTCACACCACTAACCCCAGCCCTACGTACCCCACCTGTCCCTCACACCACTAACCCCAGCCCTACGTACCCCACCTGTCCCTCACACCACTAACCCCAGCCCTACGTACCCCACCTGTCCCTCACACCACTAACCCCAGCCCTACGTACCCCACCTGTCCCTCACACCACTAACCCCAGCCCTACGTACCCCACCTGTCCCTCACACCACTAACCCCAGCCCTACGTACCCCACCTGTCCCTCACACCACTAACCCCAGCCCTACGTACCCCACCTGTCCCTCACACCACTAACCCCAGCCCTACGTACCCCACCTGTCCCTCACACCACTAACCCCAGCCCTACGTACCCCACCTGTCCCTCACACCACTAACCCCAGCCCTACGTACCCCACCTGTCCCTCACACCACTAACCCCAGCCCTACGTACCCCACCTGTCCCTCACACCACTAACCCCAGCCCTACGTACCCCACCTGTCCCTCACACCACTAACCCCACCTCTACGTACCCCACCTGTCCCTCACACCACTAACCCCAGCCCTACGTACCCCACCTGTCCCTCACACCACTAACCCCAGCCCTACGTACCCCACCTGTCCCTCACACCACTAACCCCAGCCTTACGTACCCCACCTGTCCCCCACACCACTAACCCCAGCCCTACGTACCCCACCTGTCCCTCACACCACTAACCCCAGCCCTACGTACCCCACCTGTCCCTCACACCACTAACCCCAGCCCTACGTACCCCACCTGTCCCTCACACCACTAACCCCAGCCCTACGTACCCCACCTGTCCCTCACACCACTAACCCCAGCCCTACGTACCCCACCTGTCCCTCACACCACTAACCCCAGCCCTACGTACCCCACCTGTCCCTCACACCACTAACCCCAGCCCTACGTACCCCACCTGTCCCTCACACCACTAACCCCAGCCCTACGTACCCCACCTGTCCCTCACACCACTAACCCCAGCCCTACGTACCCCACCTGTCCCTCACACCACTAACCCCAGCCCTACGTACCCCACCTGTCCCTCACACCACTAACCCCAGCCCTACGTACCCCACCTGTCCCTCACACCACTAACCCCAGCCCTACGTACCCCACCTGTCCCTCACACCACTAACCCCAGCCCTACGTACCCCACATGTCCCTCACACCACTAACCCCAGCCCTACGTACCCCACCTGTCCCTCACACCACTAACCCCAGCCCTACGTACCCCACCTGTCCCTCACACCACTAACCCCAGCCTTACGTACCCCACCTGTCCCCCACACCACTAACCCCAGCCATACGTACCCCACCTGTCCCTCACACCACTAACCCCAGCCCTACGTACCCCACCTGTCCCTCACACCACTAACCCCAGCCCTACGTACCCCACCTGTCCCTCACACCACTAACCCCAGCTCTACGTACCCCACCTGTCCCTCACACCACTAACCCCAGCCCTACGTACCCCACCTGTCCCTCACACCACTAACCCCAGCCCTACGTACCCCACCTGTCCCTCACACCACTAACCCCAGCCCTACGTACCCCACCTGTCCCCCACACCACTAACCCCAGCCCTACGTACCCCACCTGCCCCTCACACCACTAACCCCAGCCCTACGTACCCCACCTGTCCCTCACACCACTGACCCCAGCCCTACGTACCCCACCTGTCCCTCACACCACTAACCCCAGCTCTACGTACCCCACCTGTCCCTCACACCACTAACAGCAGCCCTACGTACCCCACCTGTCCCTCACACCACTAACCCCAGCCCTACGTACCCCACCTGTCCCTCACACCACTAACCCCAGCCCTACGTACCCCACCTGTCCCCCACACCACTAACCCCAGCCCTACGTACCCCACCTGTCCCTCACACCACTAACCCCAGCCCTACGTGCCCCACCTGTCCCTCACACCACTAACCCCAGCTCTACGTACCCCACCTGTCCCTCACACCACTAACAGCAGCCCTACGTACCCCACCTGTCCCTCACACCACTAACCCCAGCCCTACGTACCCCACCTGTCCCTCACACCACTAACCCCAGCCCTACGTACCCCACCTGTCCCCCACACCACTAACCCCAGCCCTACGTACCCCACCTGTCCCTCACACCACTAACCCCAGCCCTACGTACCCCACCTGTCCCTCACACCACTAACCCCAGCCCTACGTACCCCACCTGTCCCTCACACCACTAACCCCAGCCCTACGTACCCCACCTGTCCCTCACACCACTAACCCCAGCTCTACGTACCCCACCTGTCCCTCACACCACTAACCCCAGCCCTACGTACCCCACCTGTCCCTCACACCACTAACCCCAGCCCTACGTACCCCACCTGTCCCTCACACCACTAACCCCAGCCCTACGTACCCCACCTGTCCCTCACACCACTAACCCCAGCCCTACGTACCCCACCTGTCCCTCACACCACTAACCCCAGCCCTACGTACCCCACCTGTCCCTCACACCACTAACCCCAGCCCTACGTACCCCACCTGTCCCTCACACCACTAACCCCAGCCCTACGTACCCCACCTGTCCCTCACACCACTAACCCCAGCCCTACGTACCCCACCTGTCCCTCACACCACTAACCCCAGCTCTACGTACCCCACCTGTCCCTCACACCACTAACCCCAGCTCTACGTACCCCACCTGTCCCTCACACCACTAACCCCAGCCCTACGTACCCCACCTGTCCTTCACACCACTAACCCCAGCCCTACGTACCCCACCTGTCCCTCACACCACTAACCCCAGCTCTACGTACCCCACCTGTCCCTCACACCACTAACCCCAGCCCTATGTACCCCACCTGTCCCTCACACCACTAACCCCAGCCCTACGTACCCCACCTGTCCCTCACACCACTAACCCCAGCCCTACGTACCCCACCTGTCCCTCACACCCCTAACCCCAGCCCTACGTACCCCACCTGTCCCTCACACCACTAACCCCAGCCCTACGTACCCCACCTGTCCCTCACACCACTAACCCCAGCCCTACGTACCCCATCTGTCCCTCACACCACTAGCCCCAGCCCTATGTACCCCACCTGTCCCTCACACCACTAACCCCAGCCCTACGTACCCCACCTGTCTCTCACACCACCAACCCCAGCCCTACGTACCCCACCTGTCCCTCACACCACTAACCCCAGCCCTACGTACCCCACCTGTCCCTCACACCACTAACCCCAGCCCTACGTACCCCACCTGTCCCTCACACCACTAACTCCAGCCCTACGTACCCCACCTGTCCCTCACACCACTAACCCCAGCCCTACGTACCCCACCTGTCCCTCACACCACTAACCCCAGCCCTACGTACCCCACCTGTCCCTCACACCACTAACCCCAGCTCTACGTACCCCACCTGTCCCTCACACTACTAATCCCAGCCCTACGTACCCCACCTGTCCCTCACACCACTAACCCCAGCCCTACGTACCCCACCTGTCCCCCACACCACTAACCCCAGCCCTACGTACCCCACCTGTCCCTCACACCACTAACCCCAGCCCTACGTACCCCACCTGTCCCTCACACCACTAACCCCAGCCCTACGTACCCCACCTGTCCCTCACACCACTAACCCCAGCCCTACGTACCCCACCTGTCCCTCACACCACTAACTCCAGCCCTACGTACCCCACCTGTCCCTCACACCACTAACCCCAGCCCTACGTACCCCACCTGTCCCTCACACCACTAACCCCAGCCCTACGTACCCCACCTGTCCCTCACACCACTAACCCCAGCCCTACGTACCCCACCTGTCCCTCACACCACTAACCCCAGCCCTACGTACCCCACCTGTCCCTCACACCACTAACCCCAGCCCTACGTACCCCACCTGTCCCTCACACCACTAACCCCAGCTCCACGTACCCCACCTGTCCCTCACACCACTAACCCCAGCCCTACGTACCCCACCTGTCCCTCACACCACTAACCCCAGCCCTACGTACCCCACCTGTCCCTCACACCACTAACCCCAGCCCTAGGTACCCCACCTGTCCCTCACACCACTAACCCCAGCCCTACGTACCCCACCTGTCCCTCACACCACTAACCCCAGCCCTACGTACCCCACCTGTCCCCCACACCACTAACCTCAGCCCTACGTACCCCACCTGTCCCTCACACCACTAACCCCAGCCGTACGTACCCCACCTGTCCCTCACACCACTAACCCCAGCCCTTAGTACCCCACCTGTCCCTCACACCACTAACCTCAGCCCTACGTACCCCACCTGTCCCTCGCACCACTAACCCCAGCCCTACGTACCCCACCTGTCCCTCACACCACTAACCCCAGCCCTACGTACCCCACCTGTCCCTCACACCACTAACCCCAGCCCTACGTACCCCACCTGTCCCTCACACCACTAACCCCAGCCCTACGTACCCCACCTGTCCCTCACACCACTAACCCCAGCCCTACGTACCCCACCTGTCCCTCACACCACTAACCCCAGCCCTACGTACCTCACCTGTCCCTCACACCACTAACCTCAGCCCTACGTGCCCCACCTGTCCCTCACACCCCTAACCCCAGCCTTACGTACCCCACCTGTCCCTCACACCACTAACCCCAGCCCTACGTACCCCACCTGTCCCTCACACCACTAACCCCAGCTCTACGTACCCCACCTGTCCCTCACACCACTAACCCCAGCCGTACGTACCCCACCTGTCCCTCACACCACTAACCCCAGCTCTACGTACCCCACCTGTCCCTCACACCACTAACCCCAGCCCTACGTACCCCACCTGTCCCTCACACCACTAACCCCAGCTCCACGTACCCCACCTGTCCCTCACACCACTAACCCCAGCCCTACGTACCCCACCTGTCCCTCACACCACTAACCCCAGCCGTACGTACCCCACCTGTCCCTCACACCACTAACCCCAGCCCTACGTACCCCACCTGTCCCTCACACCACTAACCCCAGCCGTACGTACCCCACCTGTCCCTCGCACCACTAACCCCAGCCTTACGTACCCCACCTGTCCCCCACACCACTAACCCCAGCCCTACGTACCCCACCTGTCCCTCACACCACTAACCCCAGCCCTACGTACCCCACCTGTCCCTCACACCACTAACCCCAGCCCTACGTACCTCACCTGTCCCTCACACCACTAACCTCAGCCCTACGTGCCCCACCTGTCCCTCACACCCCTAACCCCAGCCTTACGTACCCCACCTGTCCCTCACACCACTAACCCCAGCCCTACGTACCCCACCTGTCCCTCACACCACTAACCCCAGCTCTACGTACCCCACCTGTCCCTCACACCACTAACCCCAGCCCTACGTACCCCACCTGTCCCTCACACCACTAACCCCAGCTCCACGTACCCCACCTGTCCCTCACACCACTAACCCCAGCCCTACGTACCCCACCTGTCCCTCACACCACTAACCCCAGCCGTACGTACCCCACCTGTCCCTCGCACCACTAACCCCAGCCTTACGTACCCCACCTGTCCCCCACACCACTAACCCCAGCCCTACGTACCCCACCTGTCCCTTACACCACTAACCCCAGCTCCACGTACACCACCTGTCCCTCACACCACTAACCCCAGCCCTACGTACCCCACCTGTCCCTCACACCACTAACCCCAGCCCTACGTACCCCACCTGTCCCTCACACCACTAACCCCAGCCCTACGTACCCCACCTGTCCCTCACACCACTAACCCCAGCCCTACGTACCCCACCTGTCCCTAACACCACTAACCCCAGCCCTACGTACCCCACCTGTCCCTCACACCGCTTGTATCCCACCATATCACCACATGTATGCCTACAACATCCAACACCCTATCACCCAGCAATCCTGCCGCCCAATATAGCACCACACCCTCTCAGGCCGCACCTACTGCGCCCACCCTAGCCACCCCCATCAATCCTTCATCCCCATGGGTCTCACCCCTGACACCCCCTTCCCCACCCCCCACCCCCTGCCATGTTCAACCCCAACGAGTGGCAAGTCCTCACCTTCCCATCATGCACCGCAGTACCACGTGATAGCTGAGTGCGGTGCACGCTATTTGTTGGATTGGCCCCCAGTTCCCCTGGGTAATCTCAAGTTGACGCGCCCTCTAGCGGCATATTAACACGCGAAGAAACTGTTCCACACGCAGCGATATTAACACTTGACCTTTGACAAACGAACGCGTGACCTCTAAAATCAATTTTGACGTCCCTCGTGGTTAAGAAACACTGCGTCCATAATAGGATTAAACACACTCGCTGTGCATTTTCAAGATTTTTAAATTGTGAAATTGGAAGGACTATACTGATGAGACAGAGGCAAGGCCCGTGCACAGTCCCTTTCTGGTATTGCCATTTTTAATGGTAAAACAATGTACGTGGCACTGTTGATGTAACCAAATCCATAGAGTCTGAATATGGTGACGACTTTACGCCAATTTCAAGACAGCTTGAACGATGTTAACTGTATTTGTCAATAACGCATTCAAATAAAATGAGACCTTGTGACACCGAAAAGGCAATCGAAGCACGAATTAGGAGAAAACCGGATTTCCTGACCTAACGTAATTTCATCATCATGTGAACCTGTCACGAACTTTATCTGAATTTTGAGCAATCCATGGAGCACGCAACATTACCATTTACCGCAGCCCAAAACGCAGCCTATCTGCGAACTCAAAGAAACAAGCTCACTAATGCATTTGGCAGATATAATAAAAGAATATACGTTAAAAGTTATACTTTTGGGGTCCATTTTGGATTGAGCCAGCGCTCAAACAATAGTTGCAATTACCGCGGACAGAGGGCTTCCAGGCGCATGCGCTGAGCTCACCGGTCAGGTAATTGTGGGTGTGGATGTGCGCTCACGTACCTGTAATTCTGTTAGGTGCCCATGCACTAAGTCGGGTTCTTTTAAATTTCCCATTAATCCATTGATCGCCGGTCCACCCTAACCCCCTCCTTGCCGGGGATGCGGTCTATCGAAAACAAATCTACATCACAGCTAAAATATTCGACCCTAGTCAACTGCAGCCTCGCGTCGTGGAAACGTCCATAGCCTCGCGTTTCGCAACAACTAAAACAAATTTTATTCAATCAAAATAAACGTTGAGGGGTCGCCCCATGAGGCTATTGTCGAGTGTGCTATGCTAGGTCAGCCCAAGCGGCCGGATGCGTGGTTAGAACTCCATCTGCACCCAAGTCTATGTCTCTGGTTCGGGCGGGGAAAAGCCGCTCGAATAGCTTTAAGTGGTTTACTAGATCAGACCACAGAGTGTGTGGGTGCAACTGAGCATCTCGCTCGACCAATAACAAAGTAGGCATGCGTTGAAAGTAGGAAACAAGGCATACATAATACAATCTAACAGGGCCTGTCTCTGAGTTTTGCCCCCCAACAGCTATATATAGAACATAGTTGATCAGGTCCATGTATATCTATAATTTGAAATATATTACGCGTCCAATTTGTTTATCCCGACAATATATAATCGTTGATGATGTCTTGGTTTCTGTTATTAACACTCATTTACTCATTTTGTATCCCTTATCCAACTACCCGGTGGTAGGTTTCGCCGTTCATATACATAAACTATCTAGGTGCACCGGGCGGTCGCGTAGCAACAGGAATTGAACGCGAAATAGATCAGATTGCTGGCGTTTTTGCTATGCGCAATATTATTAAAAACCAACTAGAAAAATCATCATCAAAACCGTTATGTTTACGTAAATCTTTTTCCCACCCTCGCATGTACCAGACATGGCCGAGACACGGCGCGTCGTTGAAAAAAAATAGGACAAATCGATTATTTACAGAAAACCCGCATCCGGGAAAATCGGGCACAAAACGGGTATCGAACCGGTGAGGGCTGCCCGGGTCTGATGACTGTGAACAGGTCGGTCCACGCCGCCCCCGGCGATGCCGACTCGTGTGGCAGACTCAGACAGAAACCATGTCGCAAGTCGGAGGCCGAGACAGTGTCCTAGCCGGCATGGGTAGAGGATTAATAGCTTATCGATTAAGTGAGTTGATTTCCCAGACGCCACATCCGTTGCCGATTTCACTCTTATGGGTAGATTAATGTTCTCAAGTTAAAGAATGTTATTGCGGCAGCATCCCAGAGCCAGGGAGGAGTTGGAGGGGGTGGAGGCTGTCATATATATGTGAATGGTAAATATAGTGGGACATTGTGCATTGTATTATCAATATTGTACATCAGGGTGTCTTTTCTCACCCAGAGGGTCTGTGTTTAGCTTAATTACCTTAAGACAATAATTATGTATTTGCTTTGATGGCATACGTAGCTGGCATATTTCCGGACTCTACATGGCAGAGTTAGGGTTTGGGTATGTAATGGCACCTCTATACCCCTATATAATGGCATCTGTCACACCATGTACACTGCCCAGAGGCAGGCATTTCCTTGGTACAACGGTTGTTTCTTATAGGCACTTTCTTATAGCACAGACACTGCAGGAAGCAGGACCCAGACAGGTTTTTTTTCTAATGTTTCCACCGGGTGCTGTCCGTTAAACAACACCCTGACCTTGACCTCGACCTTGGCCTTGAGTGTGGTAGTTGCATTAATATAAATATATATATATGACAAAATATTGGAAGTCTACTCAACCAGCCAACGCGGGAACAAACTTGAGTGTCCGACTGACAAATGCGTGCCAGGGATGACCTGCTCACACAGTGCACTATAGGCGAGAGGTGGGAGGCGAGAGGAGGGCGGAATTGAGGGCAATGAGGGGAGGGGAGAGGAGGGGGGTCACTACCCACCTGGCAGGACGGTCCGTGGTGTCCCGGCCCGGTATACTCGTGCAGAGAGGGGGGGTGGCACTCCTGCAGCGGCACTGGGGCGCCCAGGCGCCGCCCCGGCCCCATCAGGGGCTCAGACCGACCCCTGTTAAGCTGCAGGTAGAGCGTCTGTATTGCCATTGTGAACTGCCTGTCAGTTGTCGGTCAGCCAAGCCCCGAGAACTATCCTCTCTGTCTGTTCAACTGAACGTAACGTCCGTGAATCCTGTGTGAAGACCGATTTGTGACAGTCTCATCGATTACGTGTCTGTCACCGTTGGATCAGTAACCACAGTTGCATTTGTTTAATGCTGGCTACTGTCTCAGTTTATCCTATTAGTTCTTCGCAAGAATCGCGTGCGACTTCACAATCTTACCGACGTAGATATAGCAATACAAAATTGCATTTTTGTAATGATGGCAGCTGGTGTCCTAGATGTCCTTTGCAGGAACAACGTACAATTTCACAACTATAATTTGTCCCATGTCGCTCTTAGTCTTACTATTCCTTTGGCCGTCAGACACCTAACGCCCCACCTCGTAGCGATGGGAGTGGATGGAAGCATTAACTGGCAGCGAGACCGTGGCCTGCCGGTAGTGAGTGCACTCGGCTTAGTGCAGAGCGAGTCCCCAGTCGGTGAGCTCCCCAGAGAGTGCTCCGTCCCGCCGTCACCGGTGCGCTTCGATGTCAATTGTCGTCTGCTAGATGACGGCAAGCGCGGGAAAATCTGTGTTTGTGTCAGTACGTCGGGCAGCCGACAGCGTGAATGACACGTTCATCACACAACAGATTGCCGATACCTCTACCCCGCTAGATTTAAAGGCGGCGGCTACAGGGAAAGCAGAATGACCGCTGTGGCGGCGCCGCGATTATTTATTAATTGTTGTCTGCCTGGCATGGAGTGCCGGGCGGCTGCGGGTTTCGATAGAGGCACACCGCACGCCCCCCCCCCCCCTCCTCCCCAGCTTATCAATACATCACACCTATAATGATATTCGCCCATGTTACGGGAACACTTTACAACACAATTAACGGGGGGGGGGGGGTGGGAACATGTATAGAATCAAACACTGTATTATTGCGACTACAACAAACTTCCTCATAATTGTCTGCCTGTCGCGGCGATACCGGTTATCGCTGGTGTGTATGGCCGGTATGTATGGCTGGTATGTATGGTCGGTATGTATGGCTGGTATGTATGGTCGGTATGTATGATGTATGGCCGGTATGTATGGCCGGTATGTATGGCTGGTATGTATGGCCGGTATGTATGGCCGGTATGTATGGCCGGTATGTATGGCTGGTATGTATGGTCGGTATGCATGATGTATGGCCGTTAAGTATGGCCGGTATGTATGATGTATGGCCGGTATGTATGGCTGGTATGTATGGCCGGTATGTATGGTATGTATGGTCGGTATGTATGATGTATGGCCGGTAAGTATGGCCGGTATGTATGGCTGGTATGTATGGCCGGTATGTATGGCCGGTATGTATGGCTGGTATGTATGGTCGGTATGTATGATGTATGGCCGGTATGTATGGCCGGTATGTATGGCTGGTATGTATGGCCGGTATGTATGGCCGGTATGTATGGCTGGTATGTATGGTCGGTATGCATGATGTATGGCCGTTAAGTATGGCCGGTATGTATGATGTATGGCCGGTATGTATGGCTGGTATGTATGGCCGGTATGTATGGTATGTATGGTCGGTATGTATAATGTATGGCCGGTAAGTATGGCCGGTATGTATGGCTGGTATGTATGGCCGGTATGTATGGCCGGTATGTATGGTCGGTATGTATGATGTATGGCCGGTATGTATGGCTGGTATGTATGGCCGGTATGTATGGCCGGTATGTATGGCCGGTATGTATGGCCGGTATGTATGGCCGGCATGTATGGCCGGTATGTATGGCCGGTATGTATGGCCGGTATGTATGGCCGGTATGTATGGCTGGTATGTATGGCCGGTATGTATGGCCGGTATATATGGCTGGTATGTATGGCCGGTATGTATGGCCGGTATGTATGGCCGGTATGTATGGCCGGTAGGTATGGCCGGTACGTATGGCCGGTATGTATGGCCGGTATGTATGGCCGGTATGTATGGCTGGTATGTATGGTCGGTATGTATGGCCGGTATGTATGGCCGGTATGTATGGCCGGTATGTATGGCCGGTATGTATGGCTGCTCCAACAAAAACAATGAACGATGCGGGATGTTTTTCAAAAGCTGCTTATAAACGGTTATGAATATATGTCATCAGACAGATGTTGGGATCTTGCTGGCTGGGGCTGCAGTGTCCCTCCGAGAGCACGTGTTGCACGTAAAGGGTTGCATGAGAAGCCTCTAAATATTGCTCTAATTACCCTGTGGGTGTACAGCAAGCTCTGTCAGAAGCCGAAGCGCGCCAGTGGGTACCCTCTACATACCGCGGGAATCACTTCAGCCTGGGTCGTCGTAAGCTACGGTCAATATGATATATATTTAATACGTCATTGTTGAACCTGCACAAGTCCGTTTTTCCCAGCACTTTCCAACTATGCCACCATTTGTACCAGTGAACGTACGTTAGCGTAGCCATACATAACACTCATCGTCAGCACCAGGCGATGCACATCATGTATATTATATGAGAAGCAACATGAAACAGTGCAAGACAAATAAGATTTAAACGGAAAAATATCAACGGCCAAGGCAGAGCACGCTTGTAAATGAAACGTAGTTCTAAACGGGAAACAGAACTGTTATACATATATATGAGAGCGATAATACGATAACATAATGCACGTATAGAACCATGCTGCAGACATGGCATGGTTCATTCCACGACAACTGTAAGGCCGATGGTAATGTATCGTTGTATGAATATTGGAGGGAAATGAGTCTGCCGTCCGATGTTTCAGAAGTCAGGTGATGCCAGACCTACCCCTGCCATTAAACACTCCCCCCGTGTGATCTATGAAGTTTGGCTTTCCGCTATAATCTAGCCTACTAAATATTCGATCACATTTTATTGATGACTATTGATTTCAAGGTGTTTGTATAATGGATTTCCATATCTTTGGCGAAGCGTGAAGACTTCAAAAACGCCCATATCAAAGCCTCGACGGTGCTATGCCGACCTGGGCGAGAATACCGTCACGTGACTTCTCAGGGTCAGCTTCGGCTCTCTACAGTGCGACCGTCGCTGCTAGGTGAGGACGAAGTCAATATATGAATGAGACAGCGGCGGGGACCAAATATCTTCTGCTCTTTGCATTGTTTGATTGCCTAGGACGAAATTGTGAGGCTCGCTTCATCGGCCCATACCACCGCTCTTGCCCGGGGCAGTGGTGGATCTAGCGGGGGGGGGGGGGTTAGGGGGCTGTATAACCCCCCCTGGGGAACCAGAACATACAACATACATGTTGTCATACATGTTAAAGTCTTCAGAGAGCTACCCCCTCCCCCCCCCTTCGGAAACTGCACATACACTGTTAAAGTCGGATTCTTCAAGTCCAAGTCTAAGCCCCCCCAGAGTCTTTAGAGCAGCCCCCCCCCCCGGTCGGAAGTTTTTCAGAGAGCAACCCCCCCCCCCTTGGCAAATTCCTAGATCCGCCCCTGCGAGGGAACATGATCAAGATTCTTGACAAGTTGTTAAATCTCCTAACTTATTAAAGTCAAATTTCTATCAAATATGTCTCATTCGTTTGGAGAAAATATGGAAATAGTGATCGTTATGGCATTGATACAGATACGTAGTGTACGAAGGTGAAATAATCATTAGTAAGAGCAGAATTCCGTCATTCCTCTGAGCGCAGCGCCGCCCTAACGAGAGATTGCGAAAGTATAATGGCGGATGGCCGAACACGCAAACCACAAGCGTAGTGTGTTAAAGTATATAAAATGAGTCTATGCATTTTCATATCCATGTATTTGTTTTATTTAGTCATAATTATATTTGATTGTCATAAGGTTTCATCCCTCTTAACCTACCTAGCTAGTGTGATATGGGGGGGCAGGCAAGGCAACTAATTTGGTGGCGTGAATATGTACACCCGCCATGCAAAATACGTAGGGGTGGTGAGACGGTTACCGTGACATCAGAGCGCCATCTGCCGCGAATAATCAACCTTTATCATGCGAATAGCCTGATTCGGCGGCCCCAACTTCGCTCGCTCAACTCATTTGTATGAGTATGAGCTGCGTTAGTACGTGCTTATTCGTGCGGAATGGTTTAAATATTACAATGATCAATAAGGTATTTCGGGTGGCGCGTGTTAAACTGAATCTATGCTATCATCACGTTCAGATTCGTCATACACCATCAATTTAGACAGCATCTATATGACCACAACATGTCTATTATTACTGGTATTAGGTGTAAATGAAAATAGATATGAAAACGGCGTTTTGGCTTGGCTTCATCAGACAGGTGTTATGACTACTTCTACGCTATGTACGTGCTGTAAATGTAAAATGTAAATGTAAAACGCTATGCACTGCTGTAAATGTAAAATATAAAGTATGCAACAAAAAGGCGCAAATATCATTACATAATTAATCGTTCTGGTTGGGGTGTAAGATTACGTCCTGGGTCATGCCATATGACTTAAACTGTGAAAGATACTGAATATGCCATGTAGTAGTCACTTTTGTATCCGTTAGTGTCGGTTTTGATCCGACAGAATATTTCAATGACTAGTCACACGAAGGAGATTAGTTCACGCGGTAATATTTGCCGTTGCGACACAAAATACTGGTTGTGTATCACGTGACATCTTGAGTTCGTGCAATTTTCTTATTAACGATAATTGGTAGTAATTAGTGATTTGACGGTAATTAGTAGTGCAAACCATACAATGTCTAGCCAAACAAATTCTCAGAACTCCCGCCACACGTGTTATTTATGCGACTAACATCAATTCAACCGGAACTGAATGATTTAAAGGGACATATGAAGACCTAAGAAGCAATTCCAAGTCAGGAACATATCTGACTGTTTGGCCATTTATCACTCCGCGAGTGACGTCACAGACAGCCACCAGACCGTCCGTTCTGGTCCGGTCGTTGTATCACGCTGCGAGTGACGTCACAAACAGCCAGCATACCGTCCGTTCTGGTCCGGTTGTATCACTCCGCGAGTGACGTCACAGACAGCCAACCGTCCGTTCTGGTCCGGTCGTTGTATCACTCCGCGAGTGACGTCACAGACAGCCAGCAGATCGTCCGTTCTGGTCCGGTTGATATATCACTCCGCGTGTGACGTCACAGGCAGCCAGCAGACCGTCCGTTCTGGTCCGGGCGTTGTATCACGCTGCGAGTGACGTCACAAACAGCCAGCATACCGTCCGTTCTGGTCCGGTTGTATCACTCTGCGAGTGACGTCACAGACAGGCAACCGTCCGTTCTGGTTCGGTCGTTGTATCACTCCGCGAGTGACGTCACAGACAGCCAGCAGATCGTCCGTTCTGGTCCGGTCGATATATCACTCCGCGAGTGACGTCACAGGCAGCCAGCAGACCCTCCGTTCTGGTCCGGTCGTTCAGAAAACATGTTTGAGCGACCTTTGTGGGTCGGAATTGAACGAAGGTCGTGGTATATGGTGTAGTATGCGTCCACTGTTAGATACTGTCTAACTTCCTCTTTAACCAGTTCCCCTATGACCTTCAGTGCTGCAGAGCTTTGACGGGACAGCTGGAAGGCCTTAAGTCCACCGACTTAAAGAGGATTACGCGGCTAATCTCGATGTGCCGAGATAATGATGGGGCGTCCATCTTGTCTGTGCGTCACAGCGGGTTGGCGAGCTGGGGGGTTGGGGGGTGGGAGGGCTCAGTGAGAGCCATTCTTTCCCTGCCACAGATTGCCAGAGTCTAAGTAATGTCGTTGCCCAACGCTACATGCTGTATAAATGCCCGGTCTCTCTCACCATGGGGCGCTGAGGTTCACATGGAGACATCAATGGAAAGCACGCATCGCACATTTGTACATTTTGATCATTTTGTTTGGTCTTTCGTCGCCGCATCATGCGAAACGGAATTATAACCGATGCTTAATTCCAAATCTCCCACAGTTGATTGTTGTTGAAAAGTCACCATCTGTGTTTGATCGCTACTGATACAAGGAAACTCAACTGATAAGAAGTATCAATCAATCCCCGGTGGCACATTTTTCCGTTGCTGGGGGGAGGGGGGTCAAGGGCATACTTGGAATGTGAGAAGAGGTGTGGATCTCTTGGAATGTTTCTATGTAGCCGTCCGCATCTCACTGTCTGCTGACAGGGCGCAACGTGGACTGCCACAGTCCACTGGCAGTCCACATCCTGTGGAGTCTCGCCCTCCACACTCTTTCTTTCCGTCTTTCTCTTCCACACCCTCGTTCTTCCTGCCTCTCACTCTCTTTCCGCCAGTCTCCACCCATCTTGCTATCCCTTGGGGTATCCATGCTGCCCTTTGCTATGATTCGGTAGAACTGATGAGAAAAGAAGGCAGAGTTTGAAGCCCACAGTCTCCAATTCGCAAACAGCACTACCTACCACCCCCCCCCCCCCCCCTGCCACCCTCGAAATCGCTTAAGAACACAACCCTTAGAGCGGCTAATCTGCTCGGAGGACGAGACACCAGGAGGAGACAGCGATCAGCGGGCGGGTTACATCGTACCTCAGACAAGTTGTATCGATTGAATTCACACTCCGTTCTGGCTAAGATGCATTTAAAACGCAGGCCTTTCATATCGGACCAAAAAAAAAAGGATCTACTTTCTTTGACATGATTGCCAAACCACGTGACCGCGATACCCACTCATAATCGATTTGCACAAATAGCTTTCGGCTGAGGCGTTATCTAATCGGAGCAATGTGAAACGATATATCTAATCATTACAGCCTTGCTCAATGTCATTAGAGATTGTACCTTAAATAATCTCTGCTATAATCCCAAGTGTCCAATGATTATGTTTTATTTAGACGAAACAAAATATCGTCCAGTTCACCATCATTCTAATTTGGTATGTTGACTAATATTGAATATTAAGTTCATTTAGTTAAAGGGAACCGACAGCCTGGCCTCTAACGCTGCTTTACCGATTTGGACGCGTGTCTGTGATTGACCAATGAGGAGGCGATACTCTAATTTATTCAAACCGGAAATTGCGCCTATTGTGTGAGCAAAACAAGAGCACGTGATAATCGCTAATATAAATAGCTGCGATTCTAACTCCAATCATGGCATTGTTGCGGAGTCAATCGTCGCAAGACGTATATCAATTTGTTTGGACGGTACTTTTCCATGAAAGACTAAGATCTTGCGCTACTGCGCAGCTTGGAACGTAAGGCGGCGCCATAATAATAGTAACAATATGCGTCACTGCTCCCGGCAAAATGGCGCTCTGCTGGACATTGCTGGGGGCGGGTTGCCTTAATTTTTTTCTCCTTACCGGTCGGCCGAAACGAAGCGTTAACACTCGCAAATTTAATTTTAAGATGTAAACTTTTGGTGCAGATCGCGATTAATTATGTTGGACACCCGCTTTAACATTAAAAGCGTTACTACCATGTATTACAATCCTTGCGGTGATTGGCTTAACAGATTGATAATTCCGCTGTCGGGATGATTTTGATCATGGACAACGGTATTGATTTTTTTTTTTTTTTTTTTCAAAATAAAAGTGCGGTACATAGGTACATCAAGTCCAATTGACCTATTCACAACAACAATAAACATGATGGAGAAAGAAAAGACATTGTTTACGTCAATGCAATATTTAGTTTCTCAAGCCAGTTACATATATTTTTAATTTTTGTTACCCTGGTTACCCTGTATATGTTAATTTTTTGTTTTAATTCAGCCAGAAATAATTTACTGATATCGGAGTGAATACAGCTAGTTTCTCTTTGGTTAAGTATCAGGTAGATTTTGTATATTATATAGCTGCATACAGTTATTCCAAAGTTATCTATATAGCTGTTGCACCCAGTTACGATGTCGGCTGGTGTAACAGTTCTACACATTACGAATGAAACAGCTTTCCAAATGTTATTGATATAATCACACCAGAATAACATGTGGGGTATGGTATGAGAATCGCGACAGTAAGGACAATAGTCATTTTCTCTTAGTTTCATTTTCTTCAGAGTGTAGTTACAAGTTAAAATATTGTGCAAAATCTTATAGTTAAATTCTGACAATTTAGAGTCTGTGATGTCAATCACTTTTCGACTAAAAGCTGCCAATGTATCTTCCTCAGCAGGTAGCAGACACCAATTACCTAGCGCCTTCAGAGGTGTTTTAACCTCGTACTTACAGCTTACTAACGCTTTATATATGTCTTTAGATTTGATATTATTGTTTAAACATGTAATAGAGCCTGTAGTTACACAAGGTAAAATAGTCATGACATCGCGTAGTTTTAACATTATATCTCTCTATGGATATAGAGCTTTCTTTAGTAACTTGATTTGACGCAGTATATCTCTCTGGTCATTTATCATATGGTACAGGTAGGTTTCATCGACACTTCCATTTGTGAATTTCAAATGGTGTACTTTAGTCATACCAACCTTAATAAACGAATTAAAGAGTAGGCATGTTTTTACATTCCTGTTACCTAACAATACGCTTACGTTTTGGTTTCCCCATAAAGACTCAGTAAGTAAACTCTCGATATCTTGTGGCTTCGGTCGAACATTGGCTTTCGCGTACGCACTTATGATATTTGAATAGAAGGTGGGCAATTTGGATAACTCAGGCAAGGAACTTTTTTCACTGAAGCACATGTTAATGATTGGTGTTTGAAACTGCTCGCAATAGCCTTTACCTAGGACAGCCCAATTTGCATTATTTTCATCTGCAAGTAGTCGTATCAGCCACTTGGCTTTCAGGGAGTCAATATACGAGTCTAAGTCTATCATTGCCACTCCGCCATACGCTTTTGGCGACATCAATACATTACGCTTAATACGTTCCGTTCTATTCCAGATAAAATTATACATGCAGTAGCTCGTTCAGTTTGTTAACTACGTCGGGTGCCACTATAAAGCAGGTTACAATAAACGATATCTTTGGGATAATTAAGGCTTTTATTACAGTTAGCTTGCTAGTGTTAACTTCCTTTTTTTCCAGGTACTTACAACTTCCTCTATGGATAGTAGTTTGTTAGTCCAGTTTAAATTATTACACTCTTCACTATCATTTCCGATATACCCGCCGAGACACTTCACAGGCTCTTCCAATATTGCTATACCGTGGGGGGTTACCTCTTTTTTATTCCCGCTATGACCGACATTCATACACATGGTTTTTGCCAGGTTTAGTTTTAGTCCCGCCACTTTTTCAAATTCATTTAATTCATCGAGCGCCCCTGTAATTTGTTCGGCGCTTTGTAGAAGTAGTGTTAAGTCGTCAGCATATTGGGATACCTTTAGCGCGTGCTCTTGCTGTCTGATTCGAACCTTGAAACCCTTTATACCCTTACTGTTTTTAAATTAATGGCCAGCAATTCAATACATATGACGAACAGCATCGGGAGACAACGGTATTGATATCATTTGGAATAGTAATCATATTGGCAAAATATGAAATACGTATCATGACATTTGTATGACATAATGATACCATCATTATCTCAGGGTTTATCATGTTACTGTTTCTGAAACCCATTTACGTCCAAGAAAATGCGGAAGAACAAAAACAGTTCACGTTGTATATCTTTGCTCCGTCAGTTGTTTGCGTAGGTTATGTCGACGCGATGGTAGAGCCCACTCGTACGGGCTTAATACTCCAAGACGGGGTACCACGGGGTGCCACGGGTTGGCACCGTACCAGCCACTCCTGTCTCGGTACAGGTACAGGCCTGAGATTGACTTCAACCAGATGCAAGGATACACGCAGGTGAATTGCCAAAACTCTGCATTTATGTAATATCGTCAAAAATAAATAACCGTGGATCAGAAGTATTCCTCTTAGATATAGACCGGCCTCTAAATTACACCGTCTTAAGTTCGCATACCAACAACTGTAGATTGAAAGTTCAATAAAATGTTTGATCTCTAGCAATCTCATAAACAAATGTCCATATTAATTCTGCACAATATATTGTTTGTTCTGGTGTAGTGTATTTTATCCTACCCTTCCATCGCCCCTCACTGATATCGCACGATTATGTCCTAGAAGTCATCAGTTATGTCCTCGACCCCATCATGTCGTATCTCCCGGAGATATATCAGCTTTCTCGTCGCACGTAATGCTTTCATCGATTTTACCTTGTCGCATTGTGGGAAAGAACAACATCCTTCGGTTTAATCCTGAGCAGCTTTGATTGCCACATGTTAAATGTGGTAACAGAAGGAGACACCAGTGTGAAGTGTTCTTGCCACTGTCTCCGTACAATGACAAGTCGCCATGTCGTTTATACGACCCTTTGACCTTGCGGGCTCCAATTATTCTATTTAAAGCGCAAAATGATGAGTTGCGCGGTCTTTTTTATTATTACCTCGGACTTTGCCTACAACTTTCCAGCTCACAGCCAGTAGAGGGGGATGAATCAGTGTTGTTTGTGCCCTGGTAACCTACGACACCACGAGCGGGTTCACTGCCTTCCGTCTACTCGTTAGTCAAGTCAGACCAACCATCCAACTACAACGCAATGGACGACGCATGCCTGTTCACTGCTGGCCGCTGACATCTGTTGCTCACATCATGCATTTATCCCAGTTGACTTCTTCATATTAGTCCTATTCTACGTAGCTACACTGAGCGGTTTTCTCGGTACTGGTATTCAGAGTGTCCAGCCTTCTGCACTCTGACCGTCATCACTCGTAGGATATTGATGTGTAACTACACTGACCGGTTTTCTCGGTACTCGTATTCTGTGCAAAGTAGTCCCGGATATAGCAGCACTTTAGACAATCAAACATCCAATTAATTAGCGTGGGGGGGGGGTACTTAATACATTGCTGTGGGTGGGGGGTGGGGGTCCGCGGTAAAGTCTTCGCTTTTTACTGCCAAAATCCGCTCGGTCTTCAATTTTTACTACCAAAATTCGCTCGATCGGGGCTTTTTACGGCCAAAATCCGCTCGGAAGGGGTATTTTTTCGCGGCAACCCGCTCTACGAACCCACATTTTCAGATCCCCCCCCCCCCGAGGTCGCAAGGTTTTAAATATCCGCAATATAGGGGTATCTTTTTCAACATACATGTCTGCTCCCTCAGGCATCAAGGGGCACTCGCGGAACCCCCCCCCCCCCCACCAGATTCGTATAACAGTCCCCCCCCCCAGGCTCGCAATAACATCATGGGTCAGGGGTCAGGTAAATAGGTATTTCACGTTTCTATTCACTGAATTAAATTTCCTTAAGCCTTAACATTTAACAAGTGTTTACCTATTTCCTGGCTCTCTAAAACGTGTGTGGGGCTGGGGGGTGAGTGGGTGTTTAAGAGATTGTTTGGAATTAAATGGTGAAGTAACCTTTCAGTCTTCGCTTCACCTGTTTAACAGAAATACTAAAAATAGCTTGTAAATGATAATGGAGACGAGTGACTTTAACAATGTGAATGTTAATTAGATGTGTAAATAGCCAATCTCAGTATCATCATATTTTTAATAGCGCAATGATTGGGCCAAATCAATATTTTACTCTAGACTGGTGTATTGCTGTTCCTGTTTGTATTCTTCCTGTTTTCACGTAATTATGACGTAGGAGTTACATGCCGATTTAATGTCTTTGAGACTTCTATGATCGCCTTAAATCATATTGAGTGATATTGTGAATGCTAGTCCAGGAACAACATGGTGTACACTATTTAACGTCTCTGTATGTATACTCCGTCATATGCATGTGTATATCGGATATCACACACAAAAGATTTATTTGCCTGTCACGGAAATTGTCTAGTGCCAATATTGCAATATTGCTGCTCACAATTAACATCTTTCGCTTACCCACTAAAAGTTTATGGTTTCAAGTATAATGGAATGGTGGAAGGAACTGGTTGTCTGAGCCAGCTGTCTAAACAAATTAAGCGATGTGAAAGTTGACACTGAAGCATCGGGGATGCATCCAGCATTTAACATCTTCTTTATGCTGGTGTTTGGTTCTGTTTTGATCCTCATAGAAAAACAGGCATTGATGGGACTGCATCGCGCAGTTCCCAAGATTGATCTGAACTCGATGCCAGTAGATATCCTCCATTCCCCTGCACCCGTGTATTTTTTCACTGTTGTGAGCCTTTGGACGGGGCGCCGTGGCTCAACACTCACCACCCGCAATCTGTTCACCTCTCAGTCGCTCGCTGGGAGGCGCCACGTGGACGGAAGTACGGATTGAAGACGTGATAAATGGTGAACTTGATAACAACGCCGCTCCAGACCTCGTATAGTGGCTCCATCTGGTGGCCATCTTTATAGATACGATGTGTGGTCGTGAGAAAGATGAGCTGTTTTATGAGACAAGCACTGACCCAGCCAAAAAGGCTCTATACCGCCTCTACACAACCGCACAATTCGTATTTTTGTTTGAATTCTTTGATGCAAAGAACTAAATAGAAAAATAGTAGTAGTAACTGTAGAAGGGTGCTCCTTTCTTGTGGACTAGTTCGGAAACCCGATGGTTCATGTTTTTACTATTAAACTATTTGTTTACCCAGTTTTTAATGCACTTGATCCTAGCCAAAATGGTAAATATTCTCAAACTTATCTACATGATGGCATGAAACACTCGTTGGCCCGATCCCATCGGCCGGCGTGATCCAGTTGTCAGCGAACAAAGCACAGATTTCGGAGGATCAAATTATCTGTATAAAAGTATACAACCAACAAACTACCATTTTCACCACATTAAGTGGATTAAAAACATGTTCCCTTTGCGTCTACCTTTAAGCAATAGCAAGTGAAGTGCTCACACGTGGTACCACAAACTCCTCAACCCGACGACATGTTGCTGACTTGGAAACTTAAATGTGAACGCCTATGGGCGTGTCGTACACTTTGGTGCAGGGTATGGACCTGGGGGTAGGGAGTGGATGAACTAAAATGCTGAAAAACTAGAGACGCACCACTGATCGGGGACTAAACCGTCAAATAGACTCAAACAAATTCCATCGCTGGCGTTGGACATCAAGTTAAGTGCATCAGGCAGCTTCGTTGCAGGAGTTCGGCATATCGCGTTGGCAGCCAAGAGGGCAAATACAGGGGCGTTCCGAGTATTTGTCAAGGTCGAATTTTGATCGCCTGGAGGGGGGGGGGGGGGATTGGGGGAGAGGGGGTGGATGTTGGGGTGGAGAAATCTGGATCACGGAATCTGAACCTACTCGGGCAACATCTCGGGAAACGACCGGGAAGCTATAATTTTCGCTTCCAGTGACGTAGATGCAGGTTCCGTTTTAGTTGTTGACCATGCTGGTTATAAGCAGGTTAAGGTGGTGTCGACATATTGAGAACAATTTGACTTATTGAGAAAAGAGGTGAACTGTAGGTGCGATCTATGAAACTACCTGGAATTATACATGAAATAACATGTAGGTCACGGAATAACAGCATATATTTCTAATATTTCTCCGGAATAGAATTAACTGGATATCTATTTTAATTGCAAAATATATTACGATTCACGTCTCCGAGGAAAATAAGAGCAAGGGTTGTCGAATAGCTGCAAGCCGAAGAGCGAGTTACTAGAAACTGACTGCGGATTCCATGATGTCAAACTATGCGATGTTCAGTGTATATTTATATCACACGTCAAATTGGCACCACGAAGATGGGGGATTTACAACGATGATACAAGCAGAACCCCGACAAGGCGCTCAACGAAATGTTATCCACGTGATGTAATAAAGGGTTTACGTCTGCAAGTGTTAACCTACCAACGGGGCTGCTACCTGTCCACATGAAAAAACCTGCAATCAAAAGTCAGGCAGCCTCTCTCCATGAACGACCCGAGGCAAACAGCCTGTCTTCATGAACAACCAATGTTCTCCATGACCGACCCGAGACAAACAGCCTATCTTCATGAACAACCAATGTTCTCCATGACCGACCCGAGGCAAACAGCCTGTCTTCATGAACAACCAATGCTCTCCAACACCGACCCGAGTCAAACAGCCTGTCTCCATGAACAACCAATGTTCTCCCCCTAAACGACCCGAGGCAAACAACCTGTCTCCATGAACAACCAATGTTCTCCCCCTAAACGACCCGAGGCAAACAGCCTGTCTTCATGAACAACCAATGTTCTCCATGACCGACCCGAGGCAAACAGCCTGTCTTCATGAACAACCAATGCTCTCCAACACCGACCCGAGTCAAACAGCCTGTCTCCATGAACAACCAATGTTCTCCCCCTAAACGACCCGAGGCAAACAACCTGTCTCCATGAACAACCAATGTTCTCCCCCTAAACGACCCGAGGCAAACAGCCTGTCTTCATGAACAACCAGTGTTCTCCATGACCGACCCGTCAAACAGCCTGTCTTCATGAACAACCAATGTTCTCCATGACCGACCCGAGGCAAACAGCCTGTCTTCACGAACAACCAATGTTCTCCATGACCGACCCGAGGCAAACAGCCTGTCTTCATGAACAACCAATGCTCTCCAACACCGACCCGAGTCAAACAGCCTGTCTCCATGAACAACCAATGTTCTCCCCCTAAACGACCCGAGGCAAACAACCTGTCTCCATGAACAACCAAAGTTCTCCCCCTAAACGACCCGAGACAAACAGCCTGTCTTCATGAACAACCAGTGTTCTCCATGACCGACCCGAGTCAAACAGCCTGTCTTCATGAACAACCAATGTTCTCCATGACCGACCCGAGGCAAACAGCCTGTCTTCATGAACAACCAGTGTTCTCCATGACCGACCCGAGTCAAGCAGCCTGTCTTCATGAACAACCAAGTGCTCACAAAGCTTTTATTTTACTATAGCAATCTATCATCGGGATTTATGGCGTAATCGTAAAATTCATTATTAATGAATTGATTGCCGTCAACCAATCAGAACAAATTAGCGCCGTTGCACCGGAAATCGGCCTACGTTCTTATTTGAGACTAATTCAAGTTGTTTAGCGTTACACTATTGTGTGTGGGGGGGGGGGGATGGGTTGCAGGGTTGCCGTTGACAATGCGCGAGATACAATCGAATGACGTACACCAACAAGTATGTACAACAACAAAGACTTACCTAATATATTGTCTCTCTGCTGTGACTGAAGCTTTGTTTGTAATCCACAATTTACTATCCAGTCATCCTATATAAATGTACCTCTTTCATGAAAGGTAACAGGTCATGACCAGTCTGACTTGTGTTCACTTTCGCGTCCAGATAACCCATGTGTGGTGATATTATGACAGATGTAGCCAAATTATTTCATATCAATATATACATACATGTATTGGTATGAAATAATTTGGCTATCTTACGTCTACGTGCTACAAAAATAACTGGGTGACCCTAGGAAAGTGACGGCCATACAGAAATATTCCATCTTTGCTGTCTCCGATAGATACGCCGCCACTAGATTTGTGTTTTAGTGCGAAAACATCCTTCGGGGCTTCTGCTCTGCCGACGGCGGCAGGTTAACTGCGTGTTCCGCCATTTTCACTCAGTAAAAGCGTTTTAACGGACGCCGCAGACGCGGCATGCCACACCCGCTATGGTCCACCGGGCCCGGGATCAAGGGAATCCCAGTAACGGACCAGACGCCACGCCGAAAGGCAATCCTTGTCTTCGGGATATCCACTGTATCCGCGGTGCGGTAGACTTCCCCCCGGGACCTGTGGACTCAAGCTATCCAGGAAACAAAACACAAACAGTCGCCGGGGCAAGGGCGGCGCAGAGATCCAGAGAGAGGCCCTCTGATCCTGAATTGGCTGCTTACAGGTCGGGACGGAGGCTGGGTCGGGTGGTGTGCTGCCTCATTTCCAATCACATCCTGAATGCTCGAGCGGTCTGGATCTGCCAGACGGAGGACCGTGATGAGGCCGCCTCTGAGGTATAGGGGCCAGCAGGTACGAGTGAGTGGAGTGGGGGGGGGGGGTGGTGCGTTCGTCTATGGGGTACGAGGGATAAGGGTGAGGATGGGGAGTTACGGTATGTGGACTTGTACAGGTGAGAGTAAGTCGGGGAGTGGGGTGGGGGGGGGGGGGAGGCTTGTGCGACGAGGGCCAAGTCGTGCAGGTAACGATCCGTATAGTGGTTACAGGGTGGGTGGGTGTGTACAGGTGAGAAAATAGTAACGCTTTACGTAAACAATGTAATTGTACAGGTAAAAGCAGTGTTGCGTGTACACAGGAGATGATTTAATGAATGTGTACACTGTAGATTACACATCGGCCGATGAGAGTACTGGCCAGTGCGCGCATATTGTATGATGTAGTTGTATGTAGGGGTGAGACGATGGATGAAATCATAAAGATTGATATCGGGATAATTTGTCGTTATGATCTAGTGGGTGACTTATACAGAAGAGAGTATGAAAAACTATATACCAATCTGGAGATTGATTATTAATCCATATGGTAGAATTGTATATACGCATTTAGCTGTTAAATGTTGTGAAAATTCTACCACGGACCTGAATCCTTGTACTACGAAGTACAATACAATATAGACGAGAGAATTGGTTAATTTATAAAGATAAGGGAATGTTTAGCTTTCAATAGAGGCGAAGATATGTAATCTGGTGCAGTTTTAAAGGATGCTTCAATTTGCAACGGGTTAGGGTATATATATATATATATAGATATATATATAGTTGGCCAGTTGCCGGGGAGTAGTAAGCCTGGTCTCAATGTATAGCCAACGTGCGCATTCAGGTTACCACAACCTGGATTTGGGGACGCACTGAGGGACCGTGTACTATATGGATACGACTGGCGATTGGGTGAGGGTGGGTGGCGGACAGACCACCTTACGATCCTGTGGCACATTAGCTTTCTTACGTCACGGTTCGCTCGGGACCCATACATACACGTCCACGTGGCTTGCCCCACCCTGCTCCACCCCACTCCACCCCGCCCTCGCTCTGGACACTGAATCCAGATGCATCAGTTCTTTTCGCCCATTCTGGACCAGTTTCAGCGCCCCAGCGCCCTCGAACAAATCTCGGATTGCCACTGGCTCCGGACGTGGGATAGACGGGTGAGTGACTCGCCGGTGGGCATGTAGCATTGGCCCAGGAGGGAAACCGCGAACTTGAACCCATAGTGTGGAAATGATTCCCAGGTAGGTAGCTTGGAAGGCAGGCTGGTAGGTAGGTCGATAGATAGGTGGGTAGGTGGGTAGGTAGGTAGATGGGCAGGTGGGTAAGTATGTAGGTCGGTAGATAGGTGGGTAGGTGGGTAGGTAGGTTAAATCCAAAAGGGGACTCACGAGGGAGGAGCGAGAAAGTGAAGTATGGGCGGCAGCTAAGAATATCTTACACGCCATCTTCCCTGAAACCTGGAGCAGGCCAGCGTCCTGGCAGCGGTAGCTGATCCAGATGATGGATGCGACTGCAGCTTGCTACCATGGCAGCGTGAGGAAGGCTGACGGGGGCGGCGGGTGGGGTGGGGAGGGGAGCGCTCCGCTAAATGGAGGGGGCGGAAGATGGGTGAGGGTATCAGTGCTTTGCCATGAGGGGGTGGTAAGGGCTGAGGGTGAACGGGCGAGGCTGCAGTAAGGGTAGGTACGGAATTTATTTTGGAGGTTGAGGGGTCGGGAGCAGTGGGACTGGAAGGAGGAACGGGGATGAGAGGTGGTGAGGGGTGGGGTGGAGTGGGGAGGGGTGGGGTGGGGTGGAGTGGTGATTTGTAGTTTACTGGCTGGCAGTCGCATTGCGGCAAATAGTTTTTTTTCCATTTAGTGGTAATATGCACCGTGGAGAGTACTAAAATTATATCTAAAGTTGTTTAGTGAATGGAGACGAGTGGCAGAGATTTATAATGGCGATGGGATATGATGGCCAACTAGGGTAAGTCAACGTAAGCTCAATGTAAGATGGGAATGATAGCCAATGGTGAATGAAGGCGTAAGGGGACAGGTGTGCCATGTGGGGGTGGGTACCATGCCTCTGCACCCGGTCATACGAGTGAGGATAGTGACGGGGGGTGGGGGGGGGTGCTATTCACCGCTGGATGCCTTACATTTGGCTGTACCAGGGGCATTGATCATACCGTATCGCTACTGGGGAGTTACATCTGTCTTGGGACTGTTAGTCTTACCCAGCCCACGGGACGCCCCGCCCCCGCTCGCCTCACCCCCCGCCTCTTTCCCTCTCCTAGCTCATCCCCTCCGAACACCCCCTCACCACAAGCCTATAATCCCCCTGCGTACTGCTCGTCAACTGCCTTGAGGCCCCAACGTGTTTTAAATGCCTTCTTTGAGAGGTTTTCCCCCTTGCCAGGTAAGCTATAATCTCAGGGAATACCCCATAACCCTCCGCCCCCTACCTGAGAGTACCCCCCCCCCCCTCCACCCCGCCCTCAAGGCGGGAGGTAAACAACCATACGGCCCAATCTGCACAAAATAAACCTCACACTGATAACAGAACAAAACCAATTCTTCTTTTTAACTTATCTGACGATGTGGACTTCTTGGTGAGCAAATGTATTTGAGATTCAAGAGATTCAAGATTCAAAATCTGTTATTGCTCAAAGCGTACACGTCATACTGGAAGCATGAGCATACATAATGTTATAGGACTCTACCACAGGTCATGGAGGTCGCTCTCTGATCATTGAGAACCTTTACAATATGTTAAACGGTATCGGATCCAGGAATTTAAGAAAGGGGGAGGAGTGGAGGGGGGGAGGCGCGGATCCAGTGATGGGCATTGAGCCCCATGTACGCCCTTCTTCAGAGAAAGAGGGGGCACTTGACCTTTTTTTCGTTTATTTTCCGTCCGCAGATAAAGTGTCAGTCTTTCAAGTCAAGGAAAGATATGTAAGGATACTTCAGGTGGATTAGGCGTCCTTATACAGTCAAAGTGGAATATGGTACAACCGTGAAAATTATTGGATATTAAAGGAGCATATAGTGAAATTGAAACTGGTTTGGACTGCGACACAACAACTCCGAGCGGATATATCAAGCTGATAAAGCTATGACCGAAATACAGCCGAAGGATCTAGAGCTGGGTGGCCTGGAGCTGAATTGGCTAATTGACACGATGGTCCTACAAGTAGTGCTCAATAGCGCAGAGATAGTGCGGTTATCCTGTGTGGACCACATTGTGAAAGTCTGGCGCAATACATCAAACATTTACCTGTGTTTGCGAATTAGGCCGAATGCTTACTAAATATCACTGTGAAATTGACGAAATCGTATGATAAAATGCTGGTTCAAACTAGTAATATATGGCTCAGCAGCCATCTAATAAAGTTTGTGTTTGATATGTTGTTCGAAAGCGACATTTTACAAAAACGAGTAAGCTTAGTACAATCCGGATCTGTGAAGGCGTGGGGAATCAAAGCAGTTTCCTGAACGGGATGAAGCAACGAATGAATGATGATTATGCGTGCAAACTGGGTCTTCGATGTTGTCAATTCCAAACGCTAATTGCAAATTCAAAACGCTATTTGCAAATTTAATACTAAACCCAGAACGATATTTGACAATGCTAAAAGATCAAACAATGTGTAAGGTACTCGATCGTTTCAGATCGAAGTCACGAATTGTTAATCGAAAAATTAGGGTAGTAACAAATTATCCAGCACAAAAAAATGTATATATGGTAAACGAGCAGGAATAGGCGACGTAGAAAGTAGAAATATGGCCTTTACACGCAGAAAGTCTGCATCCCCGTTCAATCCGCTCTTTACCGCATGATGTAAATGTGCCTAGGCTGGAAACCAGTCGACTATAATGTGAGTAAAAAAGTTCTTCTTTGTATATAGTGGAATTGCGTCGGTGTTTCTTGATGGGTGGAAAATGACAAAATTAAAATACCAAGTGGTAACGTCTTTTGTGAATATTATTTTCACGTGCTTATGAATTACCAAAGCCAATTAAAGATATACGGAAATGTCGGTGTGTATTAATTCTTGGTTAAACATTACAGACGATCTAAATTCCTAATCTAAATATACTTTCTGTACCGTATTTTAGTTCCGTATTTTTATTGCTAGATTGCAAGCACATTCCGTAAGGCAGCACATTTAAGTCTAATGTCACAAGGTCAGTATTATGCCCTGGTGTTATGTCACATTTGCGTTCGAGCAGACTTTTAGCATCATAACGTGTTCTTTGAAGTGCCCATTAATTCTAACAGTCGCTAGGTAGCGCTCTGGTTTACTGGGTGAGCGAAGCGCCGCCTAGCGAATATGACAAACAGTTTCGCACCTGGTGGAGAGGCAGGGAGCGAGCCTATTTGTGGACTCGTAATAGCGTGTTCATTTCCTGTTCTGCCTGCAACGCGAATAGAAGTCAGCGAAGTCGAGGGTCCCTCGGCCGACCATATACCTGCCAAGATGTTCGCTTCACTCAATGTATTCGCCCAAATGGACATATTTGTTGGAGGCTTCTGGCTTTTATCTGTTCTATGTGTTGTCTTGTATTTATACACAAAGACCGCACTGCCAAGTAGCAATGATCCGAACTTTAAAGCATTTCAAAGGACCTACCTCCTTGTTTACATACTTGCTTTTGGTGAGTAAAAGGCCTACCTGCAGGCCGCCCCCCTTCCGCTACCCTCGGGCTGGGCTTGCCGCCTGGGTGACGCCGCTTGAGACGTTGAGTGTCATTCGCCCCAACGAATTTATTTCAGTAGATGTCACCTGGTAATCTTAACACTCAGGCAAGGTGTAACAAGTTCTTTTAGATCTGGTGGTACCCTTACAATAAGTTACATTAACCTTCCATTAACTTTTGATCTATTTATTTGCAGATTCATTATTAAGTTTGTATGTTTCAATTATGATAATATGTGGATCTATAAATGTGGTACTATTGTTTTTATACTAGTTCTGTACTAGCCTGAAAACAAGACTTTACTTGTCGTCCTATTGCCAATTATTTCCCCACCTACTCTTAACTTACAGGATGCTCTTGACAATTTAAATTTATGTATTCTTACCTATCAAATGTGAAAACAAGTTCATTATGGGATTAAACAGTGGCCCACTATCATATTAGATCATGATTACTTGAACAAAATGAAATTGATGATACCATATCTGTAAGAAGTGTGGCAGATACTTCAAAGATCTACAAATGTAGAAAAGTATGCTGTTCAAGAAACTGGTACTTCATATTATTACATTATTTTGCACTAAAACTGCACATCATATGGGATGGACCATTTATCCTAAAGGGGAGGGATTTTAAAAAAAGTCTTGCCAATAAAATAAAACCCATAAATTGTGAATTCTGGCAATGACCAGTTTTTAAATTAGTGTAATCATGCACAATTATGTTACTGATCTAATCATGATTACTTTTAATGTTAACATTCCAATACAGCCACTCCGTCTCCTGTATCAGCCACACATTGGTAATGTTAGAATATGATATATGAGAAGGATAAACCAGTTTGTCATAGGTTTACCTGACTGGTGCTTCAGGAAAGGAGTGAAATTCTTATTCCTTATTATCTGGCTTTGAAATTTGGGCAATATTGGACAACCTCTACCAACCTCTCACCCCTTCAGTCATACCCTTGCTGTCATTGATGCAGCTACAGATAACACATAGAGAGACGAAGTCATTGATCAATTTTAGTTCTTGTACTGCAGGAGAATAACTGATGCTTTAGATACATGCTGTAAACATGAGCTGTCTGAGTATCAAGCCTTTTAAAAATAACAGATCTGTGAGATCGTCAAGCTTGCTAGGTTACTACTGGTATATGTAATCACTAGTCACAACACAGAATGCAATTGGAAATGAAATCCTTAAATTATCAAACTTAAAAAATCAAAATGTCACCCTATGTTGCTTGACTTGTGCCTAGTGCAAAATGCTGTTAACAATACTGGGAGTCTTAATCAAGGAGTTGCTTCCCTGCACAGGAACCACTACATCAAAATAATACTGGTACATGTATTTGTAATTTAAAAAACACTAACACTGCATGATCTTCTCTGTTTGGTTTTAGCTTGCAGTTACCAGTACTTATATTAGGAAATTGTAACCCCACTAAATTGGAATATTATCTTCTTTCCATTCTATATAAGTAATAAGATGCTACCAGTAATTAAAAACTGTGTGACATCACGCCTTTGTCTCAAGTGTTCATTATCTATAACAATGCATCGGGAAACAGGCCTAGCCATGTTTTATTAACGTAGGTGTGTGTTATTTAAATAAGGAGTGACAAAACAGTCCATTATTTTATTAATAAATAGAAAAGCTGCATTATCTTGATAATGAACAGTTGTTGTTAATATTGACGCCGCTAAGTGTCACGGTGCAATCAGCTGAGGTGAGCTAGCAGATGTTGTCAGAACTTGCCAATTTCAAGACAAACTATGGAATGCATAAGTCAATGTTAAGCTCCAAGAGGGTGGGGTGTTAGCTCAGAACGCTCAAAATACATGGAAATTTGACAGTTATCGATTGCATATATTTCTCATGGGGGACCGTCTGACATTGTCATGTCACTGCTACAGCAGATGTCACATATGTGTTTAATGGTGCAGGATAACTATTACAAAGGACATGACATATATGGATGATTTATTTTGAAACAGAAGTGTTAGATCCCTCATATCGCTTTGCAGGGGCAATGTTTTCAGAAAAGTTAGATGTAATGACTTGACCCTTGTGTGGTGATTTAGAAAACAAGACTTCCAAAATGTTTACTTCCTCCACTCCTTCCCACACCTCCCCTCCCCTTGGGGCTTCACAATGAAGAACCGTTGTTTCCATAATGCTCGCTCACGTATCAGTCGGGCAGTGCAATAGATGCAATAGTCGATTTCCTGTGTCCAAACATGGAAAATGAACCGCCCAAATCATGAGCAAATTTAATGCCTTGTTATAACAATTTTATAAGTACGTTAAAGAAATCGCTGTCGTGCATTACCCAAATAAACCACTCGACGCTATCGCGTCTCGTGCTTTATTTTTATCGAATGCACTCCAACTCGTTCTTTAACTAGTACATAACATTCTGATAAAAAACAGCACAGAATTATTGTTCCTGTCAAATAATCTGGTAGTTAGCGCACTTGACGTTGTCCATTACGCCCTGTCAGGCCGGCTACCGTGCCGCATCTTGGGGGTTCATTGCGCCCTCTCAGTCCGGCTACCGGGCCGCGGCTTGGGGGTCCATTAAGCCCTATCAGTCCGGCTACCGTGCCGCGGCTTGGGGGTCCATTAAGCCCTCTCAGGCCGGCTACCGTGCCGCGGCTTGGGGGTCCATTAAGCCCTCTCAGTCCGGCTACCGTGCCGCGGCTTGGGGGTCCATTAAGCCCTCTCAGTCCGGCTACCGTGCCGCGGCTTGGGGGTCCATTAAGCCCTATCAGTCCGGCTACCGTGCCGCGGCTTGGGGGTCCATTAAGCCCCCTCAGTCCGGCTACCGTGCCGCGGCTTGGGGGTCCATTAAGCCCTATCAGTCCGGCTACCGTGCCGCGGCTTGGGGGTCCATTGCGCCCTCTCAGTCCGGCTACCGGGCCGCAGCTTGGGGGTCCATTAAGCCCTCTCAGTCCGGCTACCGTGCCGCGGCTTGGGGGTCCATTGAGCCCTCTCAGTCCGGCTACCGTGCCGCAGCTTGGGGGTCCATTAAGCCCTCTCAGTCCGGCTACCGTGCCGCGGCTTGGGGGTCCATTAAGCCCCCTCAGTCCGGCTACCGTGCCGCAGCTTGGGGGTCCATTGCGCCCTCTCAGTCCAGCTACCGTGCCGCAGCTTGGGGGTCCATTGCGCCCTCTCAGTCCGGCTACCGTGCCGCGGCTTGGGGGTCCATTAAGCCCTCTCAGGCCGGCTACCGTGCCGCAGCTTGGGGGTCCATTGAGCCCTCTCAGTCCGGCTACCGTGCCGCAGCTTGGGGGTCCATTAAGCCCTCTCAGTCCGGCTACCGTGCCGCGGCTTGGGGGTCCATTAAGCCCTGTCAGGCCGGCTACCGTGCCGCAGCTTGGGGGTCCATTGCGCCCTCTCAGTCCGGCTACCGTGCCGCGGCTTGGGGGTCCATTAAGCCCTCTCAGTCCGGCTACCGTGCCGCAGCTTGGGGGTCCATTAAGCCCCCTCAGTCCGGCTACCGTGCCGCAGCTTGGGGGTCCATTGCGCCCTCTCAGTCCGGCTACCGTGCCGCGGCTTGGGGGTCCATTAAGCCCTGTCAGGCCGGCTACCGTGCCGCAGCTTGGGGGTCCATTGAGCCCTCTCAGTCCGGCTACCGTGCCGCAGCTTGGGGGTCCATTAAGCCCTCTCAGTCCGGCTACCGTGCCGCAGCTTGGGGGTCCATTAAGCCCTCTCAGTCCGGCTACCGTGCCGCAGCTTGGGGGTCCATTAAGCCCTGTCAGGCCGGCTACCGGGCCGCAGCTTGGGGGTCCATTAAGCCCTCTCAGTCCGGCTACCGTGCCGCAGCTTGGGGGTCCATTAAGCCCTGTCAGGCCGGCTACCGTGCCGCAGCTTGGGGGTCCATTAAGCCCTCTCAGTCCGGCTACCGTGCCGCAGCTTGGGGGTCCATTAAGCCCTCTCAGTCCGGCTACCGTGCCGCAGCTTGGGGGTCCATTAAGCCCTCTCAGTCCGGCTACCGTGCCGCAGCTTGGGGGTCCATTAAGCCCTCTCAGTCCGGCTACCGTGCCGCAGCTTGGGGGTCCATTAAGCCCTCTCAGTCCGGCTACCGTGCCGCGGCTTGGGGGTCCATTAAGCCCTCTCAGTCCGGCTACCGTGCCGCGGCTTGGGGGTCCATTAAGCCCTCTCAGTCCGGCTACCGTGCCGCAGCTTGGGGGTCCATTAAGCCCTGTCAGGCCGGCTACCGTGCCGCATCTTGGGGGTCCATTAAGCCCTATCAGTCCGGCTACCGTGCCGCGGCTTGGGGGTTCATTGCGCCCTGTCAGGCCGGCTACCGTGCCGCGGCTTGGGGGTCCATTAAGCCCTCTCAGGCCGGCTACCGTGCCGCAGCTTGGGGGTCCATTAAGCCCCCTCAGTCCGGCTACCGTGCCGCAGCTTGGGGGTCCATTAAGCCCTCTCAGTCCGGCTACCGTGCCGCGGCTTGGGGGTTCATTGCGCCCTGTCAGGCCGGCTACCGTGCCGCGGCTTGGGGGTCCATTAAGCCCTCTCAGGCCGGCTACCGTGCCGCAGCTTGGGGGTCCATTAAGCCCCCTCAGTCCGGCTACCGTGCCGCAGCTTGGGGGTCCATTAAGCCCTCTCAGTCCGGCTACCGTGCCGCGGCTTGGGGGTCCATTAAGCCCTCTCAGTCCGGCTACCGTGCCGCGGCTTGGGGGTCCATTAAGCCCTCTCAGGCCGGCTACCGGGCCGCAGCTTGGGGGTCCATTAAGCCCTCTCAGTCCGGCTACCGTGCCGCGGCTTGGGGGTCCATTAAGCCCTCTCAGGCCGGCTACCGTGCCGCAGCTTGGGGGTCCATTAAGCCCTCTCAGGCCGGCTACCGTGCCGCGGCTTGGGGGTCCATTAAGCCCTGTCAGGCCGGCTACCGTGCCGCGGCTTGGGGGTCCATTAAGCCCTCTCAGGCCGGCTACCGTGCCGCGGCTTGGGGGTCCATTAAGCCCTGTCAGGCCGGCTACCGTGCCGCGGCTTGGGGGTCCATTAAGCCCTCTCAGGCCGGCTACCGTGCCGCGGCTTGGGGGTCCATTAAGCCCTCTCAGTCCGGCTACCGTGCCGCGGCTTGGGGGTCCATTAAGCCCTCTCAGGCCGGCTACCGTGCCGCAGCTTGGGGGTCCATTAAGCCCTCTCAGTCCGGCTACCGTGCCGCGGCTTGGGGGTCCATTAAGCCCTCTCAGGCCGGCTACCGTGCCGCGGCTTGGGGGTCCATTAAGCCCTCTCAGGCCGGCTACCGTGCCGCGGCTTGGGGGTCCATTAAGCCCTATCAGTCCGGCTACCGTGCCGCGGCTTGGCGGTCCATTAAACCCTCTCAGTCCGGCTACCGTGCCGCGGCTTGGGGGTCCATTAAGCCCTATCAGTCCGGCTACCGTGCCGCGGCTTGGGGGTCCATTAAGCCCTGTCAGGCCGGCTACCGTGCCGCGGCTTGGGGGTCCATTAAGCCCCCTCAGTCCGGCTACCGTGCCGCGGCTTGGGGGTCCATTAAGCCCTATCAGTCCGGCTACCGTGCCGCGGCTTGGGGGTCCATTAAGCCCTCTCAGTCCGGCTACCGTGCCGCGGCTTGGGGGTCCATTAAGCCCTCTCAGTCCGGCTACCGTGCCGCGGCTTGGGGGTCCATTAAGCCCTCTCAGTCCGGCTACCGTGCCGCAGCTTGGGGGTCCATTAAGCCCTATCAGTCCGGCTACCGTGCCGCGGCTTGGGGGTCCATTAAGCCCTCTCAGTCCGGCTACCGTGCCGCGGCTTGGGGGTTCGTCAGTTTACTTGCCCATCGCCGCTCACACTCAGGAAGGACTGTAGCGCTCTACATACTGCATGCCATGTGCACGTGTTCACCGGGTTGTTGGATTACTGATGAGGGCAATGACCAGCGTGCCGGCTACAGTATATAGTCACAACGCTGGTAGTGCTATCGACTCGACTATCGATCCGCAACTTGCTCGGCATCGTCATTTTGGGTTAATGTTTTAATAGCCGTAGTTCACTGGAATAGACCCGTTTGGGGTAATCGCTCAATTGGCATGGATAATATTGACGCGGTTTTGCGATACCTTCTCGGTGTTTGATGGCAGAGCCACACAAGCAGCAATTTACGGGCGAGGAGCCAACGACTTCGAGAGTGAAAAATAGCGTATTCGCCCACACACAATGTTTCAATCGAACGGTCCCTGCCTGCGTCTGAGTTTTTGCGCCCTCTTTAGCGTATGTGTACACATAAGTGGCCTGAACACATCTCAGCTGCCCATGCGGCTCACTTTACTATCCGCGTTCAGGTTGATGCAGTCCTTGCTAATCGAAATGATAGCGTCGTCCTATCTTGTCTATCTGTATTATAAACAATGACCGTCGTACAGATGAAAAGAACATCCCTAATAATTAGTAGCCCACTGAACAACAGACCCGTGTTCCCCCTTTCAGTCCATCATGTTCGACATTAGTAACTGGCCTTGATGTCGCACATTACTTAACCTGATATCCCTTGATTCAAACGTTTGCGTAGCGTGTATAGCAGATGCGCGAATCATAATTTGATGATCGAAAAAGGGAGACATTTAAATTTACCCTTTCAAGCAAGGCTATGCATCCATTGTCAACGCGTCGGGGTGGACGAAGTCGAGTCACAAGCTCACTTTTTACTAAAGTGTTCGTTGTATGACGATATTCGTAAACTCTACATAAAGAACTACTATTATGCATTCCCAACAATGGATAAATTTGTAGAGCTGATGTCCACAAACAACGAGCAAGTTATGTTTAATTTATGTAAATTTGTAAGCTTGGCTCTACAAAGAAAATACCAGAGTGGTTATTGAAGTTTCCCACATTCACTTTTCATATCGTTTGTATGTACTGTCATGACTGTGCGTTTGTTTTCTTGTTTGTGTCTTGTTTATGTACCTTGGTCAGCCTATAGTACGAAATAAACTAAACTATCCCTTGATACCTCAGCCTTGAACCGGTGATATCAAACCCGTATGTGCACAAAAGTGGCATGAAAAGTCAGTCCTGTCTGTTCTTCCCTCCCTCCGTACGTGTACGAGCACTATGGCATGACGTCACATGAGATCGAGGTGCAGCACTATGGCATGACGTCACATGAGATCGAGGTGCAGCACTATGGCATGACGTCACATGAGATCGAGGTGCAGCACTATGGCATGACGTCACATGAGATCGAGGTGCAGCACTATGGCATGACGTCACATGAGATCGAGGTGCAGCGCTATGGCATGACGTCACATGAGATCGAGGTGCTGTGAAATAGTGTTTCCCTCCACCGTTAAGTGTTGGTTTGTTGATGTGAGTGTTTCTTCCCGTCCCTCCCAGCCGGTGACTGGCTGCAGGGGCCCTACGTCTACGCCCTGTACGAGCACTATGGTATGACGTCACACGAGATCGAGGTGCTCTTCGTGGCCGGCTTCGGGTCCAGCATGATATTCGGCACCATCATCGGCTCCATAGCCGACAAATAGTAAGTTCATTTTTTACTGGTCTTAAAAAACACCTTCTCCCATTATTCTGCGAACGTTCCTGTGGTACTTTGTTTTACCAAGCATTCATGGTCATGTCCGTACAATGTCTTAGGTCTTGCGCACGACACTATTTGCTTTATGTCGTAAACCCTAATTGCATAGTAACTGTTGTGTTATTACTGCTTGATGTCTTGTTATTAAAGCCTCCTTAGGATTTGTTGCAATATTTATTGTGACTAGGACTCGCGCATATCGTACATCTCCGTGTTTGTCATTTTCAGTGGTCGTCGTGCCAACTGTATACTGTACGGAATCCTGTACGGGTTGGCTTGTGTCACCAAGGTAAGACAACACCTTATTAGCCAGGGTCAAGGCATAATGTGCAATGTATAATCATGCCGCCACAAGTGACCAACACACACGTGTAAAACAAAATCGGGAGGAGACCGTCTAATAGAAGTTGCTGTCAGAAAGGGAGCTTGGGTTTAGATAATGTATCGCCCTGGGGGTGTCTGTGTTTAGATAATACGTCGCCCAGTAGCTGTCTGGGTTTAGATAATATGTCGCCCTGTGGCTGTCTGGGTTTGGGCCACTTCAGTAATAAACGATTTTCGAGGCGGCAGGGGGGGGGGGGGTCTCACACACATTCACCCTCATTACCCCCCCCCCCCCCACCACCCACGCTCTTCCTGACGTTGAAGCATGTCCCCTTGGGAGTTCGACCCCGCTCCATGACAACATCTCGAGCTCCTCGTGTTCTGTAGGTACATCGTTTTGGCTGTTTCGTTACGTGGCCCTGTCCAACACGCGTGCAAACTGTCTATTACCAGTCTGCTTGACCTGTGTGGGAACTACGCCAGTAATTGTATCGCGCCACCAGCCCGGCCATGTTTGATACCAGCGGCAGGAAGGTCATCTTATTGATTTTGGTGTCGATTTTTGTCACCCGTTAAGGTGTAATCCATATCTGGATGATTAAGGAGGTGGGCCTCTGTCGCGGCTGTGCTAACGTTCCTGTTCTTCCCAAGGTTCCCGGGTACAGGCTCCATTCGAGGGGCTCGATGTGTGAGGCCGGGAAGCGATAAAACACGCGTTTAGTTTAAAAGTTACCCATACAACAATGTTTTCCGTAATTTTAATGGAAATGTATTTCGGTTTCTTGTATAGCAGTACACATATATGCTATGCAATAAATACCAAGGCATGTTGATAAGGCAATTGTTTGGTCAAAATGATGCATCGCGTGTTAGAAAGTGTGGCTTTCTTGGGAGGGTTTCAACAGCCATGGAAAAGTAATTTTTTCCAAAAGTCGTGGAAAGTTGCTTAGGGGATTAAGAAGTCATGGAATTTTACCTTACTTCCCCCGTTTTCACGACTCCTTATATATATTTTAGTTTAGGTTTAATATCAGAATCTTGGCTATAGCACTTTTCCACTTGGACCATGTGGAAATTATATAATACTCCCCTTTATAGAAATAACATCTCGGATTAATCGGTGAATCGGATGGCTATGAGAGGAGGTAGAGGTCATCATACGGTGCCGTATCCTTGTATAAACGCTACGGACCAAAGAAATCTCCATGGAAAATCATACATTTGTCAGGGAAAAGTCATGAAGTAGTCATTAAATGTTGTTACCAGATTTGTGTGGGAACACTGTCTTGGGTACTACGTCATCAAAATTGGGATGTTGCTTTTGGTTTTTGTTTTTTTAACGTATGATAAGACCTTTACAGACCTAGAATTCACAATTTAAAAAAAATTGAAAATGATAATGTATGAGGAATGAGCTCTATGAGCAGTTTTATTGTGAGCTTAGCATAGAGAGGCGCCCAGCTATATGCCAGCGTCGTGGATCTATGGTGTAGGGTTCTCCTGTCTTAGTCCCACAAAGCCACCAAGTCTGATGGTCGAGATGGGTTCTCTGGTCATTGTAAGGGGATCCACGTCAATCCTATCTCAGGCAATCAGCGGGAACCAAGCTCTACGCTACGGATCGTTTTTTAGACCGATAAGAATTATAATTAAAATGTTAGGCTCCTCGTGGGCTCCTCGTGCTGCTGGGGGTAGGGATGAAAGATGAAGCTCGTGGGTTAAGGTGCTGCTGGGGGTAGGGATGAAGGATGAAGCTCGTGGGTTAAGGTGCTGCTGGGGGTAGGGATGAAAGATGAAGCTCATGGGTTAAGGTGCTGCTGGGGGTAGGGATGAAGGATAAAGCTCGTGGGTTAAGGTGCTGCTGGGGGTAGGGATGAAGGATGAAGCTCGTGGGTTAAGGTGCTGCTGGGGGTAGGGATGTAAGATGAAGCTCATGGGTTAAGGTGCTGCTGGGGGTAGGGATGAAGGATGAAGCTCGTGGGTTAAGGTGCTGCTGGGGGTAGGGATGAAAGATGAAACTCGTGGGTTAAGGTGCTGCTGGGGGTAGGGATGTAAGATGAAGCTCGTGGGTTAAGGTGCTGCTGGGGGTAGGGATGAAGGATGAAGCTCGTGGGTTAAGGTGCTGCTGGGGGTAGGGATGAAGGATGAAGCGCGTGGGTTAAGGTGCTGTTGGGGGTAGGGATGAAAGATGAAGCTCATGGGTTAAGGTACTGCTGAGGGTAGGGATGAAAGATGAAGCTCGTGGGTTAAGGTGCTGCTGAGGGTAGGGATGTAAGATGAAGCTCATGGGTTAAGGTACTGCTGAGGGTAGGGATGTAAGATGAAGCTCGTGGGTTAAGGTGCTGCTTAGGGTAGGGATGTAAGATGAAGCTCGTGGGTTAAGATGAAGCTCGTGGGTTAAGGTGCTGCTTAGGGTAGGGATGTAAGATGAAGCTCGTGGGTTAAGATGAAGCTCGTGGGTTAAGGTGCTGCTGGGGGTAGGGATGTAAGATGAAGCTCGTGGGTTAAGGTGCTGCTGAGGGTAGGGATGTAAGATGAAGCTCGTGGGTTAAGGTGCTGCTGAGGGTAGGGATGTAAGATGAAGCTCGTGGGTTAAGGTGCTGCTGGGAGTAGGGATGAAAGATGAAGCTCATGGGTTAAGGTACTGCTGAGGGTAGGGATGAAAGATGAAGCTCGTGGGTTAAGGTGCTGCTGAGGGTAGGGATGTAAGATGAAGCTCGTGGGTTAAGGTGCTGCTGGGAGTAGGGATGAAAGATGAAGCTCGTGGGTTAAGGTGCTGCTGGGGAAAGTGACGAAAGATGAAGCTCGTGGGTTCAGGTGTTGGTTGTTGTAATAAGCTGGTGGCTGGTTGTTATAATAAGCTATAATTTACACATTGATTTGTAAAGCGCCTCTTTGTTGCCTCGATGGCAATAAATGGTAAATGAAAATTGATTTTGTTTCGAGGATGGAAGTGAAACAGCTGTTTTTCCCATGTCGATGCTAATTGTTTGATCCCTCCAAGTCAATTATGTACGGTATATCTGTTCGTACCGGGATCATGTACAGGTTTGACGAGATCACCAAAAGGTTACTATTTTCGTTACAATTCAAACCATTATGTTCAACCATTAATAACACAGCACAGTATCCTTATGGATTAAGGCGTTTTATTTGGAGCCATATTTCACTAGTTTCCATTGGCCACAGCTCAATACCAACGCACCTCACGTGCATATATTACACCGCAACCTTATTGCATTGGTTATTGTCGATATATTATTTTAATAATTACAGTAACCACACCCTTGTGAAATTTCCCATATCATTAATAACAAGGGCTAGCCCTATATAGCCGCATGACCTTTGTTTGCTTTGTGCTTGGTGTGCTCTATTCAGATTAGGTTACCTTTAATCTGGCCATGAATAATTAAGATTAGCTAACGGCTAATTGGGATAAGACACCTGCCGGGACAATGGACTGGCGTAGGATGGAACTTCCCCCTAAATGCAGGTGTCAGGCTTTATACCCACGACCTGCTGAGCTAGAGAGGCTAGCTTCCCAAGACCCTCAGATATGTACCCCACCTTCTCCAGCTGTAGGTTCCTCTATCGGCAGAACGGACTAATGTGTTCTTTTTTATGTACGGCGAAGGACGGTTGTGTGTCTTCTTGTTATGTATGGCGTAGATCGGTTGTATGTCTTGTTGTATGTAGGGCGAAGGTCGGTTGTATGTCTTCTTGTTATGTACGGCGCTGGTCGGTTGTATGTCTTGTTATATAGAGCGAAGGTCGGTTGTATGTCTTGTATGTAAGGCGAAGTTCGGTTGTATGTCTTCTTGTTATGTTCGGGGAAGGTCGGTTGTATGCCTTCTTGTTATGTAGGGCGAAGGTCGGTTGTATGTCTTATTATGTAGGGCGAAGGTCGGTTCTGTGTCTTCTTGTTATGTAAAGCAAAGGTCGGTTGTCTGTGTTCTTGTTATTTACGGCGAAGGTTGGTTGTGTCTTTTTGTTATGTAGGGCGAAGGTCGGTTGAATGTCTTTTTGTTATGTAGGGCGAAGATCGGTTGAATGTCTTCTTGTTATGTAGGGCGAAGGACGGTTGTATATCTTGTTATGTAGGGCGAAGATCGGTTGTATGTGTTCTTGTTATGTAGGGCGAAGATCGGTTGTATGTGTGCTTGTTATTTACAGCGAAGGTCGGTTGTATGTCTTCTTGTTATGTAGGGCGAAGGTCGGTTGTATGTCTTTTTATTATGTAGGGCGAAGGTCGGTTGTATGTGTGCTTGTTGTGTTCGGGGAAGGTCGGTAGTGTGGCTTCTTGTTATGTAGGGCGAAGTTCGGTTGTATGTGTTCTTGTTAGGTTCGGGGAAGGTCGGTTGTATGTCTTCTTGTTATGTAGGGAGAAGGTCGGTTGTATGTGTTCTTGTTATGTAGGGCAACGTCGGTTGTATGTCTTGTTATGTAGGGCGGAGATCGGTTGTGTGTGTTTTTATTATGTACGGCGAAGGTCGGCTGTATGTGTTCTTGTTGATAGACATCCAACGTAGGTTGTATAGGAAGAAAGGGACCTGAGTGTACGAATTGCACCAAAAGTAGCCGAGTATATTAAGCAATGTATTATATTGATTGAGTGCGTTTGCCTTGAGTTGGTTCCCACACATCGCTACTGGCGCGGCGCGAGGTCTGACAATAGCCTAGGTGCCCCCCCCCATGCTATACACATCCCCCATTCGCCGTACCCTGCGCGTGTCTACTGCAGCTTCTGGCAGTCTGGCTTTGACGACGGTAGCTCATGGTTACCCTGTACCGGTTAAGAAAAACAGCAATAAAATTATATATGGTAATATGTATAATAGTATTGATTTTTTTTGGACGATTTTAGGTGGTGTAAATTATGCGTTGTTGATCAACTCCTCTTGGTCTACCATTAATCACGACGCTCACTTCGTGACTCGTGAAGATCGATCGGTTTAGTTCTCCGAGGCTTCGGCCTGTGTTGAGCGTACCATACGGTTAACGTGCCGCCCCGGGTGGCTGATGGGTGGGATACAGGGTCACGCTTGGAGCCATTAACCCCCAGTGGTGCCGTGGTCTTGCTGCATTAATAAGATGGCAGTAGTAACTACGGAAGAGACGGGTTGTACCCGCCCGTAGCTCACTGTAAAGTCCTGGGGCCACGTGTCTCGGTATGCGTATACACGTGTTATGGCGTGTGGTGGACGGGACCTGCTGGGCGGCCGGGATGGAACGGATTTACGCTTGAATGCGTCGCTCCGGCCGGCTGAAGGCTCGCTGACTTGGCCTCGTCCATACGGGTGGGGTAAGACCTCTGGCATCGCATCAGTGTATGTCACCAATCGTGAGTGGCTTGTAGTCGCGTAGCGTGCGAGGCCACGGCAAGTACTGTATGCATGATCTTGTGGGGGGTTGATAGGTGGTGGGGGCAGCGGAGTAGGGTTGATAGGGGGTGGGGGCAGCGGAGTAGGGTTGATAGGGGGTGGGGGCAGCGGAGTAGGGTTGATAGGGGGTGGGGGAGTATCTGTGAAAAGGCGGGGTTGTGGTTGGACACCCAATTACCATACGCCTAAATAAGAAGCATCAGCTGGTTCACGGTTGGCTGGGGTGGGTGGTTTTTATGTTTGTCTTTATGGAAATATAGTTATGGCCTGTGTGTACGCGGACTGAAAGATAAAGCGACAGCTTGGCATTCAGCAGCATCCAGTAGCTGCTTCTGAATGCGCGTCTAGCCATTCCTGGCCCTGTCGCCAGAGCTGTGGTGGGTGGGGGAAAGATAGACGACAAATCCACTGCACTGAACGCTTCAGCGAAAGCTGTTATAAATGAAGCTTTTGCCATTTTCTTTGCCACGCTGTATTATGCACCATCGTGATCCATATGTCACACTAATTCTACCCAGCCCCGACGCATTCCCTGAATAAAACATGTTGCCAAGACCGGAGTGATGTGCCCCGCCCCCCCCACCCCCCCCCCCCCCGCCCCCCTGTAGATCGACTGCTGTAGAAGTAGTCTGTCCTCGTTGAAATGTACTAAGAGTCACTTAGGGAAATGTGAAGAATTACTTTGTGTCTTTAATACTGTTGTATTTTGAGGTTCTGGGTTTATTGCACATTTAAAGGGTAAGCCCTGATCTATTGTATTATTCAATGTGTGGCAGTATGTGTATTGATGATACTAAGTTTAAGTTGATCTTTAAGCACCATCATTAACTGATTGGTGCTATTACAGTATGGCATTCTAATACATCAACGTCATGATTGGTGTCATTACATTGTGGCGTTCAATTACATTAACATCATGATTGATGTCATCACGTTATGACGTTCAAGTGCATTAACATCATGGTTGATGTCATTGCATTGCGGCGTTGAAATACATTAACATCATGATTGATGTCATTATATTATGGCGTTCAATACATTTACATCATGATTATGAAAAATATGCGTAAGATTGAAAAGATACAGGAGCGGGCATTGAGGTATGTGTTTAATGACTTTAGATCAGAATACGCAGAGTTGAGGAAGAGAGCGGGTAGACCATTGCTATATGTTGAACGATTGCGCTGCATATCATTAGAAGTTTACAAGAGTATGAACAAGATTGGGCCTAGTTATCTTCATGACATGTATAACGTGAAGGAAAATAATTACATTTGAAAAAATGGGCCAAATATATGTATGCCACGCGTTAAGACTACAGCTTATGGCCATAATTCATTGAAGTATCAAGGTAGCAAGCTATGGAACATGCTCAACAAGGAAACGAAGTTAGCCAAATCTGCCAAGGAATTTAAAACAACGCTGTCAACCTCGGATGTGTTCTTGTGTCACTGTAATTCGTGCACATTATGTAACATAGCTAATGGGTAAGGTTTTATGAGATGCAAAGGTTGTTATATTTGCATTGTCATATGTATATATATCTCATCCGCTCATGTCATTTTATCATTGTCGGTCAATAGCACGTGTGCTAATGTTTATTGTTAACTTTTACATACCGACGTTAAATAAAACTTCATCTTATCTTATCTTATCTTATGATTGATGTAATTACATTGTGGCGTTCTAATATATTAACATCATGATTGATGTCATTATATTATGGCGTTCAATACATTTACATCATGATTGATGTAATCACATTGTGGCGTTCTAATATATTAACATCATGATTGATGTCATCACGTTATGACGTTCAAATGCATTAACATCATGATTGATGTCATTGCATTGCGGCGTTGAAATACATTAACATCATGATTGATGTCATTATATTATGGCGTTCAATACATTTACATCATGATTGATGTAAGTACATTGTGGCGTTCTAATATATTAACATCATGATTGATCTCATTATATTATGGCATTCAATACATTAACATCATGATTGATGTAATTACATTGTGGCGTTCGAATATATTAACATCATGATTGATGTAATTACATTATGGCGTTCAATACATTAACATCATGATTGATGTCATTACATTATGGCGTTCAAATATATTAACATCATGATTGATGTAATTACATTATGGCGTTCACATATATTAACATCATGATTGATGTAATTACATTATGGGGTTCAAATATATTAACATCATGATTGATGTAATTACATTATGGCGTTCAATGCATTAACATCACGATTGATGTAATTACATTATGGCGTTCAAATATATTAACGGGAGCCTCCCTGGTGTAGTGGTTAGCGCACTAGACCGCAGATCAATAGATCCTGGGTTCGAATCCGGGCTCGGGCACCTAATCTGGGGCATGTTTCATTCCTTCATCCTTCATCGTCCCGGGAGGTTCTTTGGCCCAATTTAGCCTGTATGTGCACAAAAGTGGCCTAAGACACCAACATTTCATTTCATTCAAATATATTAACATCATGATTGATGTCATTACATTATGGCGTTTAAATATATTAACATCATGATTGATGTAATTACATTATGGCGTTCAAATATATTAACATCATGATTGATGTCATTACATTATGGCGTTTAAATATATTAACATCATGATTGATGTCATTACATTATGGCGTTCAATACATTTACATCATGATTGATGTAATTACATTGTGGCGTTTTAATGTATTAACATCGTGATTGACGTCATTACATTATGGCCTTCTAAGCCTGACCCAGACCAGCGTGTAATCGTGACCCCTTGGTTTTGTTTGGCAGCACTTCAACAACTTCTGGATCCTGATGCTGGGTCGGCTGCTGGGCGGCATTGCCACCTCCATCCTCTACAGCGCCTTCGAGTCCTGGCTCATCTACGAACACAACAAGGTGAGGCCCGCAGTCAATGGCACGACGGCCCTCATTGGCTCTGTCGGGGCGCCTACATAAATTATGTAAATATGCTCGTTAGTTGATTGTTCAATTGACAAGCGTATATTTGCATTTACGACCCCGGCCGCATAACACGGTTGTAAAGACGGCCAAATTATTCAATAATGCGGGGACGGTCTGTCGTAATGAGTGGTGCTCATTAATATGTATGATAATACATATAACACGCTTGCAGCGATTTTGTTCACGTTTTACCTTAAATTTGTTTGTGGACAAAATGTGTATACCTCACCTCGAACCATTATGTACATTTCAATATGAAAGATAGTTTATATTTCGATGCGTTAGAATCTCCTGCACAACGATGTACGCCGTTACCATAGCGATGCTGAAGCTTTGTGTTTGAATTGACTTCCAGCGTGGGTTCGACTCTGACCTCCTGGGCACCGTCTTCTCCCACGCCGTGCTGGGTAACTCCCTGGTGGCCATCGTGTCCGGACTAGTGGCCCAGAACTTCGCCGATGCCTTTGGCTTTGTGTATGTATTCCGTACCCCCTCCCCCCCCCTCCCCATCCCCCAATCCATCACCCCCCTTCCCCCATCCCCATATCACCCTCACTTGCCTACGGTCGCCGCTTGCCGCATTATGAAGGAAAACACTGGCAGCACAATATCGATTTTTATTGTTTTATATTGTTTTGCGTATGTGACATGTGTCCGTCCATCATGAACTATAATACAGTTTGTAGAAGCACCTAATATGCGAGTATGTCCCCATGTTATATTCTCCTTCGAGCAGGGAAGACATACTTTGCGGCCAGGTACCATATATTGTGTCACTTCCTGGGAGTACGACCGGTCAATATGTTGTTACCCCAGTCACAGCAGAGTACCATACACCCCTAACATGGGCTCACACAAACGCTTGGGCATAACATAACGACATACGTGCACTGTGTTACCTTAACAGAGTTACTTCATAACTAGTTTCCGACAACAAGATTCTCTCGGGTCTCTTCACACGGCGCTCTGTAAGTTTGTCAGATGACCAGTTGGCCGCCACGTTGATACACTTGAGCGTTCTCTACCACTGCGATGACCCCACTTGGTGGTGGTGTCTACATAGTGTCCCTGTGTGTTTGACTGCAGCGCCCCCTTCGACGTGTCCATGACGGTCCTGGCCGTCATGGTCGTCATCCTGATCTTCACGTGGGTTGAGAACCACGGCGACGCCAGCGCCTCTGCCGCCAAGTCCTTCCAGACGGCACTCGCCACAATCAAAACAGGTGCGCCACGTGTCTTTATCGTCAGTCGCTTTATCGAGGCTTCAGCAGCGGTAAACGACACCCTCGGTTTTGTAGGATATATTTAAGTATCATTCGGTTACAAAATGATTACAGCTCAACTCAAAAGTTACAAATGTTATGCTGTCCTTTTCATATGCAAAATACCAGGACGCCAATGATGCATCTCGGTTAGTGTTTTTTTAAGACACGCCAAACTCGCCGTGATACACGTAAAAGAATTGAACAGTATATATTGATAAATATATATATTGATTAAAAACCCTATCACTGAAAATGTCACAAAGATTCCACCGCTGCGATTTGAATTTATCAAACTTTTCCCATGTGCACAAGTTAACCTTAAGGCTAAATCAGAATGTCTCTACTTGTGTATTTTTTTCATATAGCCACATAAGAAATCTTTATTTTATAGTTCTCCACTGTTACTTAACTGGGAACGATTATGACGTTCTGGTTTATTGGCTGTTCACTTACACCCGTTCCTTCCTCGCAGACCCCAAGGTGCTCTGCTTAGGTCTGATCCAGTCCCTGTTTGAGGGATCCATGTACATGTTTGTCCTGGAGTGGACGCCGGCGCTGACTCCCAAGGAACCGGAACCGCTCGACGTGAAGGACGCAGGGCAGCGCCACCTACTGGAGACTAGCGAGGACGCGGACGCCGATGGTCATCGCGGGTCCATTCCGCACGGCTACATATTTGCCGCCTTCATGGTCAGTGTTGAACCCTTCTATTATCGCTCACCTTTAGCAATTATCCACAGTTGTTTTGAAGGCACAGCACTTGTACTCAATAGGTACAATAATATCGGTCAATAGCACTTGTGTTCATGTTTATTGTTGACATTTACATAACGACGTTAAAAGAAACTTTATCTTATCTTATCTATGAATTGTTAGATATGCCTAATGCACCTTTATGGGTTCTCGTGTTGTAATCTATGCTGGTGTTTAATATCCCACCCTTTAATTGTGCATGCCATCTGTGCCACTCACTGTAAACGGACAAGGCTATTACATGTAGGGTAAAGCTCCCAGTATAGCCAAACGTCTGACATCTTTACCATTGTTGCATGGTAATTACCTGGTTATCTGTATTGTTAATCTCCCTGTCAGGATACACGATTCAATACCTCTTGTCCGTCCCTGCACAGCTTGCTGGTATTGATTTCCCATTGGGGAAGCATGCCTTCGCTTGTGAGGGAAGCGCCCTTTTATCGCTCTTTTGGGCGATAATGGGTATCGATTGGCGACGTAGGAGCTTGTCATACGACCGTTATGGCCCTGGTCTTTATTGTCACATGTTGTTTATGTTCACAGGTGGCTATCATGATCGGATCATCCTTGTTCAAGCTCCTGACGAAGTACTCCAGTGTGGAGTCCTTCATGAGGTGGGTTAGTAACTGTGAAGGTTCCCGGGGGAGGGGAGGGGGAGAGGGGGGGGGTACTACCTTACTACTCGAGTGTGTAGTCCTTCATGAGGTGGGTTAGTAACTGTGAAGGTTCCCGAATGAGGGAAGGGTAGGGGGGGGGGCACTACCTTACTACTCCAGTGTGGAGTCCTTCATGAGGTGGGTTAGTAACTGTGAAGGTACCCGAAGGAGGGGAGGGTAGGGGGGGGGGGGCACCACCTTACTACTCCAGTGTGAAGTCCTTCATGAGGTAGGTTAGTAAGTGTGAAGGTACCCGAAGGAGGGGAGGGTAGGGGGGGGCTACCTTACTACTCCAGTGTGGAGTCCTTCATGCGGTGGGTTAGTAAGTATGAAGGTACCCGAAGGAGGGAAGGGTAGGGGGGGGGGCACTACCTTACTACTCCAGTGTGGAGTCCTTCATGAGGTGGGTTAGTAACTGTGAAGGTACCCGAAGGAGGGGAGGGTAGGGGGAGCACTACCTTACTACTCCAGTGTGGAGTCCTTCATGAGGTAGGTTAGTAAGTGTGAAGGTACCCGAAGGAGGGGAGGGTAGGGGGGGGGACTACGTTACTACTCCAGTGTGGAGTCCTTCATGCGGTGGGTTAGTAACTATGAAGGTACCCGAAGGAGGGAAGGGTAGGGGGGGGGGGGGCACTACCTTACTACTCCAGTGTGGAGTCCTTCATGAGGTGGGTTAGTAACTGTGAAGGTACCCGAAGGAGGGGAGGGTAGGGGGGGGGAGCACTACCTTACTACTCCAGTGTGGAGTCTTTCATGAGGTGGGTTAGTAACTGTGAAGGTACTCGAAGGAGGGAACGGTAAGGGGGGGGGCACTACCTTACTACTCCAGTGTCAAGTCCTTCATGAGGTGGGTTAGTAACTGTGAAGGTACCCGAAGGAGGGGAGGGGTAGGGGGGGGGCACTACCTTACTACTCCAGTGTGGAGTCCTTCATGAGGTGGGTTAGTAACTGTGAAGGTACCCGAAGGAGGGGAGGGTAGGGGGAGCACTACCTTACTACTCCAGTGTGGAGTCCTTCATGAGGTAGGTTAGTAAGTGTGAAGGTACCCGAAGGAGGGGAGGGTAGGGGGGGGGACTACGTTACTACTCCAGTGTGGAGTCCTTCATGCGGTGGGTTAGTAACTATGAAGGTACCCGAAGGAGGGAAGGGTAGGGGGGGGGCACTACCTTACTACTCCAGTGTGGAGTCCTTCATGAGGTGGGTTAGTAACTGTGAAGGTACCCGAAGGAGGGGAGGGTAGGGGGGGAGCACTACCTTACTACTCCAGTGTGGAGTCTTTCATGAGGTGGGTTAGTAACTGTGAAGGTACTCGAAGGAGGGAACGGTAAGGGGGGGGCACTACCTTACTACTCCAGTGTCAAGTCCTTCATGAGGTGGGTTAGTAACTGTGAAGGTACCCGAAGGAGGGGAGGGTAGGGGGAGGCACTACCTTACTACTCCAGTGTCAAGTCCTTCATGAGGTGGGTTAGTAACTGTGAAGGTTCTCGGGGAGGGGAGGGGAAGGGGAGGGGGAGGGGGGGGGGGGCACTACCTTACTACTCCAGTGTGGAGTCCTTCATGAGGTGGGTTAGTAACTGTGAAGGTACTCGAAGGAGGGAAGGGTAGGGGGGGGGGCACTACCTTACTACTCCAGTGTCAAGTCCTTCATGAGATGGGTTGGTAACTGTGAAGGTACCCGAAGGAGGGAAAGGTAGGGGGGGGGGCAATACCTTACTACAGTGTGGAGTCCTTCATGAGGTGGGTTAGTAACTGTGAAGGTACCCGAAGGAGGGGAGGGTAGGGGGGGGCACTACCTTACTATTCCAGTGTGAAGTCCTTCATGAGGTGGGTTAGTAACTGTGAAGGTACTCGAAGGAGGGAAGGGTACGGGGGGGGGGGCACTACCTTACTACTCCAGTGTCAAGTCCTATATGAGATGGGTTGGTAACTGAAGGTACCCGAAGGAGGGAAGGGTAGGGGGGGGCACTACCTTACTACAGTGTGGAGTCCTTCATGAGGTGGGTTAGTAACTGTGAAGGTACCCGAAGGAGGGGAGGGTAGGGGGAGGCACTACCTTACTACTCCAGTGTCAAGTCCTTCATGAGGTGGGTTAGTAACTGTGAAGGTACCCGAAGAAGGGGAGGGTAGGGGTGGGGCACTACCTTACTACTCCAGTGTCAAGTCCTTCATGAGGGGGGGCCTCCCTGGTGTAGTGGTTAGCGCACTAGACCGCAGATCAATAGGTCCTGGGTTCGAATCCGGGCTCGGGCACCTAATCTGGGGCATGTTTCATTCCTTCATCCTTCATCGACTCGGGAGGTTCCTTGGCCCAATTTAGCCTGTATGTGCACAAAAGTGGCCTAAAACACCAACATTCCATTCCATTTCTTCATGAGGTGGGTTAGTAACTGTGAAGGTACCCGAAGGAGGGGAGGGTAGGGGGGGGGGGCACTACCTTACTACTCCAGTGGGGAGTCCTTCATGAGGTGGGTTAGTAAGTGTGAAGGTACCCGAAGGAGGGGAGGGTAGGGGGGGCCACTACCTTACTACTCCAGTGTCAAGTCCTTCATGCGGTGGGTTAGTAAGTGTGAAGGTACCCGAAGGAGGGGATGGTAGGGGGGGGGGGTACTACGTTACTACTCCAGTGTGGAGTCCCTCATGAGGTGGGTTGGTAACTGTGAAGGTACCCGAAGGAGGGGAGGGTAGGGGGGGGGGCACTACCTTACTACTCCAGTGTGGAGTCCTTCATGAGGTGGGTTAGTAACTGTGAAGGTACCTGAAGGAGGGGAGGGTAGGGGGGGGGGCGCTACCTTACTACTCCAGTGTGGAGTCCTTCATGAGATGGGTTAGTAACTGTGAAGGTACCCGAAGGAGGGAAGGGTAAGGGGGGGGCACTACCTTACTACTCCAGTGTGGAGTCCTTCATGAGGTGGGTTAGTAACTGTGAAGGTACCCGAAGGAGGGGAGGGGTAGGTGGGGGGGCGCTACCTTACTACTCCAGTGTGGAGTCCTTCATGAGGTGGGTTGGTAACTGTGAAGGTACCCGAAGGAGGGGAGGGTAGGGGGGGCACTACCTTACTACTCCAGTGTGGAGTCCTTCATGAGATGGGTTGGTAACTGTGAAGGTACCCGAAGGAGAGGAGGGTAGGGGGGGGGCACTACCTTACTACTCCAGCGTGAGTCCTTCATGAGATGGGTTGGTAACTGTGAAGGTACCCGAAGGAGAGGAGGGTAGGGGGGGCACAACCTTACTACTCCAGTGTGGAGTCCTTCATGAGGTGGGTTAGTAACTGTGAAGGTACCCGAAGGAGGGGGAGGGTAGGTGGGGGGGGCCTACCTTACTACTCCAGTGTGGAGTCCTTCATGAGGTGGGTTAGTAACTGTGAAGGTACCCGAAGGAGGGGGAGGGTAGGGGGTGGGGGGCACTACCTTACTACTCCAGTGTGGAGTCCTTCATGAGGTGGGTAGTAAGTGTGAAGGTACCCGAAGGAGGGGAGGGTAGGGGGGGGGCACTACCTTACTACTCCAGTGTGGAGTCCTTCATGAGATGGGTTGGTAACTGTGAAGGTACCCGAAGGAGAGGAGGGTAGGGGGGGGCACTACCTTACTACTCCAGTGTGGAGTCCTTCATGAGATGGGTTGGTAACTGTGAAGTACCCGAAGGAGAGGAGGGTAGGGGGGGGGGCACTACCTTACTACTCCAGTGTGGAGTCCTTCATGAGATGGGTTGGTAACTGTGAAGGTACCCGAAGGAGGGGAGGGTAGGGGGGGCACTACCTTACTACTCCAGTGTGGAGTCCTTCATGAGGTGGGTTAGTAACTGTGAAGGTACCCGAAGGAGGGGAGGGTTTGTGGAGTGAGAGGATTGTTGATG
>OZ025248.1:12632930-12889534 GCA_964019135.1 Arenicola marina | reverse complement strand
CCAGGCAGATGGTCGGTCTACAATACACCCATGGCTGGTGGGCGGGGGGACACAGCAGATGGTCGGTCTACAATACACCCATGACTGGTGAGCGGCGGGGGGCCCAGGCAGATGGTCGGTCTACAATACACCCATGACTGGTGGGCGGGGAGGGGGGGGCACAGGCAGATGGTCGGTCTACAATACACCCATGACTGGTGAGCGTGGGGGGGGCCCAGGCAGATGGTCGGTCTACAATACACCCATGACTGGTGGGCGGGGGGTGGGGGGGGGCACAGGCAGATGGTCGGTCTACAATACACCCATGACTGGTGGGCGGGGAGGGGGGGGGGCACAGGCAGATGGTCGGTCTACAATACACCCATGACTGGTGGGCGGGGGGACACAGGCAGATGGTCGGTCTACAATACACCCATGAATGGTGGGCGGGGGGGGCACAGGCAGATGGTCGGTCTACAATACACCCATGACTGGTGAGCGGGGGGGGCCCAGGCAGATGGTCGGTCTACAATACACCCATGACTGGTGGGCGGGGGTGGGGGGGCACAGGCAGATGGTCGGTCTACAATACACCCATGACTGGTGGGCGGGGGGACACAGGCAGATGGTCGGTCTACAATACACCCATGACTGGTGGGCGGGGGTGGGGGGCACAGGCAGATGGTCGGTCTACAATACACCCATGACTGGTGGGCGGGGGGTGGGGGGCACAGGCAGATGGTCGGTCTACAATACACCCATGACTGGTGGGCGGGGGGTGGGGGGGGCACAGGCAGATGGTCGGTCTACAATACACCCATGACTGGTGAGCGGGGGGGGGCCCAGGCAGATGGTCGGTCTACAATACACCCATGACTGGTGGGCGGGGGGCACAGGCAGATGGTCGGTCTACAATACACCCATGACTGGTGAGCGGGGGGACACAGGCAGATGGTCGGTCTACAATACACCATGACTGGTGGGCGGGGGTGGGGGGGGCGCAGGCAGATGGTCGGTCTACAATACACCCATGACTGGTGAGCGGGGGGGGGGCCCAGGCAGATGGTCGGTCTACAATACACCCATGACTGGTGGGCGGGGGGGCACAGGCAGATGGTCGGTCTACAATACACCCATGACTGGTGAGCGGGGGTGGACAGTGTACTGATTGCATAATGTATAATACATGATATACTAACAACTGCTTATGTCTCTTCCTACCTTACAGGAACAACTCCTCATATTCGGTGGCTTCTTGGTGTTTGAGATCTGCGTAGGAATCTTCTGGCCTTCCATGAGCGTCATGAGGGGCAAATATGTCCCAGAATCTGGTGAGTACGCCATTAGCAGCAAAATGGACGCGTCTCCTAGGAAACCTACTATAGCCATGCTCAGTTGTTACTTCATGCTCCCTATTTAACTGGGAATCGCCGATATTTTGTCTTTTTGAATTCTTTATTTCCAGGCAAAATTGCATATGTTACAATCAATTAACTTGGATTCAGTAACGGACAAATAACATAAGTACGTGTATACATATGGGGCTACCACAATTCAAAACAAATGCATTAAATGATTGACATCATGCATTTCCATTTTATTTCAAATATGTTTTTACTAATTCAAGCATTTCGCTCGATGATAGCTTTCTCGATTTGGTAGTGCTTTCGGATTAACCTTATAACATCACTGTGCCGTGGTACCCTTAGCATTTACATGAAAAACATATCTCCGAATCGTCGATATTTAATTTTAGATTTCTTTTTTTATCGAATGTTCTTCCTTATGCGACGGTTGATCCTCGCTATGATTAATATCTGCATATGTTGATGGCTAATGGGGGGTTAGTAAAAGCTAATACTCTCCCATACAATAATACCTAATTATAAGGTTTTCTGACACGGATATTTGTTTAAATAGCATTACCAATGAGAGAAACCACACCATGTGCGCTATCGACTGATAATAATTGTGTTTGTATATTCGTGTTTTTACAGCTCGAGCGACCACCATGAATTTCTTCCGAATACCGCTCAATTTGATCGTGGTTGTTATCCTGACTCAGGTAAGGCTGTTTTACACTGTCCCAGACAAGGTCAAGGTCAACTTGTTGTCGTTTGTTTTGATATTGTTGAAACCAGGAGAAACCATGTTATAATATCAGTAAATAGTATTAACCCAAGTTATTCTCTCCGTAATTCGCACTCTTCGTGTTTCGATATCCATTTGATTGCTATTATTGTGTAATTCACTGTGGACTGTGGATAACTACTAATGCTATTTGTTATCTGTTATCTGTTACACTATAGCATCACATCGGTGTTTCTGTTTTATATTGTAGAATTTGCCGATGTCTGTGATATTCGAGTGCTGTGTGGTTTTCCTCGTTGTGGCGACGATGTGTCAACACTGGCTGCTGTCGTGAGTACACCCCCCCGCCTCCCGCCCCTCGGCAGTGAACCTCTGTATCATAGACCGTTGTAATGTACACACGGGTTGTATTGTAGAGTGTCCGGCCCCTGTACCTGACCATGTCCGTGTGGCTTAACGCCTGTATTGGTGGTCTCTATCGCCGCTCCTTGGGTGTCGAAGCCATAGAATGGTTGGCAAGCTGTGCGGACTGGACTTCTCCCATTGGCGTTCTGTGGCACGAACAATTTGGCATTGTTTGCTGCCCTCATTTACCTGTCTATGCGGTGTGAGGGTTGAGCCGGTGGAGCCACGTGTTCAGGCCATAACCCTGGGCTTAGGATGGTATGGAACCCAAATACCGCATTTCATTTCATCTGTCGCCGATTCTCACCTTTTGCTATGTTTCTACGCATTCCCTAGTCAATATCACAAAACGTCGTGATACCTGGGAGTCTTTTTACCCGAGTTGTTTTCATTGAGAATTTCTTGATTATTTACTTGCGGTTGTCTTTTGGAGTTTGTCGACACACTTTTAGCTTTGAGCTCTGTTCAATTCCGTCTCGTCTATGTCACTGGACATTCCTACTTCTACTATTACTCTTTCAATAATAGTAAGGTTACTTAAATCAAACCTTCACTGGTGGAACCGTTACAGTGTAGTGCGTAGCGTTTGTAACACATTATAAGGTTAAGCTTTTTAAGTACATTTCCCGTTTATATTGTGTACATTTTTTTACCTGATTTTAGAAACAATGCTGGAATGGCAATCAGTACTATCATCATTATCGCCTTGGGAGACACAATATTTGGAAAGTGTTCATTTTGAGATCTCTTTCTCCGGCGATTTGTGTTTTTTTATAGCGTTCGTAGCCATCGCTGATAAACAAAATAACTGAACAGTTTCAATGTTGATATAACCAACGTCATGGTATAACCGGATATGTGTACACACAGACATGTGTACGCTCAAAAATGTGTACACACAGACATGGGCAATCTATGCACACAAAATTCTGTACACATGCCTGTTTGTACACACACCTATAGATTTTTCTTCACTGAGGATTCCCCCATTGAGACAAAAATAATTCCTGATTTCCCGAAGCAAAGACAATTTGAGCCTCATAAAGTTTTGATATTTCAGGCGTGATCATGAACACATCCATGTTCACTAAGCATAGGAAGGTTTGTAAGCATCTGGTTATGATGTCTGACCTTTCTTATATGATAAGCTTACTAATTTTCACCCTCATACGTTATGTGTAGGGATTACCCTCTTGTCTCTACACTTTTCCGTTGTCGACAAGAAATATTTATTAAGCGCTTCATTTCTATTTAAATGAAAATCTTTTGTTTGCGGGCAAGACTTGTGGGTTCGGCAGCTCTGCATGGTAGTGAAGTGTTGTTCCATTGGTGTTTTGACTTTGAACGATAAGTATGAAGGACATAAACTGTGTATGACATAAAGAATAATTTGTTGCTTAGTTATTGCTTACTAAGCGCAATAAAATTTAAATTGTTATATTAGATCGAATATATGTTATACTTGCGTACTATTAATATCATCAAGGCAGTTATTAAGCATTAGGTATTGAACTTTAAGTGCGAAAACAATGTGTAGATCAGGTTAAGATCAGGATCAGGTAGATTATTTTGTTCGAAAGACCGGTCCATGGAGAGAAGTGCGCGTTTTGTTGACCAGGAACCGACACACCGGTATGTGCACTTCCGAATACTCCCCGCAGTTACAATGTTTAGCTATGTTAATCCTCCTTAACTGGTAGACGACACATTCAGGTGTGTGTGTGGATGCAAAGTCACGTGATCTTTATCGCGCAATTCTGAAGGGGAATATTGACACCATTTTATGATTTCATTAGTGGTTCATACAAACTGTCACTTTGAAGTCGGTGGCTTCGTTAGGGTCCGCTGGTCTTTCGGAAAGCCGAAAGGAAACCTTTATGGCTGATGCATATTGTGCTATATAGTTAGCGAGTGGAGTTGTCATGGGTACGTTGTTCTCCTCTTGACCTTTTCCCTGACCTCGCTTTGTTCTATTCTCTGTCTTTGTCGTCTAAAAGAAAGGCCACTATGTCTCTCTTGGACGCCTTTACCTTGGTACCCCACGTGCCTTGTAAATCCACACGGTAATCTGGCACGTGGCAACTGCGTAGATATGTCCTTTAAATACGACCATTGTCATTGTATTACGCTGACTCATATGTACATTAGTGTGTATACTGCGTGTTATTCGCTGTTTTGCTGTGTTTTGGTGGCGGACGGCACTGCTTGAAAATCCCAGCCGTTCCATTCCTATCATCAACCGGGCTCATTATATCCCGACTACACCCAAGTCTGTAATGGAAGGATCTCAAGGGAAATATCTGACAACGAACCTTGTTAAACACACAACACTCAAAGAGTCCTACACAAACCAATCTCCTGTGTTAGCTACAGCTCAAAGCGTCCTACACAAACCAACCTCCTGTGTTCGCTACAGCTCAAAGCGTCCTACACAAACCAACCTCCTGTTTTCGCTACAGCTCAAAGCGTCCTACACAAACCAACCTCCTGTGTTAGCTACAGCTCAAAGCGTCCTACACAAACCAACCTCCTGTGTTAGCTACAGCTCAAAGCGTCCTACACAAACCAACCTCCTGTGTTAGCTACAGCTCAAAGCGTCCTACACAAACCAACCTCCTGTGTTAGCTGCAGCTCAAAGCGTCCTACACACACCAACCTACTGTGTTAGCTACAGCGCAAAGCGTCCTACATAAACCAACTTCCTGTGTTCGCTACAGCCCAAGCACAAATCGTCCTACACAAACCAACCTCCTGTGTTACCTACAGCTCAAATCGTCCTACACAAACCAACCTCCCGACCCTGCAGCATCACGTATTCACCCCCACCCCCCTCCGGTATATAACCCCATGTCTTTCCATTTGCAGCATGGCTCGAGCAGTCACCCGTGCAGCTACTAGTAGTAGTAATGGTTCTCCCTCTGAGAGCCACAAAGTCATCCAAACATGACTTCTACACAGGTGAAGGCCCCCTCCCCGCCCCCTTCCCTGCCCCCTCTTTAACATTTCAGGACTATCCCAACCATCTCTAAATTTCAGTTCGTGATTTTTACGTTTAGCCTGTTCGTTCAGTTAACATATGGCTTTTTTTGGGGCCTTTGGTGGTACTGGTTTTGTACCCTTGGTGCATGTGTATAAACATATTGTAAATATCTATAGCCTTCACACCTTCCTCTGTAATTATTACAAACACAAGGAGAAAGCTATGATACCGTCCGCCGTGCATATTCTGTCACTGCCTGGTCTGGACGTGTGTGATGTACTATGGACACAAACAGGACTAATGGTGCTGATTGACTATCTTACTCCAATGTTAGTTAATTCATGCTTCATCATCTTTATTTTATGTCTTGTCGTTGTGCGCGGGCAACGAATAACTGTATTTGTATAGTATGGATGGGTAATTTAATCAATAGCGCGTTTAAGAATATGATCCATTGCATGTTCCTTTGTTGTGGATGGTAATGGTAACAATTGTGAAACTACGTCAGACGCAGTGAATAATAGCACGCCCGGTATGTAAAGTAAGATAATATCTGCGCTCGTTGCCAATAGTTACATGTTCTGTATGTAAAGTAAGATAATTCCTCCTCGTTGCCAATAGTTACATGTTCTGTATGTAAAGTAAGATAACTCCTCCTCGTTGCCAATAGTTACATGTTCTGTATGTAAAGTAAGATAATTCCTCCTCGTTGCCAATAGTTACATGTTCTGTATGTAAAGTAAGATAATTCCTCCTCGTTGCCAATAGTTACACGCTTTGTATGTAAAGTAGGATAATCTCTGCGCTCGTTGCCAATAGTTACATGTTCTGTATGCAAAGTAAGATGATCTCTGCGCTCGTAGACAATAGTTACATGTTCTGTATGCAAAGTAAGATAATCTCTGCGCTCGTCGCCAATAGTTACATGTTCTGTATGCAAAGTAAGATAATTTCTCCTCGTTGCCAATAGTTACACGCTTTGTATGTAAAGTAGGATAATCTCTGCTCGCTGCCAATAGTTACACGCTCTGTATGTAAAGTGGGATAATCTATGCTCGTTGCCAATAATAACACGTTCTGTATGTAGACTAGGATAATCTCTGTGCTCGTTGCCAGTAGTTAGAGGCTCTGTATGTAGACTATGATAATCTCTGTGCTCGTTGCCAATAGTTACACGCTCTGTATGTAAAGTAGGATAATCTCTGCTCGCTGCCAATAGTTACACGCTCTGTATGTAAAGTGGGATAATCTATGCTCGTTGCCAATAATAACACGTTCTGTATGTAGACTAGGATAATCTCTGTGCTCGTTGCCAGTAGTTAGAGGCTCTGTATGTAGACTAGGATTATCTCAGTGCTCGTTGCCAATAGTTACACGCTCTGTATGCAAAGTAGGATAATCTCTGCTCGTTGCCAATAGTTACACGCTCTGTATGTAAATTATGATAGTCTGCTCGCTCCCAATAGTAACACGTTCTCTATGTAAAGTAGAATAATCTCTGCTCGCTGCCAATAGTAACACCCTCTGTATATAAAGTAGGATAATATCTGTGCTCGTTGCCAATAGCAACACGTTCTGTATATAAAGTAGGATAATCTCTGCTGGTTGCCAATAGCAACACGTTCGGTATGTAACGTAGGATAATCTCTGCTCGTTGCCAATAGTTACACGCTCTGTATAAAAAGTAGGATAATATCTGCTCGTTGCCAATAGCAACACGTTCTGTATGTAACGTAGGATAATCTCTGCTCGCTGCCAATAGTAGCACGCTCTGTATATAAAATTAGGATAATATCTGTGCTCGTTGACAATAGCAACACGTTCTGTATGTAAAGTAGAATAATCTCTGCTCGTTACACGCTCTGTAGGATGCTCACTGCTGGCTGAGGACTGATAAGTCCGCCACAGTACACACGACACAGGTGTCTTCAAAACGATCATAAGGCAAATCCCCTCCCCCACCTACATACACCCCCTCCCCATCCTCCCTTTACGTAATATGATCATTATATAAAGTAGTACGTAAAGCCGATAAATAGCACAACTTACGTTTTAGTGTAATAATAATTTAACAACGACTTGTTTGGTGTTGCAGTTCGACGAAACGACAGCCGGGATCTGTTGTCTCAGGCGAGGCCAACGGTGGCGCCGCCAAGAGCCAAGATGGTAGTCAAGGCAACGGGCACTCCGTGCTTGTCAACGCTGACGGCGAGAAGCGACCCGTCATGGATGTGGACTAGTGTGTGTGTGTGGGGGGAATTGGGGGGGGGGGGGGGGTGATGTCACAGCTGCCCAGCAAGCCTCAGATGGCCTGGAATGGTATTACATCATTGTTTTAATGTTTCGACGCAAGCTGCTGACGCACAGGAACATTTTATACAGAAAGAACGAGGACGCTTCTTTTAACAGATGTGTGGATATGCATTACTGCGAGGGGTTGCCGATGTTAGGGGGCTCTGTCTGGCGTATGTCTCACAAACTATGTTGTAACAGTAACGACGTTAATGTTTTGTACATTCCATGTATAAATTTACTCAGCAAGATGAAATGTTAGTTGTTTGGTTCGGTCGGCTCAGCAGTTATCCTGCGTTGTCAATCGTTTCGCGATTTGGCGTTTATGAAAGTCGAACCTTGAACCTATACCTATGCATGTACATATAAATATAATTATGTATATATATAGAGAGAGAGAGAGGCGTGCGTACCAACGCCATTTAAAATGGTGATATCCAGATTGTACCAAAGCGGCCCATGTCTTACATTCCTTGACCGTGACGTGTGAATGGGTGTCTTTATCTTTATTAGTGTGATAAGGCTTTCAACTGGCATATATTATACATACATATGACCGAACGAACTCGATTCCATGAACTGGAGGCGTGTTAGTAGAACGTTTGGAAGGCTTTACAGGAGTACTCTACTGCTGGGCGCCTGCCTTTTATCAAGCTTGGCGCCGGCCTTTATCGAGTTGGGCACCTGCCTTTATCAAGCCTTATATAGCTACTGTGTGAGCGCTCGCCTTGAGTGCTCTGTTCACCTGAGAGCCTAACGGCACGTGGATCGGTGGTTCGAGCCCTGCTGTGGCCATGTCTGTGTGGTTGCAGGATAAAGATCCCATGTCTTTCTTCGCAAAGAGTAGGTTGTTACTCCCAGGGACATGGCTCCACTCTCCCTCCCTTCTCACATTGACGCGATATGACCTAAAGTGGTTAAAGCGTCCTGAATAAGCAACCAACCAACATTCCAAGCAAGATCTGTTCTCTGTTGAATTAAGCGGTTCATAAGTGGTATGGGTGTAGGCAGCCATTAGACAAGTACTTAAGGCTAGGACTGTTTTGGTGTATGTTGCTCAGTCAGTCAGTCAGGACATTTAGATCCATTATGTATACAAAACTTTATGTCAATGATACAATAATGTTGTTACAACAACCTTATAACGGGACTACCAATATGTCATCTCAGTGGGGAGTCTGATTGATCTGAGTCTGATCTGAGTCTGACACTGATTGTGTCATGAGGCGGTAACTGTGCCAAGGTGATGAACTAGTATGATTGCGAATGTGGACGCCTTGTTATGTGGTCCCGAAAGATTGTGGACTCGCAAGGTTGAACCTTGGCATTTAAGTCGTGGTTGAATCACTTGACTGAGCCGGCTATCAGAGTAGTGCGCGAATGTAGTGTCTGACCTAACAGTTGTTGACATTGCTCAAACACCTAATTTTCGCAACGCTTTACAATTATATTGGATATGTTCTTGCGGTTTTGCCTAAGCTTTACTTCGCAGATAAAATAAACGATAAACGCGTCATTGGAACGTTCACACACGTTAAAATGGCCTGGGGCCGTATTCATAATCACCACTAGAGTTAGTGCTAAGTGGAAGATTTGTCGAGCGATTATCGGGTTCAAAATACATAAGTAGTCACCCAAGAAGTAGATTTTCTGAATTAAGAAAGCGCTAAAATTATATTGAAGGGGATTCTTAAACATGATCACCACCACAATGAACTGGTGAGGCTAAGACGAAAATGCACTTTTCGTGCGTAAGTTACGAGGGAATTATGAATACGGCCCCTGGGTATTTTCCCAATCACATTTAGTACAATATGCGTGACTTATTTTTGAAGGTGTTAACTTAACTTATGTTTCAACTTTTCAAGATGATGTAAATAACGGTGAAAGAATAAAACACGTGCTCGGTATCTTTGAGCGGGATATGTTTAAGTGATCAGAGCGATTGTTACTCTGTATAAGGAACAATTCCTTCTCTCTCCATCCATACCACCGCCTGAACCGAACAAAGTTCTGTTATTGGCGTGGAGTTTCGTAGGGTTAATGATATACATCTGGCATCAGTGTTGCTATGACCTGGGGCCGTATTCCTAAGCCACACGTAGGCTATGCTATACTATCTTTATTATGCGTTACATGCACGTAAAGTACATTTTTGTCGTAGCCTCGCCTGCTGCTGGTGGTTGTGCTCATGGTCCGGACCTATTATGCAATATAATTTGGGTACCTACTTAATGCAGATAATCCCCCCTCCCCTTGGTTAGATACTTATTTTTAATGTATACTATTTAACCCTCTTATCGCTCAGGCTATTGGCATAGCCTATGTGAGGTTTATGAATACGGCCCCTGAAGCTGGCATTTGGAGTAAAATTTTACCACGAATTGATTTTTTATTGATTAGATATAGTTGCATAATTTGCTTGTTTGTAGATTTACGCGAAATGTATGATGCGATCTGTGCTACACATTCCCAGTTTTATTTAATACCTGTTGGTCTTCACGTATTGTGTACGTTGTTATTCTGATCTTCCTCGGGTTCACGAGAAAAACTGCAATTGCGAAGTGATAGTAGCGCTGCATCTATACATAACGTATATTTATGGATATGTATGTTGCAGACTCGATTTTAAGTGCCTAGTTTTTGTTGTGATATTGTTGTGAACATATTGGCGAAGATCTCTCATTTTACGCATTTTCCCATGACCAATTACCGTAGTCGGCAACTGATTTGAAAAAAACGAAAGCTAGGAATTAATAAGGATTATATTTATAATACATTGGTTTCTATTACGATTGCCAAGTGAAGATCTCAGTCGCTTAAAAGTTTACGACCGTTATTGTTTTACGCTAAAAGTACTTACTATTGACTCCGCTTGCGTCTAACAATGAATTATCAATATCGCCTTCTGTGTCTCCAGAGCTTCGCTCTAGTTATGAATTCATAGCAAGTGGTGTATTATATTTGTCTGGAAATAAACGGGTTAAAATAGCGTGGTTTATTGTTTATATTTAATTACACAGTTCGACATAACCGAATAAATGGCTGTCACTTACTTATTTCTTCAACTATTATCTAAACATATAACGTCTTACATTAAACGGATAACGCAGAGTAACGGCGGGGTTCATTACAAGATATAACAGCGGCGTTCATTACAACAGATAACGGCGGCGTTCATTACAAGATAACGGCGGCGTTTATTACAAGAGATAACGGCGGCGTTTATTACGAGAGATAACGGCGGCGTTCATTGTAAGAGATAACGGCGGCGTTTATTACAAGAGATAACGGCGGCGTTTATTACGAGAGAACGGCGGCGTTTATTACAAGTGATAATGGCGGCGTTCATTACAAGAGATAACGGCGGCGTTCATTACAAGAGATAACGGCGGCGTTCATTACAAGAGATAACGGCGGCGTTTATTACAAGAGATAACGGCGGCGTTTATTACAAGAGATAACGGCGGCGTTTATTACGAGAGATAACGGCGGCGTTTATTACGAGAGATAACGGCGGCGTTTATTACTAGTGATAACGGCGGCGTTCATTACAACAGATAACGGCGGCGTTCATTACAAGATAACGGCGGCGTTTATTACAAGAGATAACGGCGGCGTTTATTACGAGAGATAACGGCGGCGTTCATTGTAAGAGATAACGGCGGCGTTTATTACAAGAGATAACGGCGGCGTTTATTACGAGAGATAACGGCGGCGTTTATTACAAGTGATAACGGCGGCGTTCATTACAAGAGATAACGGCGGCGTTCATTACAAGAGATAACGGCGGCGTTCATTACAAGAGATAACGGCGGCGTTTATTACAAGAGATAACGGCGGCGTTCATTACAAGAGATAACGGCGGCGTTTATTACGAGAGATAACGGCGGCGTTCATTATAAGAGATAATGGCGGCGTTTATTACAAGAGATAACGGCGGCGTTTATTACAAGTGATAACGGCGGCGTTCATTACAAGTGATAATGGCGGCGTTTATTACGAGAGATAACGGCGGCGTTCATTACAACAGATAACGGCGGCGTTTATTACAAGAGATAACGGCGGCGTTCATTACAAGAGATAACGGCGGCGTTTATTACGAGAGATAACGGCGGCGTTTATTACAAGTGATAACGGCGGCGTTCACTACAAGTGATAACGGCGGCGTTCATTGCAATAGATAACGGCGGCGTTCATTGCAAGAGATAACGGCGGCGTTCATTACAAGAGATAACGGCGGCGTTCACTACAAGTGATAACGGCGGCGTTCATTGTAAGAGATAACGGCGGCGTTCATTACAAGAGAACGGCGGCGTTCATTACAAGAGATAACGGCGGCGTTCATTACAACAGATAACGGCGGCGTTCATTATAAGAGATAACGGCGGCGTTCATTACAAGATATAACGGCGGCGTTCACTACAAGAGATAACGGCGGCGTTCATTACAAGAGATAACGGCGGCGTTCATTACAAGTGATAACGGCGGCGTTCATTACAAGAGATAACGGCGGCGTTCGTTACAAGAGATAACGGCGGCGTTCACTACAAGTGATAACGGCGGCGTTCATTGTAAGAGATAACGGCGGCGTTCATTACAAGAGAACGGCGGCGTTCATTACAAGAGATAACGGCGGCGTTCATTACAAGTGATAACGGCGGCGTTCATTACAAGAGATAACGGCGGCGTTCATTATAAGAGATAACGGCGGCGTTCACTACAAGAGATAACGGCGGCGTTCATTACAAGAGATAACGGCGGCGTTCATTACAAGAGATAACGGCGGCGTTCACTACAAGTGATAACGGCGGCGTTCATTACAAGAGATAACGGCGGCGTTCATTACAAGAGATAACGGCGGCGTTCATTACAAGAGATAACGGCGGCGTTCATTACAAGAGATAACGGCGGCGTTCATTACAAGAGATAACGGCGGCGTTCATTACAAGAGATAACGGCGGCGTTCATTACAAGAGATAACGGCGGCGTTCATTACAAGAGATAACGGCGGCGTTCACTACAAGTGATAACGGCGGCGTTCATTACAAGAGATAACGGCGGCGTTCATTACAAGAGATAACGGCGGCGTTCATTACAAGAGATAACGGCGGCGTTCATTACCAGAGATAACGCCGGCGTTCATTACAAGAGATAACGGCGGCGTTCACTACAAGAGATAACGGCGGCGTTCATTACAAGAGATAACGGCGGCGTTCATTACAAGAGATAACGGCGGCGTTCACTACAAGTGATAACGGCGGCGTTCATTGTAAGAGATAACGGCGGCGTTCATTACAAGAGAACGGCGGCGTTCATTACAAAAAAAACGGCGGCGTTCATTACAAGTGATAACGGCGGCGTTCATTACAAGAGATAACGGCGGCGTTCATTGTAGGAGATAACGGCGGCGTTCACTACAAGAGAACGGCGGCGCTCATTACAAGTGATAACGGCGGCGTTCATTACAAGTGATAACGGCGGCGTTCATTACAACAGATAACGGCGGCGTTCATTACAAGTGATAACGGCGGCGTTCACTACAAGAGATAACGGCGGCGTTCATTACAAGTAATAACGGCGGCGTTCATTACAAGAGATAACGGCGGCGCTCATTACAAGAGATAACGACGGCGTTCATTACAAGAGATAACGGCGGCGTTCACTACAAGAGATAACGGCGGCGTTCATTACAAGAGATAACGGCGGCGTTCATTACAAGTGATAACGGCGGCGTTCATTACAAGTAATAACGGCGGCGTTCATTACAAGAGATAACGGCGGCGCTCATTACAAGAGATAACGACGGCGTTCATTACAAGAGATAACGGCGGCGTTCATTACAAGATATAACGGCGGCGTTCATTACAAGAGATAACGGCGGCGTTCATTACAGGAGATAACGGCGGCGTTCATTACAAGTGATAACGGCCGGGTTTATTACAAGGGATAACGGCGGCGTTCATTACAAGAGATAACGGCGGCGTTCATTACAAGATATAACGGCGGCGTTCATTACAAGAGATAACGGCGGCGTTCATTACAGGAGATAACGGCGGCGTTCATTACAAGTGATAACGGCGGGGTTCATTAAAAGAGAAAACGGCGGCGTTCATTATAAGAGATAACGGCGGCGTTCATTACACGAGACAACGGCGGCGTTCATTACAAGATATAACGGCGGCGTTCATTACAAGTGATAACGGCGGGGTTCATTAAAAGAGATGACGGCGGCGTTCATTATAAGAGATAACGGCGGCGTTCATTACAAGTGATAACGGCGGCGTTCATTACAAGAGATAACGGCGGCGTTCATTACAAGATATAACGGCGGCGTTCATTACAAGAGATAACGGCGGCGTTCATTACAAGAGATAACGGCGGCGTTCATTACAAGAGATAACGGCGGCGTTCATTAAAAGAGATAACGGCGGCGTTCATTATAAGAGATAACGGCGGCGTTCATTACAAGAGATAACGGCGGCGTTCATAACAAGTGATAACGGCGGGGTTCATTAAAAGAGATGACGGCGGCGTTCATTATAAGAGATAACGGCGGCGTTCATTACAAGAGATAACGGCGGCGTTCATTATAAGAGATAACGGCGGCGTTCATTACAAGAGATAACGGCGGGGTTTATTACAAGGGATAACGGCGGCGTTCATTGCAAGAGATAACGGCGGCGTTCATTACAAGATATAACGGCGGCGTTCATTACAAGAGATAACGGCGGCGTTCATTACAAGAGATAACGGCGGCGTTCATTACAAGAGATAACGGCGGCGTTCATTAAAAGAGATAACGGCGGCGTTCATTATAAGAGATAACGGCGGCGTTCACTACAAGTGATAACGGCGGCGTTCATTACAAGAGATAACGGCGGCGTTCATTACAAGAGATAACGGCGGCGTTCATTACAAGAGATAACGGCGGCGTTCATTACAAGAGATAACGGCGGCGTTCATTACAAGAGATAACGGCGGCGTTCATTACAAGAGATAACGGCGGCGTTCATTACAAGAGATAACGGCGGCGTTCATTACAAGAGATAACGGCGGCGTTCACTACAAGTGATAACGGCGGCGTTCATTACAAGAGATAACGGCGGCGTTCATTACAAGAGATAACGGCGGCGTTCATTACAAGAGATAACGGCGGCGTTCATTACCAGAGATAACGCCGGCGTTCATTACAAGAGATAACGGCGGCGTTCACTACAAGAGATAACGGCGGCGTTCATTACAAGAGATAACGGCGGCGTTCATTACAAGAGATAACGGCGGCGTTCACTACAAGTGATAACGGCGGCGTTCATTGTAAGAGATAACGGCGGCGTTCATTACAAGAGAACGGCGGCGTTCATTACAAGAGATAACGGCGGCGTTCATTACAAGTGATAACGGCGGCGTTCATTACAAGAGATAACGGCGGCGTTCATTGTAAGAGATAACGGCGGCGTTCATTACAAGAGAACGGCGGCGCTCATTACAAGAGATAACGGCGGCGTTCATTACAAGTGATAACGGCGGCGTTCATTACAACAGATAACGGCGGCGTTCATTACAAGTGATAACGGCGGCGTTCACTACAAGAGATAACGGCGGCGTTCATTATAAGAGATAACGGCGGCGTTCATTACAAGAGATAACGGCGGCGTTCACTACAAGAGATAACGGCGGCGTTCATTACAAGAGATAACGGCGGCGTTCATTACAAGTGATAACGGCGGCGTTCATTACAAGTAATAACGGCGGCGTTCATTACAAGAGATAACGGCGGCGCTCATTACAAGAGATAACGACGGCGTTCATTACAAGAGATAACGGCGGCGTTCATTACAAGATATAACGGCGGCGTTCATTACAAGAGATAACGGCGGCGTTCATTACAGGAGATAACGGCGGCGTTCATTACAAGTGATAACGGCGGGGTTTATTACAAGGGATAACGGCGGCGTTCATTACAAGAGATAACGGCGGCGTTCATTACAAGATATAACGGCGGCGTTCATTACAAGTGATAACGGCGGGGTTTATTACAAGGGATAACGGCGGCGTTCATTACAACAGATAACGGCGGCGTTCATTACAAGAGATAACGGCGGCGTTCATTACAGGAGATAACGGCGGCGTTCATTACAAGTGATAACGGCGGCGTTCATTACAAGAGATAACGGCGGCGTTCATTATAAGAGATAACGGCGGCGTTCATTACAAGATATAACGGCGGCGTTCATTACAAGTGATAACGGCGGGGTTTATTACAAGGGATAACGGCGGCGTTCATTACAACAGATAACGGCGGCGTTCATTACAAGAGATAACGGCGGCGTTCATTACAGGAGATAACGGCGGCGTTCATTACAAGTGATAACGGCGGGGTTCATTAAAAGAGATAACGGCGGCGTTCATTATAAGAGATAACGGCGGCGTTCATTACAAGAGATAACGGCGGCGTTCATTACAAGATATAACGGCGGCGTTCATTACAAGTGATAACGGCGGGGTTCATTAAAAGAGATAACGGCGGCGTTCATTATAAGAGATAACGGCGGCGTTCATTACAAGTGATAACGGCGGCGTTCATTATAAGAGATAACGGCGGCGTTCATTACAAGTGATAACGGCGGGGTTTATTACAAGGGATAACGGCGGCGTTCATTACAACAGATAACGGCGGCGTTCATTACAAGAGATAACGGCGGCGTTCATTACAGGAGATAACGGCGGCGTTCATTACAAGTGATAACGGCGGGGTTCATTAAAAGAGATAACGGCGGCGTTCATTATAAGAGATAACGGCGGCGTTCATTACAAGAGATAACGGCGGCGTTCACTACAAGATATAACGGCGGCGTTCATTACAAGAGATAACGGCGGCGTTCATTACAAGAGATAACGGCGGCGTTCATTACAAGAGATAACGGCGGGGTTCATTAAAAGAGATAACGGCGGCGTTCATTATAAGAGATAACGGCGGCGTTCATTACAAGGGATAACGGCGGCGTTCACTACAAGATATAACGGCGGCGTTCATTACAAGAGATAACGGCGGCGTTCATTACAAGAGATAACGGCGGCGTTCATTACAAGAGATAACGGCGGCGTTCATTATAAGAGATAACGGCGGCGTTCATTACAAGATATAACGGCGGCGTTCATTACAAGAGATAACGGCGGCGTTCATTACAAGAGATAACGGCGGCGTTCATTACAAGAGATAACGGCGGCGTTCATTACAAGAGATAACGGCGGCGTTCATTACAAGAGATAACGGCGGCGTTCATTATAAGAGATAACGGCGGCGTTCATTACAAGAGATAACGGCGGCGTTCATTATAAGAGATAACGGCGGCGTTCATTACAAGAGATAACGGCGGCGTTCATTACAAGAGATAACGGCGGCGTTCATTACAAGAGATAACGGCGGCGTTCATTAAAAGAGATAACGGCGGCGTTCATTATAAGAGATAACGGCGGCGTTCATTACAAGAGATAACGGCGGCGTTCATTACAAGAGATAACGGCGGCGTTCATTACAAAGAGATAACGGCGGGGTTTATTACAAGGGATAACGGCGGCGTTCATTGCAAGAGATAACGGCGGCGTTCATTACAAGATATAACGGCGGCGTTCATTACAAGAGAGAACGGCGGCGTTCATTACAAGAGATAACGGCGGCGTTCATTACAAGAGATAACGGCGGCGTTCATTAAAAGAGATAACGGCGGCGTTCATTATAAGAGATAACGGCGGCGTTCATTACAAGAGATAACGGCGGCGTTCATTACAAGATATAACGGCGGCGTTCATTACAAGATATAACGGCGGCGTTCACTACAAGAGATAACGGCGGCGTTCATTATGAGAGATAACGGCGGCGTTCATTACAAGAGATAACGGCGGCGTTCATTACAAGAGATAACGGCGGCGGTCAACGAAGCACAAAAATACTGAAAGAGGTAACACCATTATCATTCTCATTGAAAATAGTTGCACTTTATTTTCGGTGCGGTTTACTAGAGTGTACACCAGGAGGCCCACAATGATTGACGAATAGCGAATGATCACGCCTCCAAACCAACACACTCCCGGGCGTGGTCCGAAGGTGGAATGGGCTAGTCACGTGACAGGCTTGGGGGGGACGCGGCTTCGGTGGAAGCTTGCCCATTGGGGCCTGCCATAGACTACGGTGTGCCTTCATTACATACATATGTACATGGACCTTCTGACATTTAATCTGAACGGGACATCATAACGACCGCAGTTTACAAGATTTGTGTGATAATAGGAATTAATCTAAATCCATGTCCACTGTCGAATATGTATTTTTTTGTTATTTACCCATCATTCGTATACCAATTCACCCCCTTTAGCTGAAATGTACCGTCTTAAGACAACGGCCACCCCAACGCTGTACATAATATCATACACGTTGCTAAGTATTTTGAAGACCAAATAAAGGTTTAACCAGGTTTAATGCGTATTTTCGTAACTGTGCCTTCCACCGACCTCGCGCGCCCTGTTGCTATAGGTAACCACGTGTTAATAAAATCGCATTGGTTTTAGCACTAAAGTCATAATCAAAGCATGTGGACTTGAGCATCCGTTTAAGTACCTCTCAAATCGAGTGAATTTTGTACTAAATTATCCTAGATCATGCCACCATAATACTTTAACATAATTGTTTGTCATCCTTTAATTGTTTGACGCGATTGATATATAATCAGGACATAACCATTGACTAAATGATCAGCACATGACCTGAATACCAAAGAGCGTCCACCGACCTCACCTTAGCACCAGAACTTCATTTTATCACGGTTCTTCCCATGGCCTACTTAACTACGCGAGTCACGATATTTAAATTTCACAGCGGAAACTATTGCTTGATGTTCCTTAAGTCATACAACCTAGTGCCTCCATTACATAGTCGGTTTGACATGAGGCGAAGTGATAGCGATGGTGTACGATCAGTTAAGTACGTGTGCTTTCAGTTATGGTATGTCGCAGGTAACTAGGATACTGTGGCAAGGACTTGTACGTCAACTCGCAGCTTCATGTGTACACACTTGTGCACATACACTTGGGCACATACACTTGTGCACATGCAGTTGTGCACACGCACATGTGCACACACTTGTGTACACACTTGTGCACAAACACTTGTGCACACACACGTGCATATACACGTCCGTATCCCAGCCTGGACATCACGACACCCCCTAGTGGCGACCCACCTTTAGCTGCAGAAGGAACTAGCCTAGAATACTACGCCAAGCAGCATAATAACCTACTGTAACCAATGTACGCACACCAAGCAATACCCCTTAGCAACATGACGCGCTATAACAACAAATGTACCATAGCAACACGGTCTCCTGCAGCGACACGATGTGCCATAGAAACATAATGTACCCTAGAAACAAATGTACGTTAACCTAAAATTACAATCATAGCAAAATATGTACGTTTACTGACATACGCATGTGTACGAACATAGGTATGTGTACCAACATAGGTATGTGTACCAACATAGGTATGTGTACCAACATAGGTATGGGTACCAACATACACACCAAGTTTATGAATAGCAAGGTTATGTTTACAGAAACACTACAAACGGCGTCATGTCTACACGTGGTGATATGTCTACACGTGGCGACATGTCTACACGTGGCGACATGTCTACACGTGGCGACATGTCTACAGGTGACGACATGTCTACACGTGGCGACATGTCTACATGTGGTGACCCAGGAAGCAGTTAAGATGATTGCCTACATGAGACACACGGACACGTGGGGGTGGGGTGCCGGGGGTGGGGGGGGGGTGAGCGCGTGATTAATGTTTCAGGCTGGCCACGGCCTTCTGAGCCACCTCCTCGAAGGAGTCGGCCGTGCCGATGGGCAGGCCGCTGTCCTTCAGAATCTGCTTGGCGTTTTCCACATTGGTACCTGGCGGGCAAACAAATATAACAATAGCTCTTTACACAAGTAAAATATCAGTCTAAGTAGAGTATAAGGACGCCAGTTGTACTTAGGTATAACATGTTTGACTGCTATGGCTTGTGTGAATGCTATGATGTTGACTTGGTAGTAATAGTTCTAATGGATAGTCGCATACGATGGACACCAGTATGAGAGTTGTAGGCATATCGTGAACACGGTACAGCCACCAGTATATCATAGGTACCAGTGCGGTTTAGGCGTCCGAATACCATGGCTACCAGTGCGGTATAGGCGTCCGAATACCATGACTACCAGTGCGGTGTAGGCGTCCGAATACCATGGCTACCAGTGCGGTATAGGCGTCCGAATACCATGACTACCAGTGTGGTATAATTGTCCGAATACCATGGCTACCAGTGCGGTATAGGCGTCCGAATACCATGGCTACCAGTGTGGTATAATTGTCCGAATACCATGGCTACCAGTGCGGTATAGGCGTCCGAATACCATGACTACCAGTGTGGTATAATTGTCCGAATACCATGGCTACCAGTGCGGTATAGGCGTCCGAATACCATGGCTACCAGTGCGGTATAGGCGTCCGAATACCATGGCTACCAGTCGCCGGCAGCAAACCATGAACGCCAGCGCTGCAGTCGCCGGCAGCAGACCATGGACGCCAGCGCGGCAGCAGACCATGGACGCCAGCGCGGCAGTCGCCGGGCAGCAGACCATGGACGCTAGCGCGGCAGTCGCCGGCAGCAGACCATGGACGCCAGCGCGGCAGTCGCTGGCAGCAGACCATGGACGCCAGCGCGGCAGTCGGCGGCAGCAGACCATGGACGCCAGCGCGGCAGTCACCGGCAGCAAATTATGGACGCCAGCGCGGCAGTCGCCGGCAGCAGACCATGGACACCAGCGCGGCAGTCGCCGGCAGCAGACCATGGACGCCAGCGCGGCAGCAGACCATGGACGCCAGAGCGGCAGCAGACCATGGACGCCAGCGCGGCAGTCGCCGGGCAGCACACCATGGACGCCAGCGCGGCAGTCGCCGGGCAGCAGACCATGGACGCCAGCGCGGCAGTCGCCGGCAGCAGACCATGGACGCCAGCGCGGCAGCAGACCATGGACGCCAGCGCGGCAGTCGCCGGACAGCAGACCATGGACGCCAGCGCGGCAGTCGCCGGGCAGCAGACCATGGACGCCAGCGCGGCAGTCGCCGGGCAGCAGACCATGGCTATAACACATGACCCAGCTAACTGGGTCAATGGCAGAGGGGAGGCGGCCTGAGCTTACCCTCCAGGCGGACCACCATCGGGATCTCCAGCTTCATGGTGCGGCAGGCGTTGGTGATGCCGTTGGCGATGGTGGCGCAGTCCACGATGCCACCGAACACATTCACCAGGATGGCCCTGACCTGTTATGAGGACACCGTTCGTGTATAATACTGCACTGCATGGGGCGGGAAAAACACAACAATGGAACATATGCACGGCGCCAATCTCAGAGGCCAAAGACATACATGTAAATAGCTGTAACATTATTAAAATAATTTATTTCCTGAGGTTCCCCCGAAAGGGATTCCATCGAGCCGGATCACCTCTAACAAGAACAAAAACTTATATGTACACAACGTCAATATCTATACATTAACCATACCTGAAGGTCGCAGCCTTGTGGCAACTGCTGGCCTCGCATAGGTAATTATCACACACTTCTATCATCACGACATATTAGACCATCGACTACATAGTAACATGTATACAAGCTCACGCAATTCCCCATTCATTAAACTCGCTTCATGTTTATTGTCAAAATAGCTTTCTTACTGAAGATGGCCAAGCCCCTCAGCACTGCAAAGATTTGTTCAGTGTCCCTTCTTACCTGTTTATCCGAGGTGAGGATCTTGAAGGCGTGGAAGACCTGGTCCTCAGTCACACCGCCGCCACAGTCGAGGAAGTTGGCTGGTTCTCCGCCGTGCAACTTGACGATGTCCATGGTGGCCATGGCCAGACCAGCGCCATTGACTGCGGGCGGCAAACAACACAGGAATAACCACTAGTCATAAAAGCCAGGCTTAGAAGCACAACATTGTGGTGACCCAACATGCAACAAAGCATACTTAACCCAGATTATCGCAATACTCCAAGAATTCCGTAATAGTTTTCCGTCCACCGCGCCTGATTGAGGCATTTACTTAACGCCCCCACGCCTGTCACCCTCCAACGTGAACGCACCCCGCCTCCCCCTGTTCACTAGTCTCCCGACCCGCCCCTAGGCACTAGTCACCCGACCCGCCCCTGGTTACCAGTCCCCCGACCCGCCCCTAGTCACTAGTCACCCGACCCGCCCCTAGTCACTAGTCCCCCGACCCGCCCCTAGTCACCCGCCACGCCCCTGTTCACTAGTCCCCCGACCCGCCCCTGTTCACCAGTCCCCCGACCCGCCCCTAGTCACTAGTCCCCCGACCCGCCCCTGTTCACTAGTCCCCCGACCCGCCCCTGTTCACTAGTCCCCCGACCCGCCCCTGTTCACCAGTCCCCCGACCCGCCCCTGGTCACTAGTCCCCCGACCCGCCCCTAGTCACTAGTCCCCCGACCCGCCCCTGTTCACCAGTCCCCCGACCCGCCCCTAGTAACTAGTCCCCCGACCCGCCCCTAGTCACTAGTCCCGCGACCCGCCCCTGTTCACTAGTCCCCCGACCCGCCCCTGTTCACTAGTCCCCCGACCCGCCCCTGTTCACTAGTCACCCGCTCCGCCCCTGTTCACTAGTCCCCCGACCCGCCCCTGTTCACTAGTCCCCGACCCGCCCCTGTTCACTAGTCCCCCGACCCGCCCCTAGTCACTAGTCACCCGCCCCGCCCCTGTTCACTAGTCCCCCGACCCGCCCCTGCTCACTAGTCCCCCGACCCGCCCCTAGTCACTAGTCACCCGTCACGCCCCCGTACACTAGTCCCCCGACCCGCCCCTAGTCACTAATCACCTGCCACGCCCCTATTCACTAGAGAGCCGCTCCTAGTCACTAGTCACCCGCTCCGCCCCTGTTCACTAGTCCCCCGACCCGCCCCTATTCACTAGTCCCCCGACCCGCCCCTGGTCACCAGTCCCCCGACCCGCCCCTAGTCACTAGTCCCCCGACCCGCCCCTAGGCACCAGTCCCCCGACCCGCCCCTAGTCACTAGTCACCCGCCACGCCCCTGTACACTAGTCCCCCGACCCGCCCCTAGTCACTAATCACCCGCCACGCCCCTATTCACTAAAGAGCCGCCCCTAGTCACTAGTCACCCGCTCCGCCCCTGTTCACTAGTCCCCCAACCCGCCCCTAGGCACCAGTCCCCCGACCCGCCCCTAGTCACTAGCCACCCGACCCGCTCCTAGTCACTAGTCACCCGCCACGCCCCTGTTCACTAGTCCCCCGACTCGCCCCTGTTCACTAGTCCCCCGACCCGCCCCTGTTCACTAGTCACCCGCCCCTGTTCACTAGTCCCCCGACCCGCCCCTAGTCACAAGTCCCCCGACCCGCCCCTAGTCACAAGTCCCCCGACCCGCCCCTAGTCACTAGTCCCCCGACCCGCCCCTAGTCACTAGTCACCCGCCCCGCCCCTGTTCACTAGTCACCCGACCCGCCCCTGTTCACTAGTCTCCCGACCCGCCCCTAGTCACTAGTCACCCGCCACGCCCCTGTACACTAGCCCCCGACCCGCCCCTAGTCACTAATCACCCGCCACGCCCCTATTCACTAGGGAGCCGCTCCTAGTCACTAGTCACCCGCTCCGCCCCTGTTCACTAGTCCCCCGACCCGCCCCTAGTCACTAGTCCACCGACCAGGCCCTGTTCCCTAGTAACCCGACCCGCCCCTAGTCACCCGCCACGGCCCTGTTCACTAGTCCCCCGACCCGCCCCTAGTCACTAGTCACCCGCCACGCCCCTGTTCACTAGTCCCCCGACCCGCCCCTAGGCACCAGTCCCCCGACCCGCCCCTAGTCACTAGTCACCCGCCACGGCCCTGTTCACTAGTCCCCCGACCCGCCCCTGTTCACTAGTCCCCCGACCCGCCCCTGGTCACTAGTCACCCGCCACGGCCCTGTTCACTAGTCCCCCGACCCGCCCCTAGTCACTAGTCACCCGCCACGCCCCTGTTCACTAGTCCCCCGACCCGCCCCTAGGCACCTGTCCCCCGACCCGCCCCTAGTCACTAGTCACCCGCTCCGCCCCTGTTCACTAGTCACCCGCCACGGCCCTGTTCACTAGTCCCCCGACTCGCCCCTGTTCACTAGTCCCCCGACCCGCCCCTGTTCACTAGTCCCCCGACCCGCTCCTAGTCACTAGTCACCCGCCGCGCCCCTAGTCACCCGCTCCGCCCCTGTTCACTAGTCCCCCGACCCGCCCCTAGTCACTAGTCCCCCGACCCGCCCCTGGTCACCAGTCCCCCGACCCGCCCCTAGTCACCAGTCCCCCGACCCGCCCCTAGGCACCAGTCCCCCGACCCGCCCCTAGTCACTCGACCCGCCCCTAGTCACTCGACCCGCCCCTAGTCACCCGCTCCGCCCCTGTTCACTAGTCCCCCGACCTGCCCCTAGTCACTAGTCACCCGCCACGGCCCTGTTCACTAGTCCCCCGGCCCGCCCCTAGTCACTAGTCACCCGACCCGCCCCTGTTCACTAGTCCCCCGACCCGCCCCTGTTCACTAGTCCCCCGACCCGCCCCTAGTCACTAGTCACCCGACCCGCCCCTGTTCACTAGTCCCCCGACCCGCCCCTAGTCACCAGTCCCCCGACCCGCCCCTAGTCACCAGTCCCCCGACCCGCCCCTAGTCACCAGTCCCCCGACCCGCCCCTGGTCACTCGACCCGCCCCTAGTCACTCGACCCGCCCCTAGTCACCCGCTCCGCCCCTGTTCACTAGTCCCCCGACCTGCCCCTAGTCACTAGTCACCCGCCACGGCCCTGTTCACTAGTCCCCCGACCCGCCCCTAGTCACCAGTCCCCCGACCTGCCCCTAGTCACTAGTCACCCGCCACGGCCCTGTTCACTAGTCCCCCGACCCGCCCCTAGTCACCAGTCTCCCGACCCGCCCCTAGTCACCAGTCCCCCGACCCGCCCCTGGTCACCAGTCTCCCGACCCGCCCCTAGTCACCAGTCCCCCGACCCGCCCCTAGTCACCAGTCCCCCGACCCGCCCCTAGTCACTAGTCACCCGCTCCGCCCCTGTTCACTAGTCACCCGCCCCTAGTCACTAGTCACCCGCCACGGCCCTGTTCACTAGTCCCCCGACCCGCCCCTAGTCACCAGTCCCCCGACCCGCCCCTAGGCACCAGTCCCCCGACCCGCCCCTAGTCACTCGACCCGCCCCTAGTCACTCGAGCCGCCCCTAGTCACCCGCTCCGCCCCTGTTCACTAGTCCCCCGACCTGCCCCTAGTCACTAGTCACCCGCCACGGCCCTGTTCACTAGTCCCCCGACCCGCCCCTAGTCACCAGTCCCCCGACCTGCCCCTAGTCACTAGTCACCCGCCACGGCCCTGTTCACTAGTCCCCCGACCCGCCCCTGGTCACCAGTCCCCCGACCCGCCTCTAGGCACCAGTCCCCCGACCCGCCGTACCGAGGCAGCCGATGTTGCCGTCCATGCCGATGTAGTTGAGGCTGTGGGCGGCGGCCTGCACCTCCCTGGGGTCCGTCTCGGTGTCGTCCTCCATCTGAAAGATCTCCTGCTGTCTGAACTCGGCGTTGTCGTCGAAGTTGATCTTGGCATCGAAACACACCACTGCCAAGCAATAAAAACCCATGTAGGAAAATTCAGCTTGATAAATATGTACCACATATTTTAAGATTTCCTTGTGGATCACATTCGAAATTTGATAAATCACCAGGCTTCAGAAAGTGATATTGAGCCGCTTGTCCTGTTAAGTAAACTAAGTAGAAATTCTATATACTTGGCGAGGAACCACAATGTGACTCTGATGTGACCTCTACGACACTTAAAACAAGTCATAATTACACATTTAATATGATAATTCATTCTTTGAATCAAACGATTTCTAACCTTGACCGTCGGGTGTTTCTGCAAAGGGATTGATTTCAACTTGTGTGGCGTCTACTTTCAAAAACAGGCCATACAACCGTTTAATCTGTTCCGCAGCCTGAAACAAGTAAAAAGTGCCACCATAAAATTTCTTAGCAATTGGCTACCCCAAATCGACCTTTTAATGTATATAAAGTTTATAATACCGACCTCGAATGTTAAACCTGTTATGTTATTATTAATATTAAAATGTCAGTGTTGACTGGGTGGCTGTTTTGACCAAAACCTACCGTCTCCAATTTATCCCCTTCAAAGCGCAGATTTTTCGCCATTCTTCTGGCCTGTTCATCTGTGATTCCCGTAACAATGTCGATAGGATCCTTCAAGACAAAAAGTATATTTTTAGCTTGTCATTCATGCATTTAAGGTTGTAAATGTAAAATAAATACTTAACCGGAATAAAGACGCACATTCGCACACAATTATGCTATTAAAAGAGATGGTTCTTACCCAAATAACTCAAAGGTGTATACCTTAAAGATGGCTTCTGGGGTTTTTTCTGCTACTTCCTCAATATCCATTCCACCAAAAGGGCTTCCCACCATGACTGGCCCATTGTAGCCTCTGTCCATCAAGATGGCAAAGTAGGTCTCTCTCTCAATGTCAAGTGCTTCTGCCACCATAACCTGTTCGTAAGGAAACGTTACATCGGTCATCACCTTAATATGCAATATGTTTGCACAAAAGAGACAATAAACATATGACCTGTTTATCTGTGTAGTGCTCTCATTTATTTATCTTAGGCCCTTGAACACTGCAGTGAAATCTCTTTCATTAGCTACCGATATCACAACATGCGTAATGCTAGTTCTTCAAGGTACAACTACAACTTGTATATGCATTTCACTGATTAAGTAATGCTCAAGACATGTACAAAGTAGAGGGCTCACCTTCGACACCTTTACACCACCCTTGGGAGTTTGCTTTGTGACAAGCTTATGGCCCAACATACTTTCTACCAATTCAGGTACTTTGCCAGGCCTGAAGTAAAAACAAATATATATATTATCAAGTCCATTCCATCTAACCACACCAATATAAAATAGGCACATTAGGATTATCATATTATAAGCACATATTCACACCATAATCTTTTGACAAGATGATTGCTAGTATTTAAGTAACCGCACGCCAGTCGACAAGAAACAGAAACACATCTGAGAAACCAAAGCTGTTACTCACTCTTTTGTCAAGTGTACACCTCCTTTAAATCCATTATCAAAAACACCTTTGCCTCTTCCTCCAGCCAGAATTTGTGCCTTGATGACATATTCCCTAACATCTTAAAAAAAAGACAGATATATATATAATGTACAACATACACATAACAAAAATGTTTTAAAAATACATCATGTACATTTTCTAGTGCATCCTGCCTAAGTATGTAGTTTCTTATTGTAGTTCTACTTATTATTATCTTATCAACGTAGCCAAATATTCTCATTTAAATTGTATATATATTGGGTAATGCTCACCATAAAAAAAGTCGAAGAGTTATCAAGCATACTGTTATAGTTAAAAGATCTTATAGTAATAAATTATATGTTATCTATTTGATCCCATATATATAGATATATAGAACCTTCCTATTGGTACTTGGGCCGGCCCCGTAGCTCAGTGGGTTAGAGCGCTCGCATTGAGTGCTCCGGCCACCTTAGAGGCTAACACCACATGGATTGGTGGTTCACGCCCCCACTGTGGCCATGTCTGTGTGGTCGCAGGATATAGATCCCATGTCTTTCTTTGCAAAGAGTAGGGGGTTACCCTCCAGGACATGGTTCCACTCTCCCTTGCTTCTCCCATTAACGCAATCCTACTGGTACTTACTGAATTCTTTAGATATATCAACTGCATGGCTTGCACTTTCAGCAACTCTGAATTTCTGCACATTAATATTATTCTCTTGCATAAGCTTTTTGCTTTGATATTCTTGTAAGTTGAGCCATCGTATTGATGATCTATTTAAGCTGACTTGAAGCTGAAAAAGAAAGGATTATAAATAAACACTTTTCAAAGAGTTATTCTAACATAATTAATATTTGTACTATATATTGTATAAAAGATTTTAATCCTCTGGCTCTCTATCTCTAAATATACTGCATTTCACTTATATTTCCTTCATAGCCAGCAAAATGATGAATGAATTATAAAAATATATATATAATACTAAAATTTTCCTTTTTTCTAATGCCATTAAGACATCTAGCATCTATCTTGTGTTTGATACAATCAAGAATATTTTTAGTATTTATAAAAAAGATTTTTTTAATCCTTCAAGAACTAATTTTTATTTATATGTTGACCTCTATAGTATTGGCTGGAAACAGCTTGACAAGTAACTTTAACAATTTCATCATCAAAGGAAAGATTTTGTAGAATAAAGTGTCACTCAACTATAGTTGGAATGGAAAATATTTGCTGCCTCTTTTTCGAATTTGAAACAAAAATATTTCTTTGACAACCCTAAAATCAGTTTATATTTGTCGGCTTGAATTAAAGACCTAACAGAATTTGGCATATATCACAAGCCTGTTGTCAAGAGAATTCACATGATGCCTACATTATCAGTTTTACGCAAACAAAGCAGACAACTTTCGCTATGGCCGTCACCTGGTTTACCTTGTCACCTGTCATGTCTGTGGGTGATAGTATTGCTCGTATTTTAGGCGGGAGGCATTAGGTTGTGTCAATGTCAAGCCATAACTTGAATTAAGCTTACATGAGTTTATAATTTCTCTCATATATATATGAGCATTTAATCTATAAACTTGTTCCTTTTGCATTGCTTTTGCTTTGAGATGCTAAAATTTAATATAATATTTAAACTTTGCATTGATAAATAATACTCTATGCCATTTTTTTATACCTAATATTGGACTCTTCCATGGGCCTACTTTTTTTAACCTATGAGAATGCAGTAATATGATCTTCCCCTTACAACGGCATAAAAAGACGGCTGTCAACACACTGTCATCTGCTATATTTTATGCTGGAGGTAATCATATCATGCTCTTATTAAATAAAATACTTTCAAGTAAAATCATACTTGGTCTCGTGTTATGGAATGCATAAATACATAAATCATGGTTGCAAATGGTACATGGAAAACAATATTTACAAAAGTGAGGCAGCAGATATTAAACATGCAGGCTAAATATAAGCCTACAGTATACAGTAAATAACAGTTTAAGCCGAATTAAGGTTGGCCTGTTAACTGAAGTTTATCAATATATTTTACATTCACACTTCCTAATAAATGAGACTGCCATTTATGTCACTGAACAAATATTGGGATATAAACGTACTATAGACAAAGCTACAAAGAAGCATAGTGTGACTGTAAGGGAAATATGACCTCTAACTTATCATTCAAGGAAGGGAGTCTTCAAGTTCAAAACATCAAGATCAGTAGTATTCTTGTAGATGAGGCAGTTTTATTTTCTACATAAGCATCTTCAAATCGCTTTACAAAAGAAATTGATGAATGTTCCAAATAATGACATCAACTTATTTTCACATTCACAAGATATATATGTCCAAGGTTAAAGCTGATGATGTTTAATTTGACGAGCAGTGCACTCGATCGGTGTCATTGACATTGAACCCCGAAAAAGAGACAACACGTTTCGAGACCGTGGATCAGCTGTCTTCTCCCAGGGGTCAGGCCACTCCGGTTAACCAATAACTTCCCATAACTCGCTGTCAAGGCCCCTTGTCTTCACCCAAACCACATATGCAACAGGCGTGTATCTCTATCTCATCACGAAATAATTCATGTTCACGGAAGCAATTAAGATTCACCTGTTTACTGAACAGTTTTTGAGAGCATAGACGAAGGTTTCTGCTGGCAGCCGCCATTTTGGCACGATAATCTCGCCCTGGCCACGCGACACTTCATTCGAGTTCGGGAGAAAATAGTTCCAAGAAATTAATATTTAAGTTTTAGAGATGGCACAATGTTAAGCTAGACTATGGTCTTATGTTGACTTATTTTGTTGAAACGATTCTTTTAAGCCACTTTATCGTTCGATAAAGTAAAATGGTGTTCCTGTAATATGGAAGGCCAATCATATAATAACAAACTGATATTCGAGCTTACACTGCATAAAAGTAAAAAAATGGCGATCGACAAGCGACACAGCTATAGCATATTTGAAAAATCGACATTCGACATTGACAACCAAAATCCGACACTAAAGATCTGAAAAAGCGACACATATTGTAGCATTTTTGAAAAAAAAAACGACACTGATCGAATTTGGCCAAAAAGTAAGAAAACAATTCAAGGTAAGAATTTTCAAAAATCGACACTGGACACCTTGCGGTCAAACCTCTAGCTCACAGTGAACATTACTGCTAGCTTCTTAAAACTTTCGCATGTAAGTTTAATAGTTTGGGTACTTCATGCCGATCATTTGAATGTGTTCACAGCTAGGGGATACGTACAGGAATTGTTGAACGACGTCCGTTTACTATAATTAAACACTCGCGGATAGGCTGCACACGAAATTATACGTACCGTACGTGACATCTGCAGCGGTTCCTCTGCAGCTCCAGGATAAACCCCGGATAAATCCGACATTCCACATTGACCCCCACAAATTAATTCCGACCCTGAGGATCTGAAAAAGGGATCATAGACACAGATAGTGGCATTTTAGAAGAAAACAAAAACGACACTGAACTGAGTCTAAAATTAAGGGACACGTCCGGGACGTCGTAAAATATCGACATTCGACACTGAGAATTATGTCAAATCGACACTGGACACTGGACCCCCCCCCCCCCACTACCTTCTAGACCAACCCATGCCACACAGGGCAGATAGAGTGTGAAAGGAAAGTATGCGATTTTGTGGTCATCGAGAAACGTAGAATAGTGGAGAAAAATGGCATCCAAAATAAACACGGACACTTGTCTATCTAAGGTACGCGGGCGCGGGGACCCGGGGAGCATTAAGAGCAAATGTAGGTTTCTGGTAAGAGGAAAGAGAGAACAGGCGAACAGAGGGATTTGGGCTGCCCAAATATGTATGCCTAACCTAAATGGAAACCCCTAAATGTAGTGCCCCCCCCCCCCCACCCATGCAACATATAAACCCACCCATGCAACACCAATATTTTGTAACGTTTCGGCAAATATACTTGAAAGGTTCGCGTGAGAGAATGCCCGTGACATGCACTATGCAGTGCCAAGGTAATACTTTGTGTGTTCATTACAGCACTAATGTCCTGTCCTGCCCTCGTCTTGGGCACAAGTGAGCTAAAAACATGAAAAACTAACGGCGGCCGGGGTGAGTGGCCCCTGGTATAGAATAATGTCACTTTCAAAATAAATATTACCGCAACGGTATTCCATAATATTGATTTAGGCAAACCACTTGATAGTTGTATTCCTCCGCATCTCATCCTGGTTTTTGTGCATCCTGGTCTTTTATCAAACACCCGTACGAAAACATTGTAAGTGGGTTAATATACACATGTAACATGTGCGCTGCTGTCAGAAAACGGTGTTAATAACGAAAGCTAGCTCAGAAGTGTCGTGTATCGAAAAAAGGGTCTGGTAACCTTTCTACACTTGAACATAATCACGCAGAGGTGTCATGGCGATCATTTCCGTTGAGGTAAAGGGTTAGAAATGCTTCACTTGGCTCAAGCTGAACCTGAAGGCAGCTAACCTGTTAACAAGCTAGCCTAGGCGTACTCTACGAACGTCGTAAAATTAGGTTTTAGGTACTGTGAGTGTGAGAGAAAGGGAACAAATCTATAGATGTATCTATAGATATACACTTGTGTCTGTAAACTAACGAGTAAGGTTTCTGACTGTGTACATGCAAATGTTAATGGAATCCTATCCTCACTACCGGTACATGACTTAATGTGTTGTTTAATGGCCATGGCTATTCATACGGGTCCGTATGAATAAGCTGGTTTGCCATTCATACAGCGCCGGTCACGTGACCACTAATCTACTCCCATTATGTGCGGCCTCTTAACACGCTGGCCAACCAGGGTCTATAGTCATGTGAAGATCAAGCCCTCCTATCACTGCCGATGCAGCTGACTGAGCCCATGTGGATTAATTTCTAATATACCTATAACACAGACTATTAATACAGAGCTTGGCTCTATATAGATATAGAGATGATTTAATTCTTCAGATACCAATGACATGGCAGACTATTCATATGGCAGACTATTCATATGGCACTTGGTTCTCTTTAGATAGAGATGAATAATTCTCCACTGAGCTCAATAATATGGCAAACTATTCAGCTCCTCGATAATCTGCATGTCATGTACCATACGAATAGTCACATGGCTTATTCATACGGACCCGTACGAATAGCCACTACGTTATTTAATACAGCAGACAACATTTGACACTCAGCTGTATTCATTCAAATCTAGGTCATATTGTAAAAGTCTAACGCATCAATTGGCAAAGGGAAAGAAGGTTGAATCTGATTTTTTTATGCATTTCTCTTTGGGATTCTTTTGAGAATCAGAACTGATATGATACATCAGAAATTGATGATTTAAGGTATGTAGGCCTGTATAATATCACCCATCGCATTTATATTAATAATATCATCTAGTGACATCATAGTAATCAGTGAATGGTATCAAGCTGATCTGTAGTTTGCTAGGTAGTCACTAGGTTTCAGTGATGGGAATTAGCTGATCTGCTGCTTTGAATTACTGTAAAGTGACATTTTCATTTTATTAATATCATTTGATAAATTTATTTTTCCGATTTATTGAAGATAGATCGAGGAAGAATGGAGGGAGATGACACTGGCTTACCTATTGATCATGTGGATTACATGCCTGCTCCTGGGATTGAACCAACCTTCATCATTCAGTGTGGTCTGGGGGAACAGGGCCAGCCACTCCTCATTCAATCACCACATGGGGGTCAAAATGCGACCATGAATTTCACTACCATCCCCAGTGAGTGATAGAGATGAGTGGTGTTACAGCAAGCCATCATGACATTTATCTGGTTGACATAAATATTCCACTAATTTTGAGTAATAATGAAGCAATGTTTTAGAGATTGTATAAATATATTGTTGCCAAATTGACTAGCGATATGATTATGATAATCTTCTACAGATCCATGCAAGTACATGACTAAATATGGTATATATATATGTAACACTCATTGCTTATGTATGTAATGCGCATTTTGATCAAGTGAACAGTTTATGAAGCAGCATGTGGTCTGATGTTGTAGCTGATGAGCAACAACTCATAAAGACTGAGGGAGATCCTTGTGTTGTACAGACTGTACAAACCATGCTGACCGGAGATGAATCCACTGAAGTAAACCAGGACTTTTCCGTGGAAAATGCAACATTCGGGGAACAAGTCCTTCTCAACTGCAATGAGGGTGTTGAAGGTATTGACGTTTGCTATTTATGTAAAGTCACTTGTTTTGTCAATACCTTCATATTTCCCAATTACATTTTTAAAGATCATTTTTAATCGCTTAATTATTGACATATTGTTTATTAATTTGGTTCATAGCTGATGTCATGTCATAGAAGTCATGATATTTTATATAGATATATATGCATACTAATTATCTAATAGTACTTGTAATTATCATTGGATGGTACAGATGTCATGATTGGAGCAGCAGACGACCAATCAGTGGTCTCCACAGGAGTTATTCCCATAATCCTCAGCGATGGTGGTGGCGGACAAATCACAGCTTTTGGCAACTTCATGAGCACGATAGACGGTCAGGGCTTAATCATCCTAGCCGCCAACGGCGCAGACCATACAGGTACACAGCATTAAAGCATTGTATATCTGTCACATTTAAAGCTAAGTCAACATGTATGTCTATATATGACAGATAATTTAGCAGTGAGACAACCTTCGGAACGGCAACTTGTATATTAGGGAACTAGTATGATCTAATGTATGTGCAAGGTTCATTATGTTGTTGCAAACACAACGAAGGCAACTTCTCATCGAAAAGTGGTCCTATTTTGTTTATCCTATAGTCGTTAACCGAACATTTGGAAGACAAATATAATTTTCTCTGGTGTGCCCATTATATGCCTCAAGTCGGGATAAGAGACTTTTTAACAGACTCTTTGCCAGTAAAAACAAAAACATTATTATGAATTTAGCCCTTTTTGTTTACGAAGCCTTCAACTTAAGAGAGTCATTTTTAGCATCGCTGTAGCTGATATTTGTATATAGACATGTACGTTATCTATATGAAGATCGTATCAAAAATTGTATATATGTACCATGGGCGTTGTGCCTAAAGTACTTAACAAACATTTTACCATTACCATTAACCGTCTTACGTTTAGGTGCTTTCGAACATGTGGGTCAGGATGACATGGTTGCAACTCAACTGATATCTGGAGAAACGCTTGACACTGACGAGCAGCAACAACAACAGCAAATCTCCTTTACCATCCCCGGAAGCCTGGACAACGAGCTGGAGAATATCGAGGTGGAGATACAGCAGCCGCAGCTGGCTCCGTCGATCCACGTCATGGCAAAGCCCGATGACATGGGGGAGTCTGAGCAGGTGGAGTTGTCTCAGACTTTACCTGACTCGCCAGAGGGAGCTGTGGTAGAGGAGGAAGATCCGGGCATGCAACAAGAAGAGCCCCAGCAGCAGATGTATGTTCTCTCTGTACCAGGTACGTCGCGGTTGCATAACATGGGACAGGCAATATGATAATATGCCCGAGGCCCTCGTGTTGACAAAATCAAATACACTGACATGTATAAACTGGGTTTATACACTAATAGCATATTCAGGTTCTCTCATCTTGCTGGTAAGGTAAACATATGCAGACCACCTGTTCTGTAATTTCGGGCACTGAGACATGACTAAAAATGTATGACAACTGAAGGACTAGGCGAACCAAGTAATATTCCAGTCAAACCAGGACCGATCGCATGGCAATTATTTTCGGTATTTTCACCTGCGAAAGCCTCTTATACTATGTAAGATGCACCTTTATTCCATTTCATCAAAATCTGTATTAAGAAGTGTCATGGAAAATCATGGGGGCGGCGCGATAACTCAGTGAGCTACAGCGCTTGCATTGAGTGCTCTGGTCACCTGAGAGCCTATAACGGCACGTGGATCGGTGGTTCGCGGCCCGTTGTGGCCATGTCTGTGTGGTCGCAGGATACAGATCCCATGTCTTTCTTCGTACAGAGTAGGGGGTTACCCCCGGGGACATGGCTCCACTCTCCCTTCCTTCTCCCATTGACGCGATATGACCAAAAGTGGTTAAAGCGTCCTGAATAACCAACCAAACCATGGAAAATCATGAATCATATATGAAGTCCTGAATTTTTTTTACCAGATTTGTATGGAAGCCATGTTAGTAATTCTTTTAAATGATCCACTTGCATTGCCCGCTTGTAGCTGATGAGGAGACGGAGCGACTGAACATGATTGTTGGCTCCCAGCCCGGCAAATGGCAGAAGATGGAGCACGGACGGATCGCCAAGGAAAGTGGGATTAAGGTAATACCCTACCTGTATCGGATACCTTATTTTGGTGCTCTTTTTATTATTGTTCATACAGCATAACCTAAATTGTACCATTCACCCGGGAAATATCTTGTCAAAGAGATGATTCAAAGAGTTTGGAATTGCGTTGGTTCTTTTGATGTGTCATTATATTGCTTAAAAAGGGTTTCACATGCATGGCACTTACATTGCAAACGGCTTTCAGAATCGGATCACACAAGCGTGGTTCACAACAAAGGATGAAAAAGTGGCGCTTCAGAGTGAAGGTAAGGAATCTTTGATGGTTGTGCTCAATATTGTATTTTCTTGTATTTATAGCCACTGAACCTGTATGGTGACGGCGGCCATAACAAATAAAAAAAAAAGTATGATGTTTGAGTTGTGTTATAGTGGTGTGTTTACTGTACGATAGTTCGGTAATGACAGAATGGGTCCGTATGATGAGTACCTTCGTAGCTCAGGTGTTAGCACGCCGAGTGTTTGACCAATAAACCCCGCGTGGGACAAGCATGTCTGAGGATTGTTACACGCAACAGTAATGTCCTTGCCGCAGGAGGCTCCTGGGCCAAAACACCTCAAACACACCACCTTCAAACGAACAATGTGCAGAGATGTTGTCAAAATGGTCTATGGTACTGATCTTGGACGTATGCAGATGTGGTAGATAATATGTCATTGTACATTATAATGTCACCCAGCTGTATTGTCATTATGCATTTTTTGCTTAAAGGCATTGATGATGACATCTGGTCTTCGGTTGCGTCATTATTTGAATTTCTATTACCAGGACATCAGTGGAGACAGGGGCAGTGGACCAAGGATGAAATAGAGCTCCTCAATGTAAACATTGCCAACTACTGCGCGGTGAGTAGGCATATTGCAATAATATGCGGTCTCTGTTATTTGAGAAAGGATTTAACATGCTCATGCCTTGCACTGCGGGGTACGTACTGAGCACGACAACTAATAACTGCCAGATATGTAGTGTTTATGATAAAGATGTCATTACAATGATTTTTTTGTCGGTATATGTGCCAATGTTCTAACTCCTCGTAGATGCACTATAATTTATATAAACCAACTGCGCTTAGGAACGCTCGGTTTTCCGGTCAAATTTCAGGTATGGGATAACAAATATCGATATATGTAAACAAAATATGCCCGATATTCATACGATTTTGCCTTGGCTTTAGGAGCTCCTACTGCACATGTGCAGTCAATGTCGCTTCCAAGCTCGGAAATATGTCGTACATGTGTTAAAATAGCAATCATTGTGGATATGGATATGGCCATGGCACGTCATCCTAATTGAGTTATTTATTGACCTAGGAACGTAAAATCACGGAGCCGACTGAGATCATCTTCGAGTTTTCCAAGGAGGAGAGGAAGGACTTCTACCGGACGGTTGCCCGGGGCCTCCACCGGCCGCTCTTCTCCGTCTATAGGCGTGTCATCAGGATGTACGACCGCAAGAACCACATCGGCAAATACACACCCGAGGAGATAGAGAGGCTCAAGGAGTGAGTGACACACCGGCATGGCGGGCGGGTAGTGTAGATGGGAGGCTCGTGGCGTGACAAAGGCAGGCTTTAACTGTGGGCTTCAAACTGACAACTCTGGCCTTGCGATTAGAAGAGGCCTGAACTGCCTTAACAGCTCGCTGTACTTGATCCCGGTGTTATCTTCGTTTACAGTTCTCTTCATACACCATGTGAATGTGAACCAGCAACTAGGAACAAAATAATGGGATTGTAGTAGGTCGGTTTGTAATGTATAACTTAAGATCCCGCCGGGGCTAGTGGTTTTAACTATTCAGTCGTCGGAATGGTGCAAAACATATGCCGGGACGTTGCCAATGAAAGTCGAGGGTCAAACAGAATAGTATTTACATTGTTCACTCTGGTTCATAAACAGCCGAAATAGAGGAATTTTATCGATGATTTCTTCAAACGACTTTATCTTACATTTACCTTACATCACAAACATTGTATTGTTAGGAACCAAACAGCAGTAAAATTGTCTTAACTATTAAATGTGGAATTAATAAAACGTGTGAAAGTGTGAAAGACATTCAATGCGTCATGTACAACTTGGTGGTAGCCGTGCTTATTTCTTGGTTTTGTTTGCAGGTTGCGCCATCGGCACGGCTCTGACTGGGCTACTATAGGGGGATCCCTGGGTAGGAGCGCCTCCTCGGTCAAGGACAGGTGTCGACTGATGAGAGATACCTGCAATTCAGGTGGGAATTGTAAATTCTCCAGCGGTGGTGGTAATTTAGATATGTAACACCGACAGAATAGCGGAGTAACTCGTCGTGTATCAATGCGGCAAATGTGACCCCCAAGCTAACTCATTGTTTCTCTCCTTTACCTTTTCGATCCTTGACTCACGTAAAGCGCTCATAATTTCTCCACCCTTCATGTAATTATGTCGCAGCTTCGATAGTAAAGACTGATTGTTTGCTTTGACGTCGTATAATGCAACTGACATCTTACGTGATAGGTTGTTAAAGTTTGAGCTTTAAATTGGAATCTGCCAACTGAGGTCTGTACTTTTTCGACAACTGATAAATCAGCTGAATCAAAGATGCGTAATGTGTGAACCTGAGCCGCTTTAAGTGTTCTATATTGTTGCTCCATGTTACAGGCCAGTGGTTACCCGAGGAAGAGAAGAGGCTGGCTGAGTCTGTGTACGAACTTTCAGGGGCTTCTCTTGGTGAGTGATATTCTGCAGATATACGTGAACAATTCTAATCGGTTTTTTTTTGCGTCGTCTACGTGCCTGTGTTTCGTAATGGACACTGATGGACATTGCTGACATTGAAAGTAACGGTCCTGTTAAGGCTAAGCACCATCTTATAATAGTGATAATTCTTCATATATATTCATATATGTCACAAAGTATTTCAAGTGACCCGACAACATTTTAGATGCACAATACTTTATTTTATATTTTGGAATTTTGACATTTTTAGAATATGCTTTGGTTCTATTTATCTCGATCTCGATTACGATAGCATTCTCCTCTGTTTTTGTGATAACCTCGTTAAATAAATGGAATTCACAACAAAACAAACACATTATTTCACGTTACAGGAGAGAGCGTCACCAGTGGGCTATCCTGGACAGCCGTGGCAGAAAAGGTGGGCACACGGTCTGAGAAGCAGTGTCGAACGAAGTGGCTCAACTACTTGAACTGGAAACAGCTTGGGGGCACTGAGTGGACAAGAACGGACGACATGATGTTAATAGAGAGGTAGGCATGTCGTCATAACAAGAGGGGAGCGTGACAAGGCGATACAGTCTTTACGTCAAGTTCCGGTATTATTAACGAGGAATTTAATGAGTGTCCGAAATTCTATGCCTAACAAAAATGTGGCTGACATAGATTAAGTCAAGGAATAAACAAAAATAAATAAATAAAAAGTACAAACTTGCCAAATATTTAATAGAAGAAAATCTCGATGCGGCATATGAAACTTGAAATACGGGTTAAACCCCATCAGTAACTTTACACGACAAATCGGCCACATAAGTAAATGATGAATTATAAATTTATTTCCAGAAGATGCACAAAATAAGCAAACAGATCATAGATCTGGTATTATGTGTACCAATGATGGAGTGTGCCCTTCCTGAGTTACATACGCGCGTTCAACGGATATTTTTTCATGCAGATTGTCGGCGCTAAATGTCTCCGAAGAAACGGAACTTGACTGGAATGTACTTTCGTCGGATTGGCCAAGGTAAGAGATTGCCAGACTAGAATGCACTGAAATGCATATGTGTATTTCCGAAGTTGAATACTATTTTAGTACAAGGAATATGTAGAAGTATATATAATTGTGTATTGCAGTAATGTTTTTTGTAGTCGCCCTGGCTGTGTATCAGAGAGATTGTAGCCACTTGATTTTGACGTAGGGTCATGACGTGTATGTCTTATTTAATTTCAGCGCGAGGTCTCCCCAGTGGTTGAGAGGCAAGTGGTGGACGCTGAAACGTCACGTTCCTGAATACCAAATTCGACCGTTACCAGGTAAGCTGGGTGTAGCTATCTTTGACTTCACTTTCGTCACATTACTCTATGACGTAACAACAAACTTTGAGCTTTGTTGTGTAAGTAGTTCCACAACGAGCAGCGTATGAAATTTGTTTATCTATCTACCAACTTCCTTATTTCAGTATTTACGCTTCGTTTTCAGAATTGTTGGAAGCACTCAAAACCATTCACGCACCAAAAATAAAGTTGTCGAGTCTAACGAACTCGATGAAAGGCAATATTTCCCAAATCAGCATTTTGTCTCAGCCAATGCTTATCCCGGTGGATGTCTCAGACGGTGAGTGTCTGTCCTCTTGATATCATTAGTTATACCTGCTGTATTTTCATCGGGATGGTTTACATTCAGGGTTACAATAATGTTCTGTGGTTCTGTTTGTCGTGCTCGCCAGTGACTCGCGTCAAATCTGTTGGTAATACAGGAAGAAGGCAAACATAGAAAGCAATGGCATTTGTCACTAAAATCAGGGTGCGCAATACAAGGATAAAACAAGCATTTCTCTGGATCTGTCGCAACAAGGAAAACCGGATTTCCCATGTCCACGCACTTTATATTACATACTTGCACGTAGGAGTCTTTGAAAATACATTTTATCCCAGAAGCACTACTAAAGGTAAGGTAAGGTTTGTTTGATTTAGGCCTTAATAGGGACATTATTAAATAAAATGCTCGGATTTCTTGCAGCGGTGGCGCCGAAATCTTCGCTAGGTGGCGCCTCGATGATGACTGGTGCCGACTGCACGTCGGAAGCTGGCGACCACGCGGCTCTGGCCCAGGACTACGCGCATATGATCGCTACCACCTCGTCACCAGGCACCTTCCTCATCACCCAACCACACAACAACCCGGCCATCTCGCTGGCGGCCGGCAGCCAGATGTCCAGCGACCATATCATCGTCCACACACTGCCCATGTCACAGGTGAATCCGCGTTGGGCCCCTTCCAAGTACCATAGCGTGGCTTCGTCACCGTTCAGCATGTTCTTCTGGACTGAGAGGGCCTTATCGACAATGTTTCCATTGTATTCTTAAAGAATATTTATTGATGCTGAAGTGTATACGATGTGTCAGGGCCTTACAAATGATGCCAGGCACTGGTTAACTACCAGAGTTGTGACTACCTCTGCTCCTCAGTTTTTTTCCGAGAATTCATGAATTGTACAATATTGTTTATGAATTAAACGAAGTTTTTGTGGTGTTGATATTACAGGACAACGACTCTAAAGTGTGTTTCACCACGAACAGTATTGGGGGAATTCAGTTGGAAGCAGGCATTGCTCAATCCAACCAAGGTAAGTGCCACACATCCCCTTGTTTTGCACAAACATGATATTATGTTCTTGAAATATTTGTCTGCGCTGTCCGCTTACCATCCATGTCCATGATACTATAATCCATTGGTAGCCTGTATCGACATCTGGCCCCCGCTGAGCAGCGTAAAGCCGAGTCCATCGTGGGTGCCCATACTAATTTACATATGCTAATTACCAGTAATGTCATATGATTCAACATTCTTTGATGTTCGATGTTGTTCTCCCGCAGATCTGCAGAGCTTCGAATCATCTGAACAGATGGAAGACAGTGACTCACATATTGACCAGACAGAACTGGGCGAGCAGGATGACCTTGATGGTGACCATGAAATCATCACGACCGGGGACATAGACTATGAAGTCAGAGTAAGTAAAAGTAATTACCACCCCATTTGCATACGGGGTAAAACCTGTCATAAGGAAGTCATGCCGCCAAACTTCTCTTTCGCAATACTGTTTCAATTTGAATGAAAAGCTGATAGTTGTGTCGGTTGATAATCCTAAGAACCATGCCAACCATCTGGGGGAAGATCCATTGATGTGTATTGATGACGGAGAAGCATTGCAATGCATGTTCTTCTTTTTTTGTCATGTGCTTCTATGTGCAAATCTAGATTTTACAGACACATCATGTTGATATAATAATTTTATAATGATATACATATTCTAAATATACTATAATACATGTATTCGAATAAAACCGCTGCTCGTTCTTCCATGTTAGGGCGAACCATTGCTTTGACTTACATCACGTATGACTCGATATAATACCCCGTATAATATAACCCGTACCATTCAATATAATAATCCATTTCGTGGATTCTAACATGGAAGCTGGACCTAACTTGTTTTTATGTCATCTAGGAAGTAAATATATCCAACCTTGGGGACCACGTGGCGACCTTGACTTCTGATGACCTTGTGGCCCGTGGCATCCCCCAGCATTACGTACAGATATCGGCGGACAGTGGTGATCTCATGCAGGACATTACGGCGTTCTCAGGTAATGATTACCTCCACAAATAATCCATGTTCCTGGTTATTGAGCTTGGATCGCATAAACATTTCAGTTATAATAATTAAATAATAATTATAAATCTCGTAAGCGGCTGAAACACCTCGGATTGGTCTCAGAGTTAGCCTCGAAACGTAAGTTTATTCGGTGTTGGTTTCCTTTAAGGTCACACTCTACTTCAAGCGGACGGTACGGACCTGATTGGAGCGACACCTGGGGTCGAGAGTGATAAGGATCAGCTTATCATTGAAGACGCCAACATGAACCCTGGGTCCTGAGACTAGGCGAAACCCTGGGTCCTGAGACTAGGCGAAACCATGGGTCCTGAGACTAGGCGGAACCATGGGTCCTGAGACTAGGCGGAACCATGGGTCCTGAGACTAGGCGGAACCATGGGTCCTGAGACTAGGCGGAACCCTGGGTTCTGAGACTAGGTGGAACCCTGGGTCCTGAGACTAGGCGGAACCCTGGGTCCTGAGACTAGGCGGAAGCCTGGGGCCTGAGACTAGGCGGAACCCTGGGTCCTGAGACTAGGCGGAACCCTGGGGCCTGAGACTAGGCGGAACCCTGGGTCCTGAGACTAGGCGGAACCCTGGGTCCTGAGACTAGGCGGAACCCTGGGTCCTGAGACTAGGCGGAACCCTGGGGCCTGAGACTAGGCGGAACCCTGGGTCCTGAGACTAGGTGGAACCCTGGGTCCTGAGACTAGGCGGAACCCTGGGGCCTGAGACTAGGCGGAACCCTGGGTCCTGAGACTAGGCGGAACCCTGGGTCCTGAGACTAGGCGGAACCCTGAGTCCTGAGACTAGACGGAACCCTGGGGCCTGAGACTAGGCGGAACCCTGGGTCCTGAGACTAGGCGGAACCCTGGGTCCTGAGACTAGGCGAAACCATGGGTCCTGAGACTAGGCGAAACCCTGGGGCCTGATACTAGGCGGAACCCTGGGTCCTGAGAGTAGGCGGAACCACGCAGATGATGATATATATATATATTGTGACCTCAGACGGCGGTGAGACACATTGTGATCTCAGACGGCGGTGAGACACATTGTGACCTCAGATGGTGGTGAGATACACATTGTGACCTCAAATGGCGGTGAGACACATTGTGACCTCAGACGGCGGTGCGACATATTGTGATCTCAGACGGCGGTGAGACACATTGTGACCTCAGACGGCGGTGAGACACATATTGTGACCTCAGACGGCGGTGACACATATTTTGACCTCAGACGGCGGTGAGACACATATTGTGACCTCAGACAGCGGTGAGACACATATTGTGACCTCAGACGGCGGTGAGAGACACATATTGTGACCTCAGACGGCGGTAAGAAACATATTGTGACCTCAGACGGCGGTGAGACATATTGTGACCTCAGACGGCGGTGAGACACATTGTGACCTCAGACGGCGGTGAGACATTGTGACCTCAGACGGCGGTGAGACACATATGGTGACCTCAGACGGCGGTGAGACACATGGTGACCTCAGACGGCGGTGAGACATATTGTGACCTCAGACGGCGGTGAGAGACATATTGTGACCTCAGACGACGGTGAGACATATTGTGACCTCAGACGGCGGTAAGAGACATATTGTGACCTCAGGCGGCGGTGAGACACATATTATGACCTCAGACGGCGGTGAGGCATATTGTGATCTCAGACGACGGTGACACATATTGTGACCTCAGACGGCGGTGAGACACATATGGTGACCTCAGACGGCGGTGAGACACATGGTGACCTCAGACGGCGGTGAGACATATTGTGACCTCAGACGGCGGTGAGAGACATATTGTGACCTCAGACGACGGTGAGACATATTGTGACCTCAGACGGCGGTAAGAGACATATTGTGACCTCAGGCGGCGGTGAGACACATATTATGACCTCAGACGGCGGTGAGGCATATTGTGACCTCAGACGGCGGTAAGAGACATATTTTGACCTCAGACGGCGGTGAGACACATATTGCGACCTCAAACGGCGGTGAGAGACACATTGTTACCTCAGACGGCGATGAGAGACACATAGTGACCTCATCGCAGCAGCCACGTGGTTTCGAGTGATTGTTGTCGTATTATGTGATATGTGGCTATTTTTGGCCGGTGACTACTTAAATCTCGCTTTACCTGTTGAACCCTGGTCCCGTTTCCTGCGTTTTGCCGAGATATTTATGATTTTCGTCCGTGAATAAACGCATTCTTATGAAGTTCTATCTTTGTAGTGTTACATGTTACATCATGTTTCAGATTAAAGTAACGTTTGCTGAAGTGCTCAAATCGTGTTACGAGAAAACTGTTATTACCTTATTGGGGATAACACAACCACTGGAAACAACGAGTCCCGTTCTCATATCCTATTTACTTACAAAAATGTCATATTCACTGCACCCCCAGACGCTTTAAAGCTTTCCTAGTGACAAATATATAGTAACTATGAAACCAGGTATATTTGGTAATTTGCAGAGAGAGGTATACAATACAAGACTTCACAACCAAGCACACATCAATCACGCTAATAGGTAAAAATAGTTTACATACCACAGGCGATCTATATATCAGATTTCAAACGGAATGATCAGTTTGTGAACAGTAGTCTCATAACCAATACGATTAATGTACACAATAACATACAACAGGTCTAGTGCAAAGGAGTCTGCTGAACTCCACTGACAAGCTCTGCTTAATTATCACCCATGCACACCAATTTCTTCATCAATTCCTAGCCGATGGTATTTAGAACATCCTTTCGTTGGGACTAGGTAAAGCCAATTAATTATCATATTTTTTCAAACATATTTCTACATTGTGAAATAAATTTACTATTACCCACATGAATAACAGGAATCCATATAATCCAGTCTGATTCGCAAAGAATGTTTCATTAAAGTGGTAGATAAATATGTGCAGATTTTTTATTGATAGTGTATGTTTGGTCTTAAAGTTTCCTGCGATGCAAGACGATAGATTTGTCCTTTATTTTATCATACACTGAGTAATGGCCATTTTATTCGAATTTATTCCAATACATGGAACCGTAAGGGATTCGTAAAGCAAAGGCAACAGACTTGCCAAAGACACAGATGAGATCAACACCTGAATGGCGTGTTAGGGATTACAATTTTGGCACATGTAACATTGATCCCCGGTAGGAGTACAGTGCCTCGGGATTACGATGATTAACCGCATAAGTCAAACCCAATTTTGCCAACAAAATCAAGAAAGTGCATTCTGCAGAAATCTCACATCTTTACATCGTTGTATGAATTGCACTGTCCTTTATCGATACGTTAATCAGTTAAATATTGTATACATATAATTGAATACTTATAATATAACTAATGTTGTCAGATATATATTGTAGCAACCAAAATTCATACCACAGGTGTCCTCTTATTTTTACATTATACATACGAGCAACTCTTGAGAGATTTGACACAATACAAAAGTGACACTACCTGATAGCTATCCTATTGCGTGGAAAAACAAATTGGCACAGACACACAAGGCAATAATGCTAAATGCATTATAGTATATCATGCTGCGGAACTTTGGCTCGAGATCACCTTGCCGGTACCAGTATATCTGGAGGAACAACAAAGTACAACAGTTTGAGAACACACCAGTTATACAGACCGTAATCATATACATTCTCTTACATAATACCGGCTACATATATACATTAAATTCCTTCGGATTTTGCTAAATTTGCTATGAAATGAATAGCTATTTTTGACATGATATTCTATACGCCAGTAATTTATATATCCAGGAAGATTATGCTTATACTGTAGGTTAATGTGATGCTCTGACAGGTTATTCCATTGGTAATCATTGTTACCACGTCTTTATGTATGGTCAGTACACTTACCAACATTAAATGTGATCCCAGGATGAAAACCAAGCAGATAGCGAAGTAGATGTTCATGCCACGTGGAGGCCATTGTGGAAAGGCAAAGGCACTGATCAGGGTAACCTAAACGACAACACAACCAACAATCATCTGATATTACGACATTTTATAACATAACAAAAAAAAAAAATCAAATGATACAGAAAAAATTACCATATGTGCTTATTTTATGCAAGTAAGTCGCAGAGCTGCCAATAATAAATATATAGATCTATTTTGTCCCTACAATCGCCTAACTGTATCGTTCGTGTGCATTTCATATTGTTTCGAGATGATATTTCATATAAGCGTGGGCTGTTCCCAGCCTCATAAAATAGACCAACACAACTTTTAAAAAGTCTTTTATCAGATTACAGGCGTACAAGTATTCAAAGGACACAAACAAAGCAAATACTCACTACCACAAGAATTGCAGTGAAGACCCCAACTATGAGGTTCAATACCCGATCCTGAAAGAAATCGAACATTGTTACAATTACAATTACCAGACAGTGCAATCTTTAAATGGCTTCGTGAGTGTGCAGGGAAAATATGGAGAGGCACAGATATTTACAGTTTGGCATTGCTACATACATGTATACTGGGTACATATATAATCCTAATAATTAAATATGTTTTTCTGTGGCAAAAAAACTGGCAATACATATTTTACTTTTTTTTTGAACAACCAATTAAGTAACCTCTTATAATTATCTAAGAATCAGATAATACAAATTTCACGTATGTTTTCGGACACTTAAAAATAATTGTTTTTCTGGCTGTCCGAATATTTACAGTCAATAAAATGGACTCCCGCATCTACTGTCCGAAAACATACATACATAACAAAATATCGATTAAGAATTACTACATTGCGAGTCGACTGATGCCGATTATATCACTTAACACCCAGGTGTTGCTGCTTCACACCTTAACAGCGGCTAAGGTGATCAAGAGTATAATATTGTTTTGAAGATACTCGGAGTGCAATCTGCTAGTGTCAGATCTCTCATCTGTTACAGGAGATAAAATATACTCGATAACTTTAATGTCAATGAAGATATGGCTTTAGGCAAACAGTGGTTATGAATTGCAATCAGTGACAATGAACTGCAATCATCGTGCCAAATATAACGGTAACTTCTGAGAGATAAAACACAGTTACAAGAACAAAGGGGATTCCCATCCGAGAGGTGCCATATATATAGCTGCGCATACGATCCTGTGACAGTTGTTCGGAAAACGATATAGAGCATGGATCAATTCTTGAGAAACTTTGATTCTGCAGCCGACGCGCCGCAGTCTTCGGTAAAATAAATTAATCAAATACTTTCATGCATTCTGTGATTTAAGGCTTGTTTACTTTCGCGGTTTATAAACAACTCCTCCGCCGACTGACTCGTCCGCCGGCCAGCACAATGGAGACTAAAGCCCAGCTCATTACTTAGCAACCAAGGTGTTGCTCTTTCACACCTGATACACGGCACAAATAACCCCGTAGACAGGGACTTGCCCCTCTCGCCGAAAGCCTGCAATCACAAGCAGTGAAGTGCAATCATGGGGGCCGGCACTACGCAATAACAAAGGAGCCTAGACGCATTGGTAATTTAGGTCCGATAGTGTCCGAAAATATACACACAATTGAAAAATTATCTGCGTTGGGTGTCCGAAAACTTACAGTACACTAAATTTATCCTATTTCTACCTTTGAGGGGGTGTCCGAAAACATACAGTGTCCGAAAACATACGTGAAATACGGTACACAGTACTTGATACGTTTGGTAACTTCAACACTAAATGAACAACCTACCCTGGGTCTTGCCTCCCCAAAGAGTGGTTTATCTGCTTCATCATAGTAGGGATGTTTGGGATCTGCAGTACTCATGGTGATCAGTGATCATTAACTTTACATTGGCTTGCTATTGCTGCAGCTTCTTGTATCTGGCAGTCAACAATCTGCAATTACAGTATATCCATATGAATTTTCCATGCAGTCCAAGACCATATACAGATATTTTAAATTCATTGATGTTGAAAATAACATCATACATGTATACTAAATATAAAATATCAATTGCCAAAAATGTGCTGATATATTATAATAATTTATATGATTAATTAAATAACATATATAGATAGATTTATAATTAAGAACACTGAAAATATATTTAACAGCAGGTGTTTAGAAACACAGCCTATATCCAATGTGCAGGGAAAAATTTGCCAAATTAAGATTCAAAACAAAACAATCGTTACTGAGATTATATTACCATCTACTGTTGGAGAAACCTCCACTCTGACCCCCTACACATCTCTTTTAATTGACAGCCATTTTTTTATCTACGGGCAGGCAACACAAAATTTTATGAGAAAGTAAAGAAGATAGAAGCCACAGTGAAGAAGCAGCATGCCTTTTACCACAGAATATTCACTGACTGGAATTCCCTAACAGCGCTACATGTATAGGTTTTGGGTTTATATATGCTTCAGATATATCATGATATATGTGCATACAGCAATTCTGATAGGTATGCGTCATGCATCATTTGTCACACAAAGAGTTCAAGTGACGCATTTCATTCAGCTGTGAGGAGACATGAGGATGCATTGTAAATATATCTAAACAGCTGGGTGTGAGAGCCAGAATCAGAGTGTCTGTTCAGAATCAGAGCCTTACACCAAAAGGGTCAGCTGCTGATAATGCAATGCACGTTAGAAATTGTAGGCAACTAGGTCTAGGTGCTAACTATCAGAAACTTTTTTATATATAGTTGTTTAAGGGGTTTTCTTTAAATAAAAAGCATACAGACTATGCAATATTTCATTTAACTTAATGTCCCATTATTTTTTCAGGTATCCCATAATTGTAAGGAGCTCTGGGACATTGGGACCCATCCACTGGCATACCTATCAGAATCACTGTGTATATGCTAAACATTCAATGACAGAGAGGTCAATCTGCTCTCATATATTGGCTATTAAAGCTGTATTTGTATGATGCCTTAGGAATTTAAAGGTGACAGCAGCATCTAAAGTTTATTGCCTCTCACATCACAGCCAGAAATATTATGAATATAATCAAATTCATCACTTCTCTGAATTAAAGATGCCAAAAGTTGCTGAATATCAATCATCCTGATAGCAAAGAGATTAACAAAGCATATAGCTTTTGTTTGTTGGTGCAGACTGTTAAATTAATACAGCGACACAAGAACAAAGCTATATATCAAGTTGCTACGTATACATGTTAGCTGATCAGTAATAGCATATACACTGTCATTATATACCCGTTAACATCTGGGTTTGGCCTTGAATATTGCAAATATCAAGTTGCCATCCATTTTCAGGTTTATATGTATTGCGATTAAATGAAAGTTATGATTAACCAAGGTTGTGATTAACTGAAATTATTAATAAGACTATAGTATTAAATTTATAGAATTTTTTACTTTCAGACATACAGAACTGTCTATAGATGATAAGCTTATAAACTTAGTGATTAATACTTGTGCATACATGCCAACAAAACCGCTACAGTAAATATTATTCCCCATCATTGCCTAAATAAACAAGTAATATGGCCATTTTTATTAGGGCTAGGAAGCAAGGGGCATTGTTTATTGTGCCTTGCTTATTTACTTCCGGCTCAGCAGAACTTACTTAAGTTACTGTTCGTACTCTTTTCCGCATTCCGCCCCCACACCAATACATTGGCCAGGGTGATTTAGCGCTAATCTGATTCTGAGCTCAGGAGATTTACAACCTAGAATCTATAGGATATATGTTCTAAAGATTAATTATCAAAATTATCTTGCATACCTCATCGGATTAGCTGTTGATACAACGTTGTTTGATATTGATGTACTGCTGTCATGTTATTTTCGATGTTGACTAAAGTTAAAAAAGCTTGGCACCAGCAACCTTTTAGTCACACGACAAAGGAATACCCCCTCTGGAATGACGTCACAAACAGGAAGTGGGATTCCGCGGCATATTTCTATTTTTAGATATGAGCACATGGTTCTATTTACAAACAAGACTACTTTGCAATACAAACCCTAGGTCTTCTTGCACCACCACAGGCCAAGACCAGACGCGCCGGCTATAGCATGTATAGGTATATAAGGGCCAGAGACCAGACACATTTCTACCGACAGAAAGCTGTTTAGGATACTGATGTAGGCTGTGTCCAGACTTGGACATCCCTGCTACAGGGCGGGAGGAGTGCGGTTTGACATCCAGCAATAACGTTCAGCTTGCAAAGTGATTGGCTTCTGCCTGCAGGTAAAAAATTATATATATTGTAAGTCTCACTGACACGCATTTAAAAAAAGAAATTTTATACACGCATTTTGTTACACTATTGCACGATGAATCTTTTCTTCAGATGAGATTCACCTCAACTGCCTGATGATAACGGGGTCGGTGGGTGGGGGGGGGGGGGGGGGCAGTACCGCCTACATGGAACAAGTTCGATGTAGGCGGTGTCGAATGACTATTTTAGTTGCTTTTTTAACGACATGTTTCTGTCAGTGTTTCGTTGAATCGGATGCTTTTTTCACCAACAAATTATGTCAGTGTCTATTTTAGATGCCTAGCTGTTTGAACCATAAATTCTCTCTCAAATGCTCTCTATGGCATGGGCGGCACACCCCTCCACTGTAGTAATGTAGTGACCCTCCAGCCCCCCATCCTTCCACAAGGGTACACTTTTTAGCCTTTTCAAAATACTGGATCTGTCCTTAAAGTAATATGTTCTCTATTATTTCCATTACCAACCTTTTCTCCATGTCAAATAATTACATTCTTTCTTGAATTTAAATCTTGAAAGCCTGTGAGCTATCCGGAGAGTAACAAATTTGTTCACCGGAGCAGAAGTTGGTGGCCGGCTTTATATCCCTGCGCGCCTGTTCGCTGTTCGGTGTTCTGTGTGATGTCGACCGCGACTAACTACGACGTCCGCGTGCGTTATCATAGTCCGCGCAGCTAGCTTTATGTTGAAATTGTTGTCTTACCGACTCAACAAGATATAAAACATATGCATCATAATTTTGAGATACTTTTAGTCTTGATTCTAAAATCTAAAAAACCTAAAATGGCGTATGTACGTCGATATCAGTTGCATGGTCTTGGTCGTAAAACGTTGTGATTCTGATAACGACATTCCTTATATTATCCGACATAATATTATCAAATTTTTCTTCAGAATCATATCTCATACAATCATCTTCCGATCGTCGGGACTGCTCCATTGAAATCATGGTTTTGAAAACCGGAAAGGGTGGTATTGCCACGGGCAACACCATCCGTGCCCTTGGAAACAGGCACAGCCGTCGCTATGCCGCGCAACCAATGATGACCAAGCACGTGGAGAGGAGCGACGTCGCGTGGATCACGGAGGAGCTGGATGAGGGGGTGGTGTTGCCAAGGAAACAGCGCGGCATCTGGGTTTCTGTAGACGATGGGATGGCCATCAAAGCCGAGGAGCCGAGCGTTGTTTACTCCCTTAACAAGAAGGGGAGGTGGGCTCTTCCGGCACTACTGAAGAACAGCATAGAGAAAGGTCAGTTGGTGTTTAACGACCGGCCACCTAGCGGTTGTAAGGGGATAAAGAAACGCATATTAGTGATGCATTGTTATTCTGAGTTCCGATAATGGTTGCTGTACATGTATATATGACTGGGTCAAGTCATATGATCAACTATCTGTCCGATTTGATGGACCTCTCACGCCCCAAAAGCAGAGCTGTTTGCCTATAGATATGCAACACCAGCTGATCGGACTTTAATGGTGGGGGGGGGGGACATAGTTATCATTCTCTGGGTGCATAACATGTGTGTTTGTTTTACTTAACAAAAATCAGATTGTCCAGAAGACTACGATGTCACAATAGTTGAACGGCACAAGCTGTCCAGTTCGGCTAACGCCGTCGGCGTGCACTCCACGAGGCTGGAGACCGAAGTGCACCGCCTAGGGAATAGAACGTATTTCCACGAGAAAAGCGTCTTCGCCCAGAAATCCCGAACAGATAGAAGCCAGCCAGCTTGCCACAGGGGGCCATCCCGGAAGTCACGACAGCCGTCAGTCGGGGATTTAGCGATGGAGCTCGATCGACCCATCGCACCGAGGAAGCCGGAAGTGGTGTATGATGTGTACTACCCGAGCCCCTCCAATGGTCAAGTGGCTCATCATGCCAAGTACACAAGAAACGAAAAACTGACCGGTTGGTTAAATGATCTTCATGCATTCGTTATTCATTAATAGAACACATACCAGTGTATATAATAACTAGATTTAACTGTAAATAGAGTACTAATTTAAAGGCTAAAAGCTGGATTTCTTATTTTGGATTTAAATAAATTCTGTGATTCTATTTGTAAGGGAACATAAATGAGCTGATAATTGATGGTTTCAATGCCATTTTATGCATTCAGGATTATCGGGAAAAGCTACACTCCGTGGAAAGCAGCGCCACCTCAATCAGGATCCAATCTGGAGCCAGATGGGGGACTTCATGGATGCGGAAGATGACTTCGAGGATGAGCTCCTACGCTGGAACCTCGACGATTCTGACCAAGAGTACTTAGGTTCTGGTGTATCCGAGCAGTACATGAGCAATTCTATAGCGAGAGATGACTACTCGTACCTTGATGGCGAGCGTTGTGCAGACACAAACGACATTACCGTCTGGACATTGAGAGCACAGGCTGCCACCAGAAAGGCTTTATCGCAGGAGAGGAGAATGTCCCGAAAGCGGAAGGTTAAATGCTCTAGCGAGCAATGCCAGTATCGGTACGAAGTAAACCAGGCATACGAGGAAGGCAAACCGTGGCGCCATCTGGTGGAAGCAGATGTGATTGGAGATCATGATGAATACCGACAGCGTAATGTCGCCGTCCCGCCGACAGAAATGAGAGACCCTCTGGATATTCCGAGGCCCGTGGTCACACCTGCTCACGTTAACATTGCCAAGGACGACCTGCGGCCGGACTGTCTAAGAGACACGTTCAAGGACAAGTTCCGATGCGCTAATATCCTACCATCCAGATACACCATCGACATATGTAGCTTTGTAAGAGACGTCAGGCTTAATAGTGTTGGACAACCTCAGAAGAATGCGCAACCGCGATGCGGCGACCATGACACGTTTCTTCTCATTGAACCATCTGTGCGTGGCAATGACCAGACGACTTACGTCACCTGCAGGTAACGAACGTTTTTTATTGCGCAGTTTACATTTTTTAGAAATACACAATCGGCCATGCATAGTATGACGGACCACTGATACGGTGTTATTTTTGTTTTATCCACACGGCTAACCTGCTTAATTTGCCGTCCTTCTTCAGCTCTCGTTTGACGGTCGTTCCTATGACCAAATTTCAACATTTCATGCATATGTCTGCAATACTTAAGAATAAGCTTTTAAAGTAGAACATTTTATTAATAGTTCTTAATAACAATTAGCGATGAATAGAATAAAGAAACTTGGGTGTGTAATAATAACAGACGAAACATGTATATAACTAGTTATGATGGATCAATTACAAATGCTACGCGGAGACTAATGCCTTTTTTTTTTACATTCTAGATTGACATTGTTGGGCAACTTGCGCGGCCCACAAATACCATTTACTGCATTCCCGGAGACAATGACTCACTCCATGGCTGACGTCATTCAGAAGGCCGCCACGTTCGTCAATGAGCTTCCACTATGGAGGTAGGAAACGGCAATATGGATTTCATCGCGCTTTTTGCTGTCATCCCAACAGACAATGGACAAGCATATCACTAAAATATGTCCAAATGGTAATATTATAGCGTACTTCAAGGGTACCAGTGGCACGGTAGTGGACCCTTCCCGTTTCCGCGTTATGACCTAATGTATCGATGATATATAGATTATTATACTCCGACTAAGCAAATATACCAAACAAAATCGCAATATTATTTTGGTTATATGCACACCAGATATCCTCACGTGTTGTTTGGCAACCCTGTTGCAGGTTCTGTCCGCCGTCGGAAGGGACAAGCAGGAACAGCGGCATGTACCGTAGTCACCCAAAGACTTTCGATCTGGTGCAGTCTTCACTACAGTATCAAGTGCTCTGCGTTGAATCATCAGATATGACTCCTATCACAACTGAGGTAAGACCGCATTTCCTCAAATTAGTAATGATGACTTCGCAGTGATTGCGACATAGTAAAAGGTCAAAATCTGAAAGCATCATGCATGTTCCATTTATTAATTATTAAGATCATTTTGGGGACTCAATGAACATCAACATTGCATCGTAATTTGATTACCGGTGCAATAACCATTACAGAACATAGAAGTGGAGTCGAAGCAATGGACCCCAGATGACATTGACCTGGTCTGTGCGATCTGCTGCCGCTCTGTGTCTCTTTATGGTGATGACTTCCCGCAGGCAGCCTGCCTGTTGCCTTGCCAACACTGGTTCTGTAGTGAATGCTGGTTGCTTCATCTGACGACAGAAATACGGAAACTTGCGTCCGACATATATTGCCCGGTAAGTACATGAACTGGTTGTATTGAAAAGCCCGAAAGACAATCCGTATGTGCGTCTAGCATACCGGAAACTAGAAGGGGTTTGGAAGGAGTAAATGGCGACACACGACGCAGGCATATTTGAAAAATCGACATTGGACATTGACCCCCAAATTTCAAAATTTGGGGGTCAGTGTCGACACAAAGCGACACGGAACGTTGGAAAAAAGTCGACACTCGACACTGAGAATTGGCAAAGACTGACACAGCCCCCCCCCCTTCCAGACCCCTACTGGTGGTCAGAAAATAAATATTATATTTTGCATTCTAAGAACGTATACGTACCCCGATTGACAGCCCCGTGTGAGAAGATGATTGACATGTATTACCGTATATAACTTGCAGGAATATGGCTGTGACTGTAAGGCCAATGAGACGACGATCTTAGCCGCCGTGGGCTTGCATCTGCACAAGCGCCGTCGCCGGATGATGTCGGACAACGCCGTGGCCGTGTCCTCCGGGGCCATGTTCTGCCCCAACGCCAAGTGTGGACGAGTGCTCATGGCAAGCTCATGGCAAGGTAGGCCATTAAACCAAGAACTATCTTATTTCACAGACCAAGTTGGACAGGAATGTACTCTGATGTGTCAATATACCTCAGCCTTATTAACAAATATACGACTTTTTCTGGAAGCTTTATGTTGCCCGCGACAGTAGGACACAATGATGAAGAGATCTCGGGAGCTTTTGTAGCTCCGCTGAAATCAACGTTGATTTGTCGTGCACATTATCTGGGTTTCTTGTAACGCCACGTAATTGTCTCGGGATGTTTTTTGGCCCATGTCTTCCTTTATGTTCGCAAAAGTGACCCGAAACAGCTCCATTTAAAATAGATTGGCTTTATGCGTTAACGATAATCAAGTCCTGAGGCATTCCAACGTATTTGGCTGTACAACACCGAAATAAAGCAATTTCTTTGAACTACACATGGCAAATCATATCAGTCTGTCGACCAGTACACTGAGAGAACAATTTATTATTTTCTAACTGTGTAGAATAACCATGCTGCGGCAATCATCTAGTATTTAATAGTGTATGAACGTATGTCTGCATAGTAACACATGCGAAATACCACGTTGATGTAGTAGTCATTATTTAGGTTGCCATACAGCAAAGTACCGCCCAGGCAAAGGGTAATGTTATATGCATCTCTTGCAGAAGGTGACATTACAGGATTAAATGCTCGCTGCATTTGTGGAAAACCATACTGCATAACCTGCCACAAAGAGGCTCACTGGCCCCTGCCATGTGATCGCCTGGACACCTACATCGAACAGCTCATGGGGAACGGTAGGTCGCCCGCAGGTCATACCTCTCAAGGGAAAGTAAACTCGAAAGTTTTTATTTACACGTGGGCAATCTGGCAGGTTTAGGACATGGTTATTCTGAATGATACGAGTATGGGGCATAATTAGAGTTTTTGAAGATTATCGCGACAGAAAACCTGGTAATATGCCAATTATTATTAATTAATCTTATAACGCAGGGGATTATGAACTGGAGGAAGATGTCAACTGGTGGACCGTGTTCCATGTGTCTGTGAAAACGTGTCCCCACTGCAGTCGCCCCATGCAGCGAAGAAGTGGTTGCAACTACATGGTCTGTCTCTGTGGTAGAGCGTTCTGCTGGCATTGCAGAGCGCCATGGGGCCTTCATCATATGTGCAAGACGATAAGCAAATCGCAGGTACGTCATTTCCGACACATCCCCGCAGATCAGTCTGACATAACGCCGGAGCAATAGAAATACTTGATACAATAATAATAAAGACAGCGTTTGGTGCTACATGTGTTTTTATTGGAACCGCATAATGTCACGTTTTAGCTTGGCCAAATAAATATGTACCATTTGTGAAGACTATTATAATAGTCCCCGGACAGTCTCTGATTTCACTGGTGTTACCGACCAATCATATACAACGGCGTCACGACATGTAACGGATGTGCTATAACCGCTTTGTGGCAGTGAGAACCTGGAGATTCATGCCTGCGAATATCCCAGATCAGAGTTCATCTGCAATTGATATACATTATACCAGATTTTGTGCATACTAACAACGATTGTAGACAATCTTTGACACTACCGATGATTTTATCAGCGGGTCGTCATGCGAGACGTCGTGGCGCGAGATGTCGTGGTGCGAGACGGCGTCGTCGACAGGAAGCGCCCTCTGCCGGGCATCACCGAGCCGTACATCCGGGCAGTGGTCTACCGTAACATGCGCTCGCTCGCACAAGTCAAGCGATTAACCCTCAAAGCGCTCAGCTTGTCTCGGAACTTCAAGGTAATACAAATACATCAGTCTATGTATATAGTTGTCTGTCTGTTTGAGTCTTCTGGTATGAAGCACGCGACAAGAGAATGATAACAGGTAGCCACAGAATACCCGGCTTGTTCTAAAATTACAACTACACACAACGGAATTAATTTTTTTTAGCGCAGAGTTAACTTTGTTTAGGGAAGATAAAAAAATTAGAATTCGTTTTAATAGGAGTTTACAGTTTTGGTTTTGCGATATCACTACAAACGCGTTCGTCAACGTAGCAAAACTGAAGTCCGGCGGGTTTATTTCTGGGAGCATTGTATCTGAACGTTATTTCGAAATTGCCTAATGGTGTCACAAAATTGACAGGTGAGCTCTGATGCAGTGCGTAGGCATCTGTTCTCGAGGGCGTGTATTGTTCTCATTTTTGAGTGTTTTTCGTTGAGTTAAAGCCAATGAGCAAAGTTAATGTGAGTCTCAGTGTAAAAGCACATGCGTTTGTATTCCCATTTGATGTCACTTTCCTCGCTCCCAGAATTTAAGTTGGTAGGTGCGAAAATAACCGAAACAATTATTCCCTTTATCTATTTCGGGCGTTATAGCTCGATAATATACGCGTGGAAACACAGAAGATTAAGATGAGCTAAATTTGTTTTGGCGTGGCACAAACGCTTTAAATAAGCAGTCACGTTTTACATGATGGAAGGGATTTTAACGATATTAACAGTCGTACGTACATGGTATACGCCAATAATATTCAACGTTCACAGAACGTTAACAGCTAACCATATGGCAACTTAAAACTATATGATAACGACGAATATATACAGCTACATAACCTGTATAAATAGTGTGCTATCAAGGTTAATAAGACCTCTGGTCCTGGAAACGGTAACACAATGACTGGATTTCGGCTTAATCAGGGTTCGATTCAGCTATGCAGTATGATCGTCAATTTAAAGAGAGCGCAGACTGGATAAAAGTGTATCATAATACACATCGTACTTCAAAGTTCCTAAAACGCTTTCTGAAGGCTGCATTAGAAAAAAACGATGATATTTAGTGATATAAAGTAAAATTGATGGCCTTTATCTAACGTTAGCAGAACGTTAGTTGTTTGCTGATCGTTCGTGCCGTGCTATCAGCCAAGCTATGCGAAAGACCAACAGCTATGTTCCTCCGCAGAAGTTACCGTCTGACTCACGTCGTGAGGATCTTGGCCAGATGCCCCTTGGGGATACCAGCAGTAGGCCTGATGACGTCAGAGTGGCTGCTGACACCGTGGGTATCACTGACATGCAGCGCCGCTGTCTCATCGCACTGGAAAACAGATCCAGCGCCAAAAAACTCGTCATGGAAGCTATTGATATACTTCTTCAGGTACCTCTCTCCAATTGTCTCCGTCTGCACATATACAACATTCCCTCTTCGCTGCACTTCACTCATGTGAAGAAGATCATAACTTGTGTTTGTCGATCTGTGGTCTATTTCATTAACAATATTATTGAAGTTCAATAATTGCGAAATGAATTTAATTTACCATGTATAAAGGACCAATTAAGCCAATATACTTGAGTGTTAATGTATGTTCCATGCCAATCGGGCATTTCCAGATGTGTCACGTGGCGGAGTACGCGACTGTGATGACCGAGGCAAGCCAGTACCATGACCTGAGGCCTGCCGTGTGCAAACTCCAATATCAGACTGACAGGCTTCACGAGGTACGTTTGACAACGAACAACTTTCCACGTATCCATGACATCCATGACAAATATATGTACAGTGTGTTCTGAGCTTGGGTCAGCTACTTACACCAAACGGTACGACCTATCGTTCCATATGAACATCATCGCCATGGGGAATGATATATACGTGGAGGCGGGTGGGGGGGGTGGGGGGGTGGGGGGCAAGGGGTATTTGCGTTCCCCGGGAATGAGTTTTGCATTCCACAGTGAACTGGGAATAAAACTACACGACATAATATCCAGTTGTTCAGCCTTACTTAACTTCAATACTTCCATATCATCTTGCATCTTGCATTGTTATAAGCATATATACATATAAACCATCATCCACATTTATCAACCCACGTGATAGTTAAATATATACAAATAGCAGAACAACTTCAATACACTTAAAATGAAACAAAACCATGATTTTGTACTTCAAAGAAGTTAAAGACAATTTAACGTAAATATTATCTTCAAACATAATCGGCACTCAGCCTTCTTCAACATCTGGCACTCAGCCTTCATCAGCATCTGGCACTGAGCCTTCATCAACATCTGGCACTCAGCCTTCAACATCTGTCACTGAGCCTTCATCAACATCTGGCACTCAGCCTTCATCAACATCTGGCACTCAGCCTTCAACATCTGTCACTGAGCCTTCATCAACATCTGGCACTCAGCCTTCATCAACATCTGGCACTCAGCCTTCAACATCTGTCACTGAGCCTTCATCAACATCTGGCACTCAGCCTTCATCAACATCTGGCACTCAGCCTTCAACATCTGTCACTGAGCCTTCATCAACATCTGGCACTCAGCCTTCATCAACATCTGTCACTGAGCCTTCAACATCTGTCACTGAGCCTTCATCAACATCTGGCACTCAGCCTTCATCAACATCTGGCACTCAGCCTTCAACATCTGTCACTGAGCCTTCATCAACATCTGGCACTCAGCCTTCATCAACATCTGGCACTCAGCCTTCATCAACATCTGGCACTCAGCCTTTATCAGCATCTGGCACTCAGCCTTCATCAACATCTGGCACTCAGCCTTCATCAACATCTGGCACTCAGCCTTCAACATCTGTCACTGAGCCTTCATCAACATCTGGCACTCAGCCTTCATCAACATCTGGCACTCAGCCTTCATCAACATCTGGCACTCAGCCTTTATCAGCATCTGGCACTCAGCCTTCATCAACATCTGGCACTCAGCCTTCATCAACATCTGGCACTCTCAAACTACCTGATTACTATGACACATAATGCTCACCTGTAACACAATTATTATTATTATTATTAGTAGTATAACTTCCGCCATTACTACCTTTCTGCATGATACCTTTTTCCTTGACCAAACCTCTCGAAAACACATACAATATTTATCACTTTCGAAGTCACATACAAAAATTATCACTAAGCTATTCAGTCTCAAGATTAACTTGGCTTAACTTTCTATGTTCTATACATGTTTCTAAGAGAACGGGTAAAAGTATGTTGTTAAAAGAAATTATTGATAATTGAGACATTGTGTACGGCATTATTATGAAAAAATCTGTTTAATTTTATATATATATATATATCGGTGTTCGGTTTACTAAAAGGACAGTATGTAGCTGGTGCGCTTGGTATCCCGTGGAATATCAAGATCATGTCCAACAGAAAGATACATGTTTTAACAAAGCCAAATTCAGCAGAACTATAATACATATTTGTGTCTACTCTGTCTCAATCTGTAGGTGCTGATCACCGACCATGACGTCAAGAATACTTCCGAGATTCCCGACAAGGTCGTCACTTACGTAAAGAATGCTCGCAAACTCATGCGAAGTTTGGCCAACGCTGTGCGACTCGTCAATAGAAAACTCACGGAGAGCTTCGACAACGTTTAACAAGTGTCACAAGAACAAGACTGGAGAAAGTGAATTACAGTTATACTATTATACTAACGACTGTATATGTTCTTTAATTATGCGACGGCGACGATATCATGTCCTGAAAGTTTTCCCACAAGATTTGGCCTCCAGAAGGTTCTGTGATCATAATATGATATTTTGTGTTATGTATCGTACAGAATAATGTTGCTTATGCATAAACAATGACATACATCTATTTTCAAAGTTCGTCGCGCAGGTTATTCGAAAGCACATCTGGCAGCAACGCAGGTTATTCAGAAACACGGTTATCGCGAAACACGTTTGGCGGCAACCACGGTTATCTCGAAACACGTTTGGTGGCAACCACGGTTATCTCGAAACACGTTTGGCGGCAACCACGGTTATCTCGAAACACGTTTGGTGGCAACCACGGTTATCTCGAAACACGTTTGGTGGCAACCACGGTTATCTCGAAACACGTTTGGTGACAACCACGGTTATCTCAAAACACGTTTGGTGGCAACCACGGTTATCTCGAAACACGTTTGGTCGCAATCACGGTTATCTCGAAACACGTTTGGTGGCAAGCACGGTTATTCAGTAACATCTTTTGGTAGCACTGGCGTTTGCATTATGACTAGCTCTTTGGAGTAAGCGAGTGGGCGGTTTGCACACCTAAAGGCACACGCATCGCTTTATTTTGGTTACAATTTCAGCATGTATTTAGTCAATGACCAAGTGCTTATGAAGTTGTGCCAGCGTGAAGGTTTCTTTTTTTACGCGTATTTTCGAGAAGTCACAAACTGCGATAAAACTGATCATAAAACATTACAACATCAGGTAAATGCCATTATTTAGTCAAGTAAAGTAGCAATGTGATATTGCTTTAACAGTTTAAAACCTTTCACTCCAAAATTAATTTTGGCATTAAAGAACATCACAATATTGCACAGGCGTTCATTTAGCTGCCTATATCGTATTAACCAATCGTTATATATAAGGTGAGCTGTTATTCTGCATAAGCTGGTTGATTGGTTGTATATCGAAGACGCTTGAACCACTTTTGGTCATGTCGCGTCAATGGGAGAAGGACGGAAGCGTGGAGCCATGTGCCCCGTGGGTAACCCCCTACTGTTTGCGAAGAAGGACATGTGATCTTTCTCATGAAATCACGCAGACATGGGTCCCCTGGCATTATTTTTTAGAAATCCGTGTAGCCGTGTGGGTCAAGGGCATAGAGTTGAACCGTGAGTGTGGGGGGGAGGAGAGTCTGTGTTGAGCGGGTGGTGGGGTGGCGCTTGGCTGACTGGGCGGGCCTTGGCTGGTGAGGCGGGGCTTTGCTGGCGGGGTGGGGCTTGGCTGAGGGGGCGCGGCTTGGCTAGTGGGGTGGGGCCTGGCTGAGGGGGCGCGGCTTGGCTGGTTAGGTGGGGCTTGGCTGAGGGGCCAGGGCTTGGCTGGTGAGGCGGCACTTGGCTTCCGGGGCGTGGCTGGGCTGAGGGGGGGGGGCTTGGCTAACGGAGCGGGGCTTGGCTGGTGGGGCAGGGCTTCATGGCGTTTTCCAGCGTCACTGTACGCACGCTATTCGTCCGCTGTCACTGTACGCACGCTAGTCCTCCGCTGCCACTGTACGCACGCTAGTCGTCCGCCGTCACTGTACGCTGTTACTGCACGCACGCTAGTCGTCCGTTGTCACTGTACGCACGCTAGTGGTCCGCCGTCACTGTATGCCGTCACAGTACGCACTCGAGTCGTCCGATGTCACTGTACGCACGATAGTCCTCCGCCGTCATTGTACGCCGTTACTGTAAGCACGCTAGTCCTCCGCTGTTATCTCGAAACACGTTTGGCGGCAACCACGGTTATCTCGAAACACGTTTGGTGGCAACCACGGTTATCTCGAAACACGTTTGGTGACAACCACGGTTATCTCGAAACACGTTTGGTCGCAACCACGGTTATCTCGAAACACCTTTGGTGGCAAGCACGGTTATTCAGTAACATCTTTTGGTAGCACTGGCGTTTGCATTATGACTAACTATTTGGAGTAAGCGAGTAGGCGGTTTGCCCACCTAAAGGCAAACGCATCGCTTCATTTTGGTTACAATTTCAGCATGTATCTAGGCAATGACCAAGTGCTTATAAAGTTGCGCCAGCGTGAAGGTTTCTTTTTTTTTACGTTTCGTTTTAAGAAGAAGTCACATGCTGTGATAAGACAGATGATAAATCATTACATCATCAGGTATATGCTATTATTCAGGCAAGTAAATTAGCAATGTGATATTGCTTTAACAGTCTGAAACCTTTCACTCCAAACATAATTTCGGCATTAAAGAACATCACAATATTGCACAGGCGTTCATTTAGATGCCTATATCGTATTAACGAATCGTTATATATAAGGTGAGCTGTTATTCTGCATAAGCTGGTTGGTTGGTTGTATATCGAAGACGCTTGAACCACTTTTGGTCATGTCGCGTCAAGGGGAGAAGGACGGAAGCGTGGAGCCATGTCCCCCGTGGGTAACCCCCTACTGTTTGCGAAGAAGGACATGTGATCTTTATCATGAAATCACGCAGACATGGGTCCCCGGCATCATTTTATAGAAATCCGTGTAGCCGTGTGGGTCAAGGGCATAGAGTTGAACCGTGAGTGTGGGGGGGAGGAGAGTCTGTGTTGAGCGGGTGGTGGGGTGGCGCTTGGCTGACTGGGCGGGCCTTGGCTGGTGAGGCGGGGCTTTGCTGGCGGGGTGGGGCTTGGCTGAGGGGGCGCGGCTTGGCTGGTGGGGTGGGGCCTGGCTGAGGGGGCGCGGCTTGGCTGGTTAGGTGGGGCTTGGCTGAGGGGCCAGAGCTTGGCTGGTGAGGCGGCACTTGGCTTCCGGGGCGTGGCTGGGCTGAGGGGGGGGGGGGGCGAGGGCCTGGCTAACGGAGCGGGGCTTGGCTGGTGGGGCAGGGCTTCATGGCGTTTTCCAGCGTCACTGTACGCACGCTAGTCGTCCGCCGTCACTGTAGGCTGTTACTGCACGCACGCTAGTCGTCCGTTGTCACTGTACGCACGCTAGTGGTCCGCCGTCACTGTATACCGTCACAGTACGCACTCGAGTCGTCCGATGTCACTGTACGCACGATAGTCCTCCGCCGTCATTGTACGCCGTTACTGTACGCACGCTAGTCCTCCGCTGTTATCTCGGAACACGTTTGGTGGCAACCACGGTTATCTCGAAACACGTTTGGTGGCAACCACGGTTATCTCGAAACACGTTTGGTGGCAACCATGGTTATCTCGAAACACGTTTGGTGACAACCACGGTTATCTCAAAACACGTTTGGTGGCAAGCACGGTTATTCAGTAACATCTTTTGGTAGCACTGGCGTTTGTATTATGACTAACTATTTGGAGTAGGCGAGTAGGCGATTTGCCCACGTAAAGGCAAACGCATCGTGAAGTTTTTTTTTTTTTTTACGTTTAGTTTAGAAGAAGTCACATGCTGTGATAAGACAGATGATAAATCATTACATCATCAGGTATAAGCTATTATTCGGGCAAGTAAATTAGCAATGTGATATTGCTTTAACAGTCTAAAACCTTTCACTCCAAACATAATTTCGACATTAAAGAACATCACAATATTGCACAGGCGTTCATTTAGATGCCTATATCGTATTAACCAATCGTTATATATAAGGTGAGCTGTTATTCTCCATAAGCTGGTTGGTTGGTTGTATATCGAAGACGCTTGAACCACTTTTGGTCATGTCGCGTCAAGGGGAGAAGGACGGAAGCGTAGAGCCATGTCCCCCGTGGGTAACCCCCTACTGTTTGCGAAGAAGGACATGTGATCTTTATCATGAAATCACGCAGACATGTGTCCCCGGCATTATTTTGTAGAAATCCGTGTAGCCGTGTGGGTCAAGGGCATAGAGTTGAACCGTGAGTGTGGAGCGGGGGGGGGAGAGTCGGTGTTGAGCGGGTGGTGGGGTGGTGCTTGGCTGACTGGGCGAGCCTTGGCTGGTGAGGCGGGGCCTTGCTGGCGGGGTGGGGCGCGGCTGAGGGGGGCGCGGCTTGGCTGGTGGGGTGGGGCTCGGCTGAGGGGGCAGGGCTTGGCTGGTGAGGCGGCGGTTGGCCTCCGGGGCGGGGGTTGGCTGAGGGGGGGTGGGGGGGCGCGGGGGCTTGGCTGGTTGGGCAGGACTTCATGGCGTTTTTAGCGTCACTGTACGCACGCTATTCGTCCGCTGTCACTGTACGCACGCTAGTCCTCCGCTGCCACTGTACGCACGCTAGTCGTCCGCCGTCACTGTATGCCGTCACTGTACGCACGCTAGTCGTCCGCTGTTATCTCGAAACACGTTTGTTGGCAACCACGGTTATCTCGAAACACGTTTGGTGGCAACCACGGTTATCTCGAAACACGTTTGGTGGCAACCACGGTTATCTCGGAACACGTTTGGTGGCAACCACGGTTATGTCGAAGCATGTTTGGCGGCAACCACGGTTATCTCGAAGCACATTTGGCGGCAACCACGGTTATCTCGAAGCACATTTGGCGGCAACCACGGTTATCTCGAAGCACGTTTGATCGCAACCACGGTTAGTCAGTAACATCTTTTGGTAGCACGGCGGAGGACTAGCGTGCGTACAGTGACAGCGCAGGACTGGCGTGCGTACAGTGACAACGCACGACCAGCGTGCGTACAGTGGCAGTGCAAGACGCCATGAAGCTCCGCCCCACGAGCCAAGCCCCGCCCCCTCAGCAAAGTCCCGCCCCACCAGCCAAGGCGCACGCCGGTCCTCTGCTGTTACTGTACGCTGTTACTGTACGCACGCTAGTCGTCCGCTCTCACTGTACGCTCGCTAGTCGTCCGCCATTACTGTACGCATGCTACTCCTCCGCCGTCAATGTACGCACCCTAGTCCTCCGCCGTCACTGTACGCACCCTAGTCCTCCGCCGTCACTGCACGCACGCTGGTCCACCGCCGTCACTGTATGCACGTTAGTCCTCCGAAGTCACTGTACGAACGCTAGTCGTCCGCTCTCACTGTACGCTCGCTAGTCGTCCGCCATTACTGTACGCATGCTAGTCCTCCGCCGTCAATGTACGCACGCTTTTCCCCAGCTGTCACTCTACGCCGCAACTGTACGCCGTTACTTCACGCCGTCACTGTACGCACCCTAGTCCTCCGCCGTCACAGTACGCACCCTTGTCCTCCGCCGTCACTGTACGCCGTTACTGTACGCCGTTACTGTACGCACGCTAGTCCTCCGCTGATATCTCAAAACACGTTTGGTGGCAACCACGGTTATGTCGAAGCACGTTTGATGGCAACCACGGTTGTGTTGAAGCACGTTTGATGGCAACCACGGTTGTGTTGAAGCACGTTTGATGGCAACCACGGTTAGTCAGTAACATCTTTTGGTAGCACTGGCGTTTGCATTATGACTAGCTCTTTGGAGTAAGCGAGTAGGCGGTTTGCCCACCTAAAGGCGAACGCATCGCTGTCACTGTACGCCGTCAACGTACGCACGCTAGTAGTTCGCTGTCACTGTACGCACGCTAGTCTTCCGCTGCAACTGTACGCCGTTACTGTACGTACGCTGGTCCTCCACCGTCAAAGTACGCGAGCTAGTCGTCCGCCGCTACTGTACGCCGTCACTGCACGCACACTAGTCGTCCGCTGTCACTGTCTTGATCGGGTGGTGGGGTGGGGCTTCGCTGAGTGCGCGGGGCTTGGTTGGTGAGGCGGGCCTTCGCTAGGGGGCCGGGGCTTGGCTGGCGGTGCGGGGCTATGCTGGTGGGGCGTCGCTTCATGGGGTCTTGCACTGTCATTGTACGCCCGCTAGTCGTCCGCCGTCACTGTACGGACGCTAGTCGTCCGCCATCACTGTACGCCCGCTAGTCGTCCGCCATCACTGTACGCACGCTAGCCGTCCGCTGCCACCGTACGCCGTTACTGTGCGCACGCTAGTCCTCCGCTGTTATCTGGAAACACGTATGGTGGCAACCACGGTTATGTCGAAGCACATTTGATGGCAACCACGGTTATCTCGAAACACAGTTGGTGGCAACCACGGTTATCTCAAAACACGTTTGGTGGCAACCACGGTTATCTCGAAACACGTTTGGTCGCAACCACGGTTATCTCGAAACACGTTTGGTGGCAAGCACGGTTATTCAGTAACATCTTTTGGTAGCACTGGCGTTTGCATTATGACTAGCTCTTTGGAGTAAGCGAGTAGGCGGTTTGCACACCTAAAGGCATACGCATCGCTTTATTTTGGTTACAATTTCAGCATGTATTTAGTCAATGACCAAGTGCTTATGAAGTTGTGCCAGCGTGAAGGTTTCTTTTTTTACGCGTATTTTCAAGAAGTCACAAACTGCGATAAAACTGATCATAAAACATTACAACATCAGGTAAATGCCATTATTTGGTCAAGTAAAGTAGCAATGTGATATTGCTTTAACAGTCTAAAACCTTTCACTCCAAACTTAATTTTGGCATTAAAGAACATCACAATATTGCACAGGCGTTCATTTAGCTGCCTATATCGTATTAACCAATCGTTATATATAAGGTGAGCTGTTATTCCGCATAAGCTGGTTGGTTGGTTGTATATCGAAGACGCTTGAACCACTTTTGGTCATGTCGCGTCAATGGGAGAAGGACGGAAGCGTGGAGCCATGTGCCCGGGGGTAACCCCCTACTGTTTGCGAAGAAGGACCTGTGATCTTTATCATGAAATCACGCAGACATGGTACCCCGGCATTATTTTATAGAAATCCGTGTAGCCGTGTGGGTCAAGGGCATAGAGTTGAACCGTGAGTGTGGGGGGGGAGGAGAGTCTGTGTTGAGCGGGTGGTGGGGTGGCGCTTGGCTGACTGGGCGGGCCTTGGCTGGTGAGGCGGGGCTTTGCTGGCGGGGTGGGGCTTGGCTGAGGGGGCGCGGCTTGGCTGGTGGGGTGGGGCCTGGCTGAGGGGGCGCGGCTTGGCTGGTTAGGTGGGGCTTGGCTGAGGGGCCAGGGCTTGGCTGGTGAGGCGGCACTTGGCTTCCGGGGCGTGGCTGGGCTGAGGGGGGGGGGGCTTGGCTAACGGAGCGGGGCTTGGCTGGTGGGGCAGGGCTTCATGGCGTTTTCCAGCGTCACTGTACGCACGCTATTCGTCCGCTGTCACTGTACGCACGCTAGTCCTCCGCTGCCACTGTACGCACGCTAGTCGTCCGCCGTCACTGTACGCTGTTACTGCACGCACGCTAGTCGTCCGTTGTCACTGTACGCACGCTAGTGGTCCGCCGTCACTGTATGCCGTCACAGTACGCACTCGAGTCGTCCGATGTCACTGTACGCACGATAGTCCTCCGCCGTCATTGTACGCCGTTACTGTACGCACGCTAGTCCTCCGCTGTTATCTCGAAACACGTTCGGTGGCAACCACGGTTATCTCGAAACACGTTTGGTGACAAGCAAGGTTATCTCAAAACACGTTTGGTGGCAACCACGGTTATCTCGAAACACGTTTGGTGGCAACCACGGTTATCTCGAAACACGTTTGGTGACAAGCAAGGTTATCTCAAAACACGTTTGGTGGCAACCACGGTTATCTCGAAACACGTTTGGTGGCAAGCACGTTTATTCAGTAACATCTTTTGGTAGCACTGGCGTTTGCATTATGACTAGCTCTTTGAAGTAAGCGAGTAGGCGGTTTGCCCACCTAAAGGCAAACGCATCGCTTCATTTCGGTTACAATTTCAGCATGTATCTAGGCAATGACCAAGTGCTTATGAAGTTGCGCCAGCGTGAAGGTTTCTTTTGTTTCACGTTTAGTTTTAAGAAGAAGTCACATGCTGTGATAAGACAGATGATAAATCATTACATCATCAGGTATGTGCTATTATTCGGGCAAGTAAATTAGCAATGTGATATTGCTTTAACAGTCTAAAACCTTTCACTCCAAACTTAATTTCGGCATTAAAGAACATCACAATATTGCACAGGCGTTCATTTAGATGTCTATAGCGTATTAACCAATCGTTATTTTTAGGTGAGCTGTTATTCTCCATAAGCTGGTTGGTTGGTTGTATATCGAAGACGCTTGAACCACTTTTGGTCATGTCGCGTCAATGGGAGAAGGACGGAAGCGTGGAGCCATGTCCCCCGTGGGTAACCCCCTACTGTTTGCGAAGAAGGACATGTGATCTTTATCATGCAACCACACAGACAAGGGTCCCCGGCATTATTTTGTAGAAATCCGTGTAGCCGTGTGGGTCAAGGGCATAGAGTTGAACCGTGAGTGTGTGGGGGGGGGGGGGGAGAGTCGGTGTTGAGCGGGTGGTGGGGTGGTGCTTGGCTGACTGGGCGAGCCTTGGCTGGTGAGGCGGGGCCTTGCTGGCGGGGTGGGGCTTGGCTGAGGGGGCTTGGCTTGGCTGGTGGGGTGGGGCTCGGCTGAGGGGGCAGGGCTTGGCTGGTGAGGCGGCGCTTGGCTTCCGGGGCGGGGGTTGGCTGAGGGGGGGTGGGGGCTTGGATGGTGGGTCGGGGTTGGCTGAGGAGGGAGGGCTTGGCTGAGGGAGCGGGGCTTGGCTGGTGGGGCAGGACTTCATGGCGTTGTCAGCGTCACTGTACGCACGCTATTCGTCCGCTGTCACTGGACGCACGCTAGTCCTCCGCTGCCACTGTACGCACGCTAGTCGTCCGCCGTCACTGTATGCCGTCACTGTACGCACGCTAGACGTCCGCTGTTATCTCGAAACACGTTTGTTGGCAACCACGGTTATCTCGAAACACGTTTGGTGGCAACCACGGTTATCTCGAAACACGTTTGGTGGCAACCACGGTTATCTCGGAACACGTTTGGCGGCAACCAGGGTTATCTCGAAGCACATTTGGCGGCAACCACGGTTATCTCGAAGCACATTTGGCGGCAACCACGGTTATCTCGAAGCACGTTTGATCGCAACCACGGTTAGTCAGTAACATCTTTTGGTAGCACGGCGGAGGACTAGCGTGCGTACAGTGACAGCGCAGGACTGGCGTGCGTACAGTGACAACGCACGGCCAGCGTGCGTACAGTGGCAGTGCAAGACGCCATGAAGCTCCGCCCCACGAGCCAAGCCCCGCCCCCTCAGCAAAGTCCCGCCCCACTAGCCAAGGCGCACGCCGGTCCTCTGCTGTTACTGTACGCTGTTACTGTACGCACGCTAGTCGTCCGCTTTCACTGTACGCTCGCTAGTCGTCCGCCATTACTGTACACATGCTAGTCCTCCGCCGTCAATGTACACACCTTTAGTCGTCCGCCGTTACTGTACGCACGTTAGTCGTCCGCTTTCACTGACGGCGTACAGTGACAGCGGGCGACTAGCGTGCGTACAGTGACAGCGGAGAACTAGCGTGCGTACAGTGAAGGCGGACGACCAGCGTGCGTTCCGTGGCAGTGCAAGACGCCATGAAGCTCTGCCCCACGAGCCAAGCCCCGCCCCCTCAGCCAAGTCCCGCCCCACCAGCCAAGTCGCACGCTAGTCCTCTGCTGTCACTGTACGCTGTTACTGTACGCTCGCTAGTCGTCCGCCATCACTGTACGCACGCTAGTCCCCAGCTGTCACTGTACGCTCGCTAGTCGTCCGCCATCACTGTACGCACGCTAGTGTCCAGCTGTCACTGTACGCCGTCACTGTACGCCGTTACTTCTCGCCTTAACCTTACGCACGCTAGTCCTTCGCCGTCACTGTACGCCGTTGCTTCACGCCGTCACTGTACGCACGCTAGTCCTCTGCCGTCTCTGTACGCACGCTAGTCCTCCGCCGTCAATGTACGCCGTCACTGTACGCCGTTATTTCACGCCGTCAGTGTACGCACGCTAATCGTCCGCTGTCACTGTACGCCGTCACTGAACGCACGCTAGTCCTCCACTGTCACAGTACCCCGTCACTACGCACGCTATTCATCCACTGTCACTGTACGCCGTCAATGAACGCACGCTTGTCCGCCGCTGTCACAGTACGCCGTCACTACACACGCTAGTCCTCCGCTGTCACTGTACGCCGTCACTACGCACGCTATTCGTCCGTTGTCACTGTACGCACGCTAGTCCTCCGCTGTCACTGTACACACGTAAGTCGCCCGCCGTCACTGTACGCCGTCACTGAACGCACGCAAGTCCTCCACTGTCACAGTACCCCGTCACTACGCACGCTATTCGTCCACTGTCACTGTACGCCGTCAATGAACGCACGCTTGTCCTCCGCTGTCACAGTACGCCGTCACTACACACGCTAGTCCTCCGCTGTCACTGTACGCCGTCACTACGCACGCTATTCGTCCGTTGTCACTGTACGCACGCTAGTCCTCCGCTGTCACTGTACACACGTAAGTCGCCCGCCGTCACTGTACGCCGTCACTGAACGCACGCAAGTCCTCCACTGTCACAGTACCCCGTCACTACGCACGCTATTCGTCCACTGTCACTGTACGCCGTCAATGAACGCACGCTTGTCCTCCGCTGTCACAGTACGCCGTCACTACACACGCTAGTCCTCCGCTGTCACTGTACGCCGTCACTACGCACGCTATTCTTCCGCTGTCACTGTACGCACGCTAGTCCTTCGCCGTCACTGTACGCCCGCTAGTCCACCGCCGTCACTGTACGCACGCTAGTCTTCCGCTGTCACTGTACACACGTAAGTCGCCCGCCGTCACTGTACGCCGTTACTGTACGCACGATAGTCCTCCGCAGTCACTGTACGCACGTTAGTAGTCCGCTGTCACTGACGGCGTACAGTGACGGCGGGCGACTAGGCGACTGGCCATCACGGTTGTTCAGTAACATCCTTTGGTAGCACTAGCGTTTGCATTATGACTAGCTCTTGGGAGTAAGCGTGTAGGCGGTTTGCCCACCTAAAGGCGTACGTATCGCTGTCACTGTACGCCGTCAAAGTACGCGAGCTAGTCGTCCGTCGCTACTGTACGCCGTTACTGTACGCACGCTAGTCCTCCGCTCATCCTGTACGCCGTCACTGCACGCACGCTAGTCGTCCGCTGTCATTGTGTTGATTGGGGGGGGGTGGGGCTTCCCTCAGTGGGCGGGGCTTGGTTGGTGAGGCGGGGCTTTGCTAGGGGGCCGGGGCTTGGCTGCCGGTGCGGGGTTAAGCTGGTGGGGCGGGGCTTCATGGAGTCTTGCACCGTCATTGTACGCCCGCTAGTCGTCTGCCGTCACTGTACGGACGCTAGTCGTCCGCCATCACTGTACGCCCGCTAGTCGTCCGCCGTCACTGTACGGACGCTAGTCGTCCGCCATCATTGTACGCCCGCTAATCGTCCGCCGTCACTGTACGCCCGCTAGTCGTCCACCGTCACTGTACGCCCGCTAGTCGTCCGCCCTCACTGTACGCCCGCTAGTCGTCCGCCGTCACTGTACGGACGCTAGTCGTCCGCTATCACTGTACGCCCGCTAGTCGTCCGCCGTCACTGTACGGACGCTAGTCGTCCGCCATCACTGTACGCCCGCTAGTCATCCGCCATCACTATACGCGCGCTAGAAATCCGCTGCCACCATACGCCGTTACTGTACGCACGCTAGTCCTCCGCTGTTATCTCAAACCACGTTTGGTGGCAACCACGGTCATCTAGAAACACGTTTGGTGTCAACCACGGTTCTGCCGAAGCACGTTTGGCGGCAATCACGGTTATCTCGAAGCACGTTTGATGGCAACCACGGTTAGTTAGTAACATCGTTTGGTAGCACTGGCGTTTGCATTATGACTAACTCTTTGGAGTAAGCGAGTAGGCGGTTTGCCCACCTAAAGGCGAACGCATCGCTGTCACTGTACGCCGTCAACGTACGCACTCTAGTCGTCCGCTGTCACTGTACACTGTCACTGTACGCACGCTAGTCCTCCGCCGTTACTGTACGAACGCTAGTCGTCCACTCTCACTGTACGCCGACATTGAACGCTCGCTAGTCCTCCGCTCTCACAGTACGCCGCCACTACGCACGCTGGTCGTCCGTTTTCACTGTACGCTCGCTAGTCCTCCGCTGCAACTGTACGTCGTTACTGTATGCACGCTGGTCCTCCACCGTCAAAGTACGTGAGCTAGTCGTCCGCCGCTACTGTACGCCGTCACTGCACGCACGCTAGTGGTCCGCTGTCATTGTGTTGATCGGGTGCTGGGGTGGGGCTTCGCTGAGTGCGCGGGGCTGTACGCCGTTACTTCACGCCGTCACTGTACGCATGCTAGTCCTCCGCCGTTACTGTACGCACGCTAGTCCTCCGCCGTCAATGTACGCCGTCACTGTACGCCGTTACTTCACGCCGTCACTGTACGCACGCTAATCGTCCGCTGTCACTGTACGCCGTCAATGAACGCACGCTAGTCCTCCGCTGTCACAGTACGCCGTCACTACACACGCTAGTTCTCCGCTGTCACTGTACGCCGTCACTACGCACGCTATTCGTCCGCTGTCACTGTACGCCGTCAATGAACGCACGCTAGTCCTCCGCTGTCACTGTACGCACGCTAGTCCTCCGCTGTCACTGTACGCACGCTAGTCCTCCGCTGTCACTGTACGCCGTCAATGAACGCACGCTATTCGTCCGCTGTCACTGTACGCACGCTAGTCCTCCGCCGTCACTGTACACACGCTAGCCGTCCGCTGTCACTGTACACACGTAAGTCGCCCGCCGTCACTGTACGCCTTTACTGTACGCACGTTAGTAGTCCGCTGTCACTGACGGCGTACAGTGACGGCGGGCGACTAGGCGACTGGCAACCACGGTTAGTCAGTAAGATCCTTTGGTAGCACTAGCGTTTGCATTATGACTAGCTCTTTCGTGTAAGCCAGTAGGCGGTTTGCCCACCTACGTATCGCTGTCACTGTACGCCGTCAACGTACGCACGCTAGTCGTCCGCTGTCACTGTAGGCACGCTAGTCGTCCGCTGTCACTGTAGGAACGCTAGTCGTCCGCTGACACTGTTCGCCGTCACTGAACGCACGCAAGTCCTCCGCTGCAACTGTACGTCGTTACTGTACGCACGCTGGTCCACGTTTTTTTTGCGTCAGGCCAATAGGAAAAGGCTATGCTGAAGGCCTGGGATGCGCCGCGACGAGCTAAGTAAGAAGAGGTTATACGACTCGACGGCTGCCACGGAGCGTCAACACCCACTTCAATGCTTTGTATCTCTAAAACTAATGGCTGAATCTCCAAATCAGTCACCTACCTGGCTTCTACGAACATTTGTGAAACATTTACAACTACTTTCGAACCAAGACCTGCCACTATTCAGTGTTACAAGGCAACTTTTGGCACTCGCCGCGCAAATTTACTCGATTAGCCAGTTATCGGTGTGGGAATTTCACAACTCTGGCGCTAGGGGCGCTGTTTCGCTGCTCACTCTCCGATATAGTGGGAGTTCTTGTAGCTCACTTGCGCAACCTCGTACAGGTGGAGCTGCGCACTGATGTATGCTCGTTGAGTCCCGCGTTCAAAGTGCTTCCCTATAATACTCGGCCAGCTAACTTAAGGTTACTTGCAACAGGGGCCATCCTCATTTTCAGTAGACCTACTGTTTTGCGCCGTAGGCCTACTCCACGACACGCATTCCAATTTATGATTTAATTTCTTGGCTAGGTCAATGCCGCCGCAGACTTTACAGTGAAAACTTTGGGTTTTAATACGTAGGCCTACCGGTATGCGGACGAACGTTGTGGTTTCTGTTGTTTTTAAAGTTGCGCTCCATTTGGGGGTGGGCAGGTGCATGGCGTATGTAGATGGCGACCCTTCCTTCCTCCCCCCCCCCCAATCCCCGGCCGCTCGGTATGGCGTGCATTGCAGAGGTGGGTGTAAGCCCCCGCACAGCCCCACACCCGCACACCGGCGACTTCACGTTGTTTAAGACACAACTAGCCCTATCTCGATGTAATCCTACCCCCCCCCCCCCCCCACCCACAGTGTTTTCAATTCCATCTCGCCTCGTGTCTCTAAAGGCCGGAAGCCATAACAACGCGCGGATCGTATTCGCCATCGTATGCACCCACTAGCGCCACCTGTGCGAGATTGCGCAAGCGAGCTACAAAAACTCCCTCCATATCGGAGAGTGAGCAACGAAACAGCGCCCCTAGCGCCAGAGTTGTGAAATTCCCACACCGATAACTGGCTAATCGAGTAATTTTGCGCGGCGAGTGCCAAAAGTTGCCTTGTAACATTGAATAGTGGTAGGTCTTGGTTCGAAAGTAGTTGTAAATGTTTCACAAATGTTCGTAGAAGCCAGTTAGGTGATTGATTTTGAGATTCAGCCATTAGTTTTAAAGATACAAAGCATTGAAGTGGGTGTTGACCCTCCGTGCCAGCCGCTGAGTCGTATAACCTCTTCTTATTTAGCTCGTCGCGGCGCATCCCAGGCCTTCAGCATAGCCTTCTCCTATTGGCCTGACGCAAAAAAAACGTGCGCTGGTCCTCCACCGTCAAAGTACGCGAGCTAGTCGTCCGCCGCTACTGTACGCCGTCACTGTATGCACGCTAGTCGTCCGCTGTCACTGTACGCCGTTACTGTATGCACGCTAGTCGTCCGTTGTCACTGTACGCCGTTATTGTATGCACGCTAGACCTCCGCTCATCCTGTACGCCGTCACTGCACGCACGCTAGTCGTCCGCTGTCATTGTGTTGATCGGGTGGGGGGGTGGGGCTTCGCTGAGTGCGCGGGGCTTGGTTGGTGAGGCGGGGCTTCGCTAGGGGGCCGGGGCTTGGCTGGCGTTGCGGGGCTAAGCTGGTGGGGGGGGGGCTTCATGGGGTCTTGCACCGTCATTGTACGCCCGCCAGTCGACCGCCGTCACCGTACGGACGCTAGTCGTCCGCCGTCACTGTAAGGACGCTAGTCGTCCGCCATCACTGTACGCACGCTAGTCCTCCGCTGTTATCTCGAAACACGTTTGGTGGCAACCACGGTTATGTCGAAGCACGTTTGATCGCAACCACGGTTAGTCAGTAACATCTTTTAGTAGCACTGGCGTTTGCATTATGACTAGCTCTTTGGAGTAAGCGAGTAGGCGATTTGCCCACCTAAAGGCGAACGCATCGCTGTTACTGTACGCCGTCAACGTACGCACGCTAGTCGTCCGATGCCACTGTACGCCGTCACTGAACGCACGCTGGTCGTCCGTTTCCACTGTACGCTCGCTAGTCCTCCGCTGCAACTGTACGTCGTTAGTGTACGCACGCTGGTCCTCTACCGTCAAAGTACGCAAGCTAGTCGTCCGCTGCCACCGTACGCCGTTACTGTACGCCGTCACTGCACGCACGCTAGTCCTCCTCTGTTATCTCGAAGCACGTTTGATGGCAACCACGGTTAGTCAGTAACATCTTTTGGTAGCATTGGCGTTTGCATTATGACTAGCTCTTTGGAGTAAGGGAGTAGGCGGTTTGCCCGCCTAAAGGCGAACGCATCGCTGTCACTGTACGCCGTCAACGTACGCACGCTAGTCGTCCGCTGTCACTGTGCGACGTCACAGAACGCACGCTAGTCGTCCGCTGTCACTGTACGCACCCTAGCCATCCGCGGCAACTGTACGCCGTTACTGTACGCACGCTGGTCCTCTACCGTGAAAGTACGCGAGCTAGTCGTCCGCCGCTACTGTACGCCGCTACTGTACGCCGTCACTGCACGCACGCTAGTGGTCCGCTGTCACTGTGTTGATCGGGTGCTGTTGCGGGGCTTCGCTGAGTGAGCGGGGCTTGGTTGGTGAGGCGGGGCTTGGCTGGGGGGGGGGGGGGGCGGGCCTTGGCTGGCGGTGCGGGGCTTAGCTGGTGGGCGGGGCTTCATGGAGTCTTGCACCGTCATTGTACGCCCGCTAGTCGTCCGCCGTCACTGTACGGACGCTAGTCGTCCGCCATCACTGTACGCACGCTAGCCGTCCGCTGCCACCGTACGCCGTTACTGTACGCACGCTAGTCCTCCGCTGTTATCTCGAAACACGTTTGGAGGCAACCACGGTTATCTCGAAACACGTTTGGTGGCAACCACGGTTATGTCGAGGCACTTTTGGTGGCAACCACGGTTATCTCGAAGCACGTTTGATGGCAACCCCGGTTACTCAGTAACATCTTTTGGTAGCACTGGCGTTTGCATTATGACTAGCTCTTTGGAGTAAATGAGTTGGCGGTTTGCCCACCTAAAGGCGAACGCATCGCTGTCACTGTACGCCGTCAACGTACGCACTCTAGTCGTCCGCTGTCACTGTACAAACGCTGGTCCTCCGCTGTCAATGTACGGCGTCACTGTACGCACGCTAGTTCTCCGCCGTCACTGTACGCACGCTAGTTCTCCGCCGCCACTGTACGCACGCTAGTCCTTCGCCGTTAATATATGCACGCTAGTCCTCCGCCGTTACTGTACGAACGCTAGTCGTCCACTCTCACTGTACGCCGACATTGAACGCTCGCTAGTCCTCCGCTCTCACAGTACGCCGCCACTACGCACGCTAGTCGTCCGCTGTCACTGTACGCTCGCTAGTCCTCCGCTGCAACTGTACGTCGTTACTGTATGCACGCTGGTCCTCCACCGTCAAAGTACGCGAGCTAGTCGTCCGCCGCTACTGTACGCCGTCACTGCACGCACGCTAGTGGTCCGCTGTCATTGTGTTGATCGGGTGCTGGGGTGGGGCTTCGCTGAGTGCGCGGGGCTGTACGCCGTTACTTCACGCCGTCACTGTACGCATGCTAGTCCTCCGCCGTCACTGTACGCCCGCTAGTCCTCCGCCGTCAATGTACGCCGTCACTGTACGCCGTTACTTCACGCCGTCACTGTACGCACGCTAATCGTCCGCTGTCACTGTACGCCGTCAATGAACGCACGCTAGTCCTCCGCTGTCACAGTACGCCGTCACTACACACGCTAGTTCTCCGCTGTCACTGTACGCCGTCACTACGCACGCTATTCGTCCGCTGTCACTGTACGCACGCTAGTCCTTCGCCGTCACTGTACGCACGATCGTCCTCCGCCGTCACTGTACGCACGCTAGTCCTCCGCTGTCACTCTACATACGCTAGCCGTCCGCTGTCACTGTACACACATAAGTCGCCCGCCGTCACTGTACGCCGTTACTGTACGCACGTTAGTAGTCCGCTGTCACTGACGGCGTACAGTGACGGCGGGCGACTAGGCGACTGGCAACCACGGTTAGTCAGTGACATCCTTTGGTAGCACTAGCGTTTGCATTATGACTAGCTCTTTCGTGTAAGCCAGTAGGCGGTTTGCCCACCTACGTATCGCTGTCACTGTACGCCGTCAACGTACGCACGCTAGTCGTCCGCTGTCACTGTAGGCACGCTAGTCGTCCGCTGTCACTGTAGGCACGCTAGTCGTCCGCTGACACTGTTCGCCGTCACCGAACGCACGCTAGTCCTCCGCTGCAACTGTACGTCGTTACTGTACGCACGCTGGTCCACGTTTTTTTTGCGTCAGGCCAATAGGAAAAGGCTATGCTGAAGGCCTGGGATGCGCCGCGACGAGCTAAGTAAGAAGAGGTTATACGACTCGACGGCTGCCACGGAGCGTCAACACCCACTTCAATGCTTTGTATCTCTAAAACTAATGGCTGAATCTCCAAATCAGTCACCTACCTGGCTTCTACGAACATTTGTGAAACATTTACAACTACTTTCGAACCAAGACCTACCACTATTCAGTGTTACAAGGCAACTTTAGGCACTCGCCGCGCAAATTTACTCGATTAGCCAGTTATCGGTGTGGGAATTTCACAACTCTGGCGCCAGGGGCGCTGTTTCGCTGCTCACTCTCCGATATAGTGGGAGTTCTTGTAGCTCACTTGCGCAACCTCGTACAGGTGGAGCTGCGCACTGATGTATGCTCGTTGAGTCCCGCGTTCAAAGTGCTTCCCTATAATACTCGGCCAGCTAACTTAAGGTTACTTGCAACAGGGGCCATCCTCATTTTCAGTAGACCTACTGTTATGCGCCGTAGGCCTACTCCACGACACGCATTCCAATTTATGATTTAATTTCTTGGCTAGGTCAATGCCGCCAAAGACTTTACAGTGAAAACTTTGGGTTTTAATACGTAGGCCTACCGGTATGCGGACGAACGTTGTGGTTTCTGTTGTTTTTAAAGTTGCGCTCCATTTGGGGGTGGGCAGGTGCATGGCGTATGTAGATGGCGACCCTTCCTTCCTCCCCCCCCCCCCCCCCAATCCCCGGCCGCTCGGTATGGCGTGCATTGCAGAGGTGGGTGTAAGCCCCCGCACAGCCCCACACCCGCACACCAGCGACTTCACGTTGTTTAAGACACAACTAGCCCTATCTCGATGTAATCCTACCCCCCCCCCCCCCCCCACCCACAGTGTTTTCAATTCCATCTCGCCTCGTGTCTCTAAAGGCCGGAAGCCATAACAACGCGCGGATCGTATTCGCCATCGTATGCACCCACTAGCGCCACCTGTGCGAGATTGCGCAAGCGAGCTACAAAAACTCCCTCTATATCGGAGAGTGAGCAACGAAACAGCGCCCCTAGCGCCAGAGTTGTGAAATTCCCACACCGATAACTGGCTAATCGAGTAATTTTGCGCGGCGAGTGCCAAAAGTTGCCTTGTAACATTGAATAGTGGTAGGTCTTGGTTCGAAAGTAGTTGTAAATGTTTCACAAATGTTCGTAGAAGCCAGTTAGGTGATTGATTTTGAGATTCAGCCATTAGTTTTAAAGATACAAAGCATTGAAGTGGGTGTTGACCCTCCGTGCCAGCCGCTGAGTCGTATAACCTCTTCTTATTTAGCTCGTCGCGGCGCATCCCAGGCCTTCAGCCTAGCCTTCTCCTATTGGCCTGACGCAAAAAAAACGTGCGCTGGTCCTCCACCGTCAAAGTACGCGAGCTAGTCGTCCGCCGCTACTGTACGCCGTCACTGTATGCACGCTAGTCGTCCGCTGTCACTGTACGCCGTTACTGTATGCACGCTAGTCGTCCGTTGTCACTGTACGCCGTTACTGTATGCACGCTAGACCTCCGCTCATCCTGTACGCCGTCACTGCACGCACGCTAGTCGTCCGCTGTCATTGTGTTGATCGGGTGGGGGGGTGGGGCTTCGCTGAGTGCGCGGGGCTTGGTTGGTGAGGCGGGGCTTCGCTAGGGGGCCGGGGCTTGGCTGGCGTTGCGGGGCTAAGCTGGTGGGGGGGGGCCTCATGGGGTCTTGCACCGTCATTGTACGCCCGCCAGTCGACCGCCGTCACTGTACGGACGCTAGTCGTCCGCCATGACTGTACGCCCGCTAGTCGTCCGCCATCACTGTACGCACGTTAGCCGTCCGCTGCCACCGTACGCCGTTACTGTACGCACGCTAGTCCTCCGCTGTTATCTCGAAACACGTTTGGTGGCAACCACGGTTATGTCGAAGCACGTTTGATGGCAACCACGGTTAGTCAGTAACATCTTTTAGTAGCATTGGCGTTTGCATTATGACTAGCTCTTTTGAGTAAGCGAGTAGGCGATTTGCCCACCTAAAGGCGAACGCATCGCTGTTACTGTACGCCGTCAACGTACGCACGCTAGTCGTCCGCTGCCACTGTACGCCGTCACTGAACGCACGCTGGTCGTCCGTTTCCACTGTACGCTCGCTAGTCCTCCGCTGCAACTGTACGTCGTTAGTGTACGCACGCTGGTCCTCTACCGTCAAAGTACGCAAGCTAGTCGTCCGCCGCTACTGTACGCCGTCACTGCACGCACGCTAGTTTTCCGCTGTCACTGTGTTGATCAGGTGCTGGGGCGGGGCTTCGCTGAGTGCGCGGGGCTTGGTTGGTGAGGCGGGGCTTGGCTGGGGGGGACGGGGCTTGGCTGGCGGTGCGGGGCTTAGCTGGTGGGGCGGGGCTTCATGGAGACAGGCACCGTCATTGTACGCCCGCTAGTCGTCCGCTGTCACAGTACGCCGTCACTACGCACGCTATTCGTCCACTGTCACTGTACGCAAGCTAGTTCTTCGCCGTCACGGTACGCACGCTAGTCCTCCGCCGTCACTGTACGCACGATAGTCCTCCGCCGTCACTGTACGCACGCTAGTCCTCCGCTGTCACGGTACGCACGATAGTTCTCCGCCGTCACTGTACGCACGCTACTCGTCCGCTGTCACTGTACACACGTAAGTCGCCCGCCGTCACTGTACGCCGTTACTTTAGGCACGTTAGTAGTCCGTTGTCACTGACGGCGTACAGTGACGGCGGGCGACTAGGCGACTGGCAACCACGGTTATTCAGTAACATCGTTTGGTAGCACTGGCGTTTGCATTATGACTAGCTCTTTGGAGTAAGCGAGTAGGCGGTTTGCCCACCTTAAGGCGAACGCATCGCTGTCACTGTACGCCGTCAACGTACACACGCTAGTCGTCCGCTGTCACTGTACGCACGCTACTCGTCCGCTGACACTGTACGCCGTCACTGAACGCACGCTAGTCGTCCGCTGTCACTGTACGCCGTTACTGTAAGCACGACAATCATCCGCTGTTATCTCGAAGCACATTTGGCGGCAACCACGGTTATCTCGAAGCACGTTTGATGGCAACCCCGGTTAGTCAGTAACATCGTTTGGTAGCACTGGCGTTTGCGTTATGACTAGCTCTTAGGAGTAGCGAGTGGGCGGTTTGCCCACCCAAAGGCGAACGCATCGCTGTCACTGTACGCCGCTAACGTACGCACGCTAGTCGTCCGCTGTCACTGTACGCCGTCAACGTACGCACGCTAGTCGTCCACTGTCACTGTACGCACGCTAGTCTTCCGCTGCAACTGTACGCCGTTACTGTACGCACGCAGGTCCTCCACCGTCAAAGTACGCGAGCTAGTCGTCCGCCGCTACTGTACGCCGTCGTTGCACGCACACTAGTCGTCCGCTGTCACTGTGTTGATCGGGTGGTGGGGTGGGGCTTCGCTGAGTGCGCGGGGCTTGGTTGGTGAGGCGGGGCTTGGCCGGGGGGGGGGGGGGGCGGGGCTTAGCGGTGGGGTGGGGCTTCATGGAGTCTTGCAACGTCATTGTACGCCCGGTAGTCGTCCCCCATCACTGTACGCCCGCTAGCCGTCCGCTGCCACCGTACGCCGTTACTGCACGCACGCTAGTCGTGCGCTGTTATCTTGAAACACTTTTGGTGGCAACCACGGTCATCTCGAAACACGTTTGGTAGCAACCAAGGTTATCTCGAAGCACGTGTGATGGCAACCACGGTTAGTCTGTTGCATCTTTTGGTAGCACTGGCGTTTGCATTATGACTAGCTCTTTGGAGTAAGCGATTAGGCGGTTTTCCCACCTAAAGGCGAACGCATCGCTGTCACTGTACGCCGTCAACGTACGCACGCTAGTCGTCCGCTGTCACTGTACATACGCTAGTCCTCCGCTGCAACTGTACGCCGTTACTGTACGCACGCTGATCCTCCACCGTCAAAATACGCGGGCTAGTCGTCCGCCGCTACTGTACGCCGTCACTGTATGCGCGCTAGTCGTCCGCTGTCACTGTATACCGTTTCTGTACGCACGCTAGTCTTCCGCTCATCCTGTACGCCGTCATTGCACGCACGCTAGTCGTCCGTTGTCAGTGTGTTGATCGGGTGGTGGGGTGGGGCTTCGCTGAGTGCGCGGGGCTTAGTTGGTGAGGCGGGGCTTCGCTAGGGGGCCGGGGCTTGGTTGGCGGTGCGGGGATAAGCTGGTGGGGCGGGGCTTCATGGGGTCTTCCACCGTCATTGTACGCCCGCTAGTCGTCCGCCATCAGTGTACGCCCGCTAGTCGTCCGCCATCAGTGTACGCCCGCTAGTCGTCCCCCGTCACTGTACGGACGCTAGGCGTCAGCCATCACTGTACGCCCGCTAGTCGTCCCCCATCACTGTACGCCCGCTAGCCGTCCGCTGTTATCTCGAAACACGTTTGGTGGCAACCACGGTCATCTCGAAAGACGTTTGGTTGGAACCACGGTTATGTCGAAGCACGTTTGATGGCAACCACGGTTATCTCCAAGCACATTTGGCGGCAACCACGGTTAGTCAATAACGTCATTTGGTAGCAATGGCGTTTGCATTATGACTAGCTCTTTGGAGTAAGCGAGTGGGCGGTTTGCCCACCTAAAGGCGAACGCATCGCTGTCACTGTACGCCGCCAACGTACGCCCGCTAGTCGTCCGCTGTCACTGTGCAACGTCACTGAACGCACGCTAGTCGTCCGCTGTCACTGTACGCACGCTAGTCATCCGCGGCAACTGTACGCCGTTACTGTACGCACGCTGATCCTCTACCGTCAAAGTACGCGAGCTAGTCGTCCGCCGCTACTGTATGCCGTCACTGCACTCACGTTAGTCGTCTGCTGTCACTGTGTTGATCGGGTGCTGGGGCGGGGCTTCGCTGAGTGAGCGGGGCTTGGTTGGTGAGGCGGGGCTTGGCTGGGGGGGCGGGGCTTGGCTGGCGGTGCGGGGCTTAGCTGGGGGGGCGGGGCTTGGCTGGCGGTGCGGGGCTTAGCTTGTGGGCGGGGCTTCATGGAGTCTTGCACCGTCATTGTACGCCCGCTAGTCATCCACCGTCACTGTACGTACGCTAGTCCTCCGCTGTTATCTCGAAACACGTTTGGAGGCAACCACGGTTATGTCGAGGCACGTTTGGTGGCAACCACGGTTATCTCGAAGCACGTTTGATGGCAACCACGGTTAGTCAGTAACATCGTTTGGTAGCACTGGCGTTTGCATTATGACTAGCTCTTTGGAGTAAGTGAGTTGGCGGTTTGCCCACCTAAAGGCGAACGCATCGCTGTCACTGTACGCCGTCAACGTACGCACTCTAGTCGTCCGCTGTCACTGTACACACGCTGGTCCTCCGCTGTCAATGTACGGCGTCACTGTACGCACGCTAGTTCTCCGCCGTCACTGTACGCACGCTAGTCCTTCGCCGTCACTGTACGCCGTTGCTTCACGCCGTCACTGTGCGCACGCTAATCCTCTGCCGTCACTGTACGCCGTCACTGAACGCACGCTTGTCCTCCGCTGTCACAGTACGCCGTCACTACACACGCTAGTCCTCCGCTGTCACTGTACGCCGTCACTACGCACGCTATTCGTCCGCTGTCACTGTACACACGCTAGTCCTTCGCCGCCACTGCACGCACGCTAGTCCTTCGCCGTCACTGTACGCCGTTGCTTCACGCCGTCACTGTGCGCACGCTAATCCTCTGCCGTCACTGTGCGCACGCTAATCCTCTGCCGTCACTGTGCGCACGCTAATCCTCTGCCGTCACTGTGCGCACGCTAATCCTATGCCGTCACTGTGCGCACGCTAGTCCTCCGCCGTCAATGCACGCCGTCACTGAACGCACGCTTGTCCTCCGCTGTCACAGTACGCCGTCACTACACACGCTAGTCCTCCGCTGTCACTGCACGCCGTCACTACGCACGCTATTCGTCCGCTGTCACTGTACACACGTAAGTCGCCCGCCGTCACTGTACGCCGTTACTGCACGCACGTTAGTAGTCCGCTGTCACTGACGGCGTACAGTGACGGCGGGCGACTAGGCGACTGGCCACCACGGTTATTCAGTAACATCCTTTGGTAGCACTAGCGTTTGCATTATGACTAGCTCTTTGGAGTAAGCGAGCAGGCGGTTTGCCCACCTAAAGGCGTACGTATCGCTGTCATTGTACGCCGTCAACGTATGCACGCTGGTCGTCCGCTGTCACTGCACGCACGCTAGTCGTCCGCTGTCACTGTACGCACGCTAGTCCTCCACCGTCAAAGTACGCGAGCTAGTCGTCCGCCCCTACTGTACGCCGTCACTGCACGAGCACTGGTCGTCCGCTGTCACTGTGTTGATCGGGTGGTGGGGTGGGGCTTCGCTGACTGCGCAGGGCTTGGTTGGTGAGGCGGGGCTTGGCTGGGAGGGCGGGGCTTGGCTGGCGGTGCGGGGCTTAGCTGGTGGGCGGAGCTTCATGGAGTCTTGCACCGTCATTGTACGCCCGCCAGTCGACCGCCGTCACTGTACGGACGCTAGTCGTCCGCCATCACTGTACGCCCGCTAGTCGGCCGCCATCACTATACGCACGCTAGAAGTCCGCTGCCACCGTACGCTGTTACTGTACGCACGCTGGTCCTCCGCTGTTATCTCGAAACACGTTTGGCAACCACGGTTATGTCGAAGCACGTTTGGCAGCAACCACGGTTATCCCGAAGCACATTTGGCGGCAACCACGGTTATCTCGAAGCACGTTTGATGGCAACCACGGTTAGTCAGTAACATCGTTTGGTAGCACTGGCGTTTGCATTATGACTAGCTCTTTGGAGTCAGCGAGTAGGCGGTTTGCCCTCCTAAAGGCGAACGCATCGCTGTCACTGTACGCCGTCAACGTACGCACGCTAGTCGTCCGCTGTCACTGTACGCCGTCACTGAACGCACGCTAGTCGTCCGCTGTCACTGTACGCACGCTAGTCATCCGCTGCAACTGTACGCAGTTACTGTACGCACGCTGGTACTCCACCGTCAAAGTACGCGAGCTAGTCGTCCGCCGCTACTGTACGCCGTCCCTGCACGCACGCTGGTCGTCCCCTCTCACTGTGTTGATCGGGTGGTGGGGTGGGGCTTCGCTGAGTGCGCGGGGCTTGGTTGGTGAGGCGGGGCCTGGCCGGGGAGGGGGGGGGGGTGGCCGGGCTTGGCTGGCGGTGCGGGGCTTAGCTGGTGGGGCGGGGCTTCATGGAGTCTTGCACCGTCATTGTACGCCCGCCAGTCGACCGCCGTCACTGTACGGACGCTAGTCGTCCGCCATCACTGTACGCCCGCTAGTCGGCCGCCTTCACTATACGCACGCTAGAAATCCGCTGCCACCGTACGCCGTTACTGTACGCACGCTGGTCCTCCGCTGTTATCTCGAAACACGTTTGGCAACCACGGTTATGTCGAAGCACGTTTGGCAGCAACCACGGTTATCTCGCAGCACGTTTGATGGCAACCACGGTTAGTCAGTAACATCGTTTGGTAGCACTGGCGTTTGCATTATGACTAGCTCTTTGGAGTAAGCGAGTAGGCGGTTTGCCCACCTAAAGGCGAACGCATCGCTGTCACTGTACGCCGTCAACGTACGCACGCTAATCGTCCGCTGTCACTGTACGCCGTCACTGAACGCAGGCTAGTCGTCCGCTGTCACTGTACGCACGCTAGTCATCCGCTGCAACTGTACGCAGTTACTGTACGCACGCTGGTCCTCCACCGTCAAAGTACGCGAGCTAGTCGTCCGCCGCTACTGTACGCCGTTACTGTATGCATTCTAGTCTTCCGCTGTCACTGTACGCCGTCACTGCACGCACTCTAGTCGTCCGCTGTCATTTTGTTGATCGGGTGGTGGGGTGGGGCTTTGCTGACTGCGCGGGGCTTGGTTGGTGAGGCGGGGCTTCGCTAGGGGGCCGGGGCTTGGCTGGCGGTGCGGGGCTAAGCTGGTGGAGCGGGGCTTCATGGAGTCTTGCACCGTCATTGTACGCCCGCTAGTCGTCCGCCGTCACTGTACGGACGCTAGTCGTCCGCCATCACTGTATGCACGCTAGCCGTCCGCTGCCACCGTACGCCGTTACTGTACGCACGCTTATCTCGAAGCACGTTTCATCGCAACCACGGTTAGTCACTAACATCTTTTGGTAGCACTGGCGTTTGCATTATGACTAGCTCTTTGAAGTAAACGAGTTGGCGGTTTGCCCACATAAAGGCGAACGCATCGCTGTCACTGTACGCTGTCACTGTACACACGCTGGTCCTCCGCTGTCAATGTACGGCGTCACTGTACGCCGTTCCTTCACGCCGTCACTGTACGCACGCTAGCCCTCCGCCGTCACTGTAAGCACGCTAGTCGTTCGCTGTCACTGTAAACATGCTAGTCGTCCGCTGTCACTGTACACATATTAGTCGTCCGCCGTCACGGTACGCCGTTACTATACGCACGCTAGTCGTCCCCTGTCATTGTACGCACGCTAATCCTCCGCTTTCACTGTACGCCGTTACTGTACGCACACTAGTCGTCCGCTGTTATCTCCAAACACGTTTGGTGGCAACCACGGTTAGTCAGTAACATCTTTTGGGAGCATTGGCGTTTGCATTATGACTAGCTCTTTGGAGTAAGCGAGTAGGCGATTTGCCCACCTAAAGGCGAACGCATCGCTGTTACTGTACGCCGTCAACGTACGCACGCTAGTCGTCCGCTGTCACTGTACGCCGTCACTGAACGAACGCTGGTCCTCCACCGTCAAAGTACGCGAGCTAGTCGTCCGCCGCTACTGTACGCCGTCACTGTACGCACTCTAGTTGTCCGCTGTCACTGTGTTGATCAGGTGCTGGGGCGGGGCTTCGCTGAGTGCGCGGGGATTGGTTGGTGAGGCGGGGCTTGGCTGGGGGGGCGGGGCTTGGCTGGGGTGGGGCGGGGCTTGGCTGGCGGTGCGGGGCTTAGCTGGTGGGGCGGGGCTTCGCGGAGACTTGCACCGTCATTGTACGCCCGCTAGTCGTCCGCCGTCACTGAACGCACGCTTGTCCTCCGCTGTCACAGTACGCCGTCACTACACACGCTAGTCCTCCGCTGTCACAGTACGCACGCTAGTCATCCGCCGTCACTGTACGCACGCTAGTCCTCCGCTGTCACTGTACGCACGCTAGTCGTCCGCCGTCAAAGTACGCCGTCACTACACACGCTAGTCCTCCGCTGTCACTGTACGCCGTCACTACGCACGCTATTCGTCCACTGCCACTGTACGCAAGCTAGTTCTTCACCGTCACTGTACGCACGCTAGTCATCCGCCGTCACTGTACGCACGATAGTCCTCCGCCGTCACTGTACGCACGCTAGTCCTCCGCTGTCACTGTACACACGCTAGTCCTCCGCTGTCACTTTACACACGTAAGTCGCCCGCCGTCACTGTACGCCGTTACTTTAAGCACGTTAGTAGTCCGTTGTCACTGACGGCGTACAGTGACGGCGGGCGACTAGGCGACTGGCAACCACGGTTATTCTTTAACATCGTTTGGTAGCACTGGCGTTTGCATTATGACTAGCCCTTTCGAGTAAGCGAGTAGGCGGTTTGCCCACCTAAAGGCGAACGCATCGCTGTCAATGTACGCCGTCAACGTACGCACGCTAGTCGTCCGCTGTCACTGTACGCACGCTACTCGTCCGCTGACACTGTACGCCGTCACTGAACGCACGCTAGTCGTCCGCTGTCACTGTACGCACGCTAGTCCTCCGCTGCAACTGTACGTCGTTACTGTACGCACGCTGGTCCTCCACCGTCAAAGTATGCGAGCTAGTCGTCCGCCGCTACTGTACGCCGTCACTGTATGCACGCTAGTCGTCCGCTGTCACTGTACGCCGTTACTGTACGCACGCTAGTCTTCCGCTCATCCTGTACGCCGTCACTGCACGCACGCTAGTCGTCCGCTGTCATTGTGTTGACCGGGTGGGGGAGTGGGGGGGGGTCGGTGGGGCTTCGTTGAGTGCGCGGGGCTTGGTTGGTGAGGCGGGACTTCGCTAGGGGACCGGGGCTTGGCTGGCGGTGCGGGGCTAAGCTGGTGCGGTGGGGCTTCATGGAGTCTTGCACCGTCATTGTACGCCCGCTAGTCGTCCGCCGTCACTGTACGGACGCTAGCCATCCGCTGCCACCGTACGCCGTTACTGTACGCACGCTAGTCCTCCGCTGTTATCTCGAAACACGTTTGGCGGCAACCACGGTTATCTCGAAACACGTTTGATCGCAACCACGGTTAGTCACTAACATCTTTTGGTAGCACTGGCGTTTGCATTATGACTAGCTCTTTGAAGTAAACGAGTTGGCGGTTTGCCCACATAAAGGCGAAAGCATCGCTGTCACTGTACGGTGTCACTGTACACACGCTGGTCCTTCGCTGTCAATGTACGGCGTCACTGTACGCCGTTCCTTCACGCCGTCACTGTACACACGCTAGTCCTCCGCCGTCACTGTAAGCACGCTAGTCGTTCGCTGTCACTGTAAACACGCTAGTCGTCCGCTGTCACTGTACACACATTAGTCGTCCGCCGTCACGGTACGCCGTTACTATACGCACGTTAGTCGTCCGCTGTCATTGACGGCGTACAGTGACGGCGGGCGACTAGCGTGCGTACAGTGACGGCGGACGACCAGCGTGCGTACAGTGGCGGTGCAAGACGCCATGAAGCTCCGTCCCACGAGCCAAGCCCCGCCCCCTCAGCCAAGTCCCGCCCCACCAGCCAAGTCGCAGGCTAGTCCTCTGCTGTCTCTGTACGTTGTTACTGGACGCTCGCTAGTCGTCCGCCATCACTGTACGCACGCTGTTCCCCAGCTGTCACTGTACGCTCGCTAGTCGTCCGCCATCACTGTACGCACGCTAGTCCTCCGCTGTCACAGTACGCCGCCACTACGCACGCTAGTCTTCCCCTGTCATTGTACGCACGCTAATCCTCCGCTTTCACTGTACGCCGTTACTGTACGCACATTATTTGTCCGCTGTCAATGTACGCACGCTAGTCGTCCGCTGTTATCTCCAAACACGTTTAGTGGCAACCACGGTTATCTTGAAGCACGTTTGATGGCAACCACGGTTAGTCAGTAACATCTTTTGGTAGCACTGGCGTGTGCATTATGACTAGCTCTTTGGAGTAAGCGATTAGGCGATTTGCCCACCTAAAGGCGGACGCATCGCTGTTACTGTACGCCGTCAACGTACGCACGCTAGTCGTCCGCTGTCACTGTACGCCGTCACTGAACGCACGCTGGTCGTCCGTTTCAACTGTACGCTCGCTAGTCCTCCGCTGCAACTGTACGTCGTTACTGTACGCACGCTGGTCCTCCACCGTCAAAGTACGCGAGCTAGTCGTCCGCCGCTACTGTACGCCGTCACTGTACGGACGCTAGTCCTCCGCTCATCCTGTGCGCCGTCACTGCACGCACGCTAGTTGTCCGCTGTCACTGTGTTGATCAGGTGCTGGGGCGGGGCTTCGCTGAGTGCGCGGGGCTTGGTTGGTGAGGCGGGGCTTGGCTGGGGGGGGGGGGGGGGCGGGGCTTGGCTGGCGGTGCGGGGCTTAGCTGGTGGGGCGGGGCTTCGTGGAGACTTGCACCGTCATTGTACGCCCGCTAGTCGTCCGCCGTCACTGTACGCTCGCTAGTCCTCCGCTGCAACTGTACGTCGTTACTGTACGCACGCTGGTCCTCCACCGTCAAAGTACGCGAGCTAGTCGTCCGCCGCTACTGTACGCCGTCACTGTATGCACGCTAGTCGTCCGCCATCACTGTACGCCCGCTAGTCGTCTGCCGTCACTGTATCGACGCTCGTCGTCCGCCATCACTGTACGCCCGCTAGTCGTCCGCCATCACGCCGTCACTGTATGGACGATAGTCTTCCGCCATCCCTGTACGCCCGCTAGTCATCCGCCATTACTATCCGCACGCTAGAAGTCCACTGCCACCGTACGCCGTTACTGTACGCACGCTAGTCGTCCGCTGTCACTGTACGCCGTTACTGTAAGCACGACAATCATCCGCTGTTATCTCGAAGCACATTTGGCGGCAACCACGGTTATCTCGAAGCACGTTTGATGGCAACCACGGTTAGTCAGTAACATCGTTTGGTAGCACTGGCGTTTGCATTATGACTAGCTCTTTGGAGTAAGCGAGTAGGCGGTTTGCACACCTAAAGGCATACGCATCGCTTCATTTTGGTTACAATTTCATCATGTATTTAGTCAATGACCAAGTGCTTATGAAGTTGTGCCAGCGTGAAGGTTTCTTTTTTTACGCGTATTTTCGAGAAGTCACAAACTGCGATAAAACTGATCATAAAACATTACAACATCAGGTAAATGCCATTATTTGGTCAAGTAAAGTAGCAATGTGATATTGCTTTAACAGTCTAAAACCTTTCACTCCAAACTTAATTTTGGCATTAAAGAACCTCACAATATTGCACAGGCGTTCATTTAGATGTCTATATCGTATTAACCAATCGTTATATATAAGGTGAGCTGTTATTCTCCATAAGCTGGTTGGTTGGTTGTATATCGAAGACGCTTGAACCACTTTTGGTCATGTCGCGTCAATGGGAGAAGGACGGAAGCGTGGAGCCATGTCCCCCGTGGGTAACCCTCTACTGTTTGCGAAGAAGGACATGTGATCTTTATCATGAAATCACGCAGACATGGGTCCCCGGCATTATTTTATAGAAATCCGTGTAGCCGTGTGGGTCAAGGGCATAGAGTTGAACCGTGAGTGTGGGGGGAGGAGAGTCTGTGTTGAGCGGGTGGTGGGGTGGCGCTTGGCTGACTGGGCGGGCCTTGGCTGGTGAGGCGGGGCTTTGCTGGCGGGGTGGGGCTTGGCTGAGGGGGCGCGGCTTGGCTGGTGGGGTGGGGCCTGGCTGAGGGGGCGCGGCTTGGCTGGTTAGGTGGGGCTTGGCTGAGGGGCCAGGGCTTGGCTGGTGAGGCGGCACTTGGCTTCCGGGGCGTGGCTGGGCTGAGGGGGGGGGGGGGCTTGGCTAACGGAGCGGGGCTTGGCTGGTGGGGCAGGGCTTCATGGCGTTTTCCAGCGTCACTGTACGCACGCTATTCGTCCGCTGTCACTGTACGCACGCTAGTCCTCCGCTGCCACTGTACGCACGCTAGTCGTCCGCCGTCACTGTACGCTGTTACTGCTCGCACGCTAGTCGTCCGTTGTCACTGTACGCACGCTAGTGGTCCGCCGTCACTGTATGCCGTCACAGTACGCACTCGAGTCGTCCGATGTCACTGTACGCACGCTAGCCGTCCGCTGTTATCTCGAAACACGTTTGGTGGCAACCACGGTTATCTCAAAACACGTTTGGTGGCAACCACGATTATCTCGAAACACGTTTGGTGGCAACCACGGTTATCTCGAAACACCTTTGGTGGCAAGCACGGTTATTCAGTAACATCTTTTGGTAGCACTGGCGTTTGCATTATGACTAACTATTTGGAGTAAGCGAGTAGGCGGTTTGCCCACCTAAAGGCAAACGCATCGCTTCATTTTGGTTACAATTTCAGCATGTATCTAGGCAATGACCAAGTGCTTATAAAGTTGCGCCAGCGTGAAGGTTTCTTTTTTTTTACGTTTCGTTTTAAGAAGAAGTCACATGCTGTGATAAGACAGATGATAAATCATTACATCATCAGGTATATGCTATTATTCGGGCAAGTAAATTAGCAATGTGATATTGCTTTAACAGTCTGAAACCTTTCACTCCAAACATAATTTCGGCATTAAAGAACATCACAATATTGCACAGGCGTTCATTTAGATGTCTATATCGTATTAACGAATCGTTATATATAAGGTGAGCTGTTATTCTGCATAAGCTGGTTGGTTGGTTGTATATCGAAGACGCTTGAACCACTTTTGGTCATGTCGCGTCAAGGGGAGAAGGACGGAAGCGTGGAGCCATGTCCCCCGTGGGTAACCCCCTACTGTTTGCGAAGAAGGACATGTGATCTTTATCATGAAATCACGCAGACATGGGTCCCCGGCATCATTTTATAGAAATCCGTGTAGCCGTGTGGGTCAAGGGCATAGAGTTGAACCGTGAGTGGGGGGGGGAGGAGAGTCTGTGTTGAGCGGGTGGTGGGGTGGCGCTTGGCTGACTGGGCGGGCCTTGGCTGGTGAGGCGGGGCTTTGCTGGCGGGGTGGGGCTTGGCTGAGGGGGCTTGGCTTGGCTGGTGGGGTGGGGCCTGGCTGAGGGGGCGCGGCTTGGCTGATTAGGTGGGGCTTGGCTGAGGGGCCAGGGCTTGGCTGGTGAGGCGGCACTTGGCTTCCGGGGCGTAGCTGGGCTGAGTGGGGGGGGGGGGGGCGAGAGCCTAGCTAACGGAGCGGGGCTTGGCTGGTGGGGCAGGGCTTCATGGCGTTTTCCAGCGTCACTGTACGCACGCTATTCGTCCGCTGTCACTGTACGCACGCTAGTCCTCCGCTGCCACTGTACGCACGCTAGTCGTCCGCCGTCACTGTACGCTGTTACTGCACGCACGCTAGTCGTCCGTTGTCACTGTACGCACGCTAGTGGTCCGCCGTCACCGTATGCCGTCACAGTACGCACTCGAGTCGTCCGATGTCACTGTACGCACGATAGTCCTCCGCCGTCATTGTACGCCGTTACTGTACGCACGCTAGTCCTCCGCTGTTTTCTCGAAACACGTTTGGTGGCAACCACGGTTATCTCGAAACACGTTTGGTGGCAACCACGGTTATCTCGAAACACGTTTGGTGGCAACCACGGTTATCTCGAAACACGTTTGGTGGCAACCACGGTTATCCCGAAACACGTTTGGTGGCAACCACGGTTATCTCAAAACACGTTTGGTGGCAACCACGGTTATCTCGAAACACGTTTGGTGGCAACCACGGTTATCTCGAAACACGTTTGGTGGCAATCACAGTTATCTCGAAACACGTTTGGTGGCAACCACGGTTAGTCAGTAACATCTTTTGCTAGCACTGGCGTTTGCATTATGACTAGCTCTTTGGAGTAAGCGAGTAGGCGCTTTGCCCACCTAAAGGCGACCGCATCGCTGTAACTGTACGCCGTCAACGTACGCATGCTAGTCGTCCGCTGTCAAAGTACGGCGTCACTGTACGCACGCTAGTCGTTCACTGTCAAAGTACGGCGTCACTGTACGCACGCTATTCGTCCGCTGTCACTGTACGCCGTCAATAAACGCACGCTGGTCCTGCGCTGTCACAGTACGCCGTCACTACACACGCTATTCGTCCGCTGTCACTGTACGTACGCTAGTCCTCCGCTGTCACTCTACGCACCCTAGTCCTCCGCCGTCACTGTACGCTGTTACTGTACGCACGCTCCGCTATTATCTCGAAACACGTTTGGCGGCAACCATGGTTATCTCGAAGCACATTTGGCGTCAACCACGGTTATCTCGAAGCACGTTTGATGGCAACCACGGTTAGTCAGTAACATCTTTTGGTAGCACTGGCGTTTGCATTATGACTAGCTCTTTGGAGTAAGCGAGTAGGCGGTTTGCCCACCTAAAGGCGAACGCATCGCTGTCACTGTACGCCGTCAACGTACGCACGCTAGTCGTCCGCTGTCACTGTACGCACGCTAGTCCTCCGCTGCAACTGTACGCCGTTACTGTACGCACGCTAGTCTTCCGCTCATCCTGTACGCCGTCACTGCACGCACGCTAGTCGTCCGCGGTCACTCTGTTGATCGGGTGGTGGCGTGGGGCTTCGCTGAGTGCGAGGGGCTTGGTTGGTGAGGCGGGGCTTGGCTGGGGGTGGGGGGGGGGCTTGGCTGGCCGTGCGGGGCTTAGCTGGTAGGGCGGGGCTTCATGGAGTCTTGCACCGTCATGGTACGCCCGCTAGTCGTCCGCCGTCACCCAACGGACGCTAGCCGTCCGCTGCCACCGTACGCCGTAACTGTACGCACGCTAGTCCTCCGCTGTCATCTCGAAACACGTTTGGTGGCAACCACGGTTATCTCGAAACACGTTTGGTGGCAACCACGGTTATGTCGAAGCACGTTTGGCGGCAACCACGGTTATTTCGAAGCACATTTGATGGCAACCACGGTAAGTCAGTAGCATCTTTTGGTAGCACTGGCGTTTGCATTATGACTAGCTCTTTGGAGTAAGCGAGTTAGCAGTTTCCCACCTAAAGGCGAACGCATCGCTGTCACTGTACGCCGTCACTGTACGCACGCTAGTCGTCCGCTGTCAATGTACGCCGTCACCGAACGCACGCTAGTCGTCCGCTGTCACTGTACACACGCTGGTCCTCCGCTGTCAATGTACGGCGTCACTGTACGCTCGCTAGTCCCCCGCCGTCACTGTACGCACACTAGTCGTCCGCTGTCTCTGTACACACGTTAGTCGTCCACTGTCTCTGTACACACGTTAGTCGTCCGCCGTCACTGTACGCCGTTACTGTACGCACGTTAGTCGTCCGCTGTCACTGACGGCGTACAGTGTCGGCGGGCGACTAGCGTGCGTACAGTGACAGCGGAGGACTAGCGTGCGTACAGTGACGGCGGACGACCAGCGTGCGTACAGTGGCGGTGCAAGACGCCATTAAGCTCCGCCCCACGAGCCAAGCCCCGCCCCCTCAGCCAAGTCCCGCCCCACCAGCCAAGGCGCACGCTAGTACTCTGCTGTCACTGTACGCTGTTACTGTACGCACGCTAGTCGTCCGCTGTCTCTGTACACTCGCTAGTCGTCCGCCATCACTGTACGCACGCTAGCCGTCCGCTGCCACCGTACGCCGTTACTGTACGCACGCTTGTCCTCCGCTGTTTTCTCGAAACACGTTTGGTGGCAACCACGGTTATCTCGAAGCACGTTTGATGGCAACCACGGTAAGTCAGTAGCATCTTTTGGTAGCACTGGCGTTTGCATTATGACTAGCTCTTTTGAGTAAGCGAGTATGCGGTTTGCCCACCTAAAGGCGAACGCATCGCTGTCACTGTACGCCGTCAACGTACACACGCTAGTCTTCCGCTGCTACTGTACGCCGTCACTGCACGCACGCTAGTCGTCCGCTGTCATTGTGTTGATCGGGTGGTGGGGTGGGGCTTCCCTGAGTGCGCAGGGCTTGGTTGGTGAGGCGGGGCTTTGCTAGGGGGCCTGGGCTTGGCTGGCGGTGCGGGGCTAAGCTGGTGGGGTGGGGTTTCATGGAGTCTGGCACCATCATTGTACGCCCGCTAGTCGTCCGCCGTCACTGTACGCACGCTAGTCCTCCGCTGTCACTGTACACACGCTAGTCGTCCGCTGACACTGTACGCCGTCACTGAACGCACGCTAGTCGTCCGCTGTCACTGTACGCCGTCATTGAACGCACGCTAGTCGTCCGCTGTCACTGTACGCACGCTAGTCCTCCGCTGTCACTGTACACCGTTACTGTACGCACGCTAGTCCTCCTCTCATCCTGTACGCCGTCACTGTACGCACGCTAGGCGTCCGCTGTCATTGTGTTGATCGGGTGGGTGGGGGGGGGGGCTTTGCTGAGTGCGCGGGGCTTGGTTGGTGAGGCGGGGCTTTGCTAGGGGGCCGGGGCTTGGCTGGCGGTGCGGGGCTAAGCTGGTGGGGCGGGGTTTCATGGAGTCTTGCACTATCATTGTACGCCCGCTAGTCGTCCGCCGTCACTGTACGGACGCTAGTCGTCGGCCATGACTGTACGCACGTTAGTCCTCCGCCGTCACTGTACGGACGCTAGTCGTCCGCCGTCAATGTACGCCGTCACTGTACGCCGTTACTTCACGCCGTCACTGTACGCACGCTATTCGTCCGCTGTCACTGTACGCACGCTAGCCGTCCGCCGTCACTATACGGACGCTAGTCGTCCGCCATCATTGTACGCCCGCTAGTCGTCCGCCATCACTGTACGCCCGCTAGTCGTCCGCCGTCACTGTACGGACGCAAGTCGTCCGCCATCACTGTACGCACGCTAGAAGTCCGCTGCCACCGTACGCCGTTACTGTACGCACGCTAGTCCTCCGCTGTTATCTCGAAACACCTTTGGTGGCAACCACGGTTATCTCAAAGCACATTTGATGGCAATCACGGTTAGTCAGTAACATCGTTTGGTAGCACTGGCGTTTGCATTATGACTAGCTCATTGGAGTAAGCGAATAGGCGGTTTGTCTACCTAAAGGCGAACGCATCGGTGTCACTGTACGCCGTCAACGTACGCACGCTAGTCGTCCGCTGTCACTGTACACCGTCACTGAACGCACGCTAGTCGTCCGCTGTCACTGTACGCACGCTAGTCATCCGCTGCAACTGTACGCCGTTACTGTACGCACGCTGGTCCTCCACCGTCAAAGTACGCGAGCTAGTCGTCCGCCGCTACTGTACGCCGTCACTGCACGCACACTAGTCGTCCGATGTCATTGTGTTGATCGGTGCTGGGGCGGGGCTTCGCTGAGTGAGCGGAGTTTGCTTGGTGAGGCGGGGCTTGGCTGGGAGGGCGGGGCTTGGCTGGCGGTGCGGGGCTTAGCTGGTGGGCGGGGCTTCATGCAGTCTTGCACCGTCATTGCACGCCCGCTAGTCGTTCGCTGTCACTGTACACACGCTGTCCTTCGCTGTCAATGTACGGCGTCACTGTACGCACGCTAGTCCTCGGCCGTCAATGTACGCCGTCACTGTACGCACGCTTGTCCTCCGCCGTCACTGTACGCACGCTAGTCCGGCGACCTCAATGTACGCCGTCACTGTACGCCGCTACTTCGCTCCCTCACTGTACGCACGCTAGTCGTCCGCTGTCACTGTACGCCGTCACTGCACGCACGCTAGTCGTCCGCTGTCATTGTGTTGATCGGGTGGTGGGGTGGGGCTTCCCTGAGTGCGCGGGCCTTGGTTGGTGAGACGGGGCTTGGCTGGGGGATCGGTGCTTGGCTGGCGGTGCGGGGCTTACCTGGTGGGCGGGGCTTCATGGGGTCTTGCACCGTCATTATACGCCCGCTAGTCGTCCGCCGTCACTGTACGGACGCTAGTCGTCCGCCATCACTGTACGCCCGCTAGTCGTCCCCCATCACTGTACGCACGCTAGCCGTCCGCCATCACTTGACGCACGCTAGCCGTCCGCTGCAACCGTACGCCGTTACTGTACGCACGCTAGTCGTCCGCCATCACTATACGCACGCTAGCCATCCGCTGCCACCGTACGCCGTTACTGTACGCACGCTAGTCGTCCGCCATCACTATGCGCACGCTAGCCGTCCGCTGCCACCGTACGCCGTTACTGTACGCACGCTAGTCCTCCACTGTTATCTCGAAACACGTTTGGTGGCAACCACGGTTATCTCGAAACACGTTTGGTGGCAACCACGGTTATCTCGAAACACGTTTGGTGGCAACCACGGTTGTGTCGAAGCACGTTTGGCGACAACCACGGTTATTTCAAAGCACGTTTGATGGCAACTACGGTGAGTCAGTAGCATCTTTTGGTAGCACTGGCGTTTGCATTATGACTAGCTCTTTGGAGTAAGCGAGTAGGCGGTTTGCCCTCCTAAAGGCGAACGCATCGCTGTCACTGTACGCCGTCACTGAACGCACGCTAGTCGTCCGCTGTCACTGTACGCAAGCTAGTCTTCCGCTGCAACTGTACGCCGTTACTGTACGCACGCTGGTCCTCCATTGTAAAAGTACGCGAGCTAGTCGTCCGCCGCCACTGTACGCCGTCACTGCACGCACACTAGTCGTCCGCCGTCACTGTGTTGATTGGGTGGTGGGGTGGGGCTTCGCTGAGTGCGCGGGGCTTGGTTGGTGAGGCGGTGCTTGGCTGGGGGGGGGGGGGGGCGGGGCTTGGCTGATGGGGCGGTGCTTCATGGAGTCTTGCACCGTCATTGTATGCCCGCTAGTCGTCCGCCGTCACTGTACGGACGCTACTCGTCCGCTATCACTGTACGCACGCTAGCCGTCCACCGTCACTATACGGACGCTAGTCGTCCGCCATCACTGTACGCTCCCTAGTCGTCCGCCATCACTGTACGCCCGCTAGTCGTCCGCCATCACTGTACGCACGCTAGCCGTCCGCTGCCACCGTACGCCGTTACCGTACGCACGTTGGTCCTCCGCTGTTATCTCGAAACACGTTTGGTGGCAACCACGGTCATCTCGAAGCACATTTGGCGGCAACCACGGTTATCTCGAAGCACGTTTTATCGCAAGCACGGTTACTCAGTGACATCTTTTGCTAACACTGGCGTTTGCATTATGACTAGCTCGTTGAAGTAAACGAGTTGGCCGTTTGCCCACCCAAAGACGAACGCGTCACTGTACGCTGTCACTGTACGCACGCTGGTCGTCCGCCATCACTGTACGCCCGCTAGTCGTCCCCCATCACTGTACGCACGCTAGCCGTCCGATATCACTATACGCACGCTAGCCGTCCGCTGCAACCGTACGCCGTTACTGTACGCACGCTAGTCGTCCGCCATCACTATACGCACGCTAGCCATCCGCTGCCACCGTACGCCGTTACTGTACGCACGCTAGTCGTCCGCCATCACTATGCGCACGCTAGCCGTCCGCTGCCACCGTACGCCGTTACTGTACGCACGCTAGTCCTCCACTGTTATCTCGAAACACGTTTGGTGGCAACCACGGTTATCTCGAAACACGTTTGGTGGCAACCACGGTTATCTCGAAACACGTTTGGTGGCAACCACGGTTATCTCGAAACACGTTTGGTGGCAACCACGGTTGTGTCGAAGCACGTTTGGCGACAACCACGGTTATTTCAAAGCACGTTTGATGGCAACTACGGTGAGTCAGTAGCATCTTTTGGTAGCACTGGCGTTTGCATTATGACTAGCTCTTTGGAGTAAGCGAGTAGGCGGTTTGCCCTCCTAAAGGCGAACGCATCGCTGTCACTGTACGCCGTCACTGAACGCACGCTAGTCGTCCGCTGTCACTGTACGCAAGCTAGTCTTCCGCTGCAACTGTACGCCGTTACTGTACGCACGCTGGTCCTCCATTGTAAAAGTAAGCGAGCTAGTCGTCCGCCGCTACTGTACGCCGTCACTGCACGCACACTAGTCGTCCGCCGTCACTGTGTTGATCGGGTGGTGGGGTGGGGCTTCGCTGAGTGCGCTGGGCTTGGTTGGTGAGGCGGTGCTTGGCTGGGGGGTGGGGGGAGGCGGGGCTTGGCTGGTGGGGCGGTGCTTCATGGAGTTTTGCACCGTCATTGTATGCCCGCTAGTCGTCCGCCGTCACTGTACGGACGCTACTCGTCCGCTATCACTGTACGCACGCTAGCCGTCCACCGTCACTATACGGACGCTAGTCGTACGCCATCACTGTACGCTCCCTAGTCGTCCGCCATCACTGTACGCCCGCTAGTCGTCCGCCATCACTGTACGCACGCTAGCCGTCCGCTGCCACCGTACGCCGTTACTGTACGCACGCTAGTCCTCCGCTGCCACTGTACGCATGCTAGTCGTCCGCCGTCACTGTACGCTGTTACTGCACGCACGCTAGTCGTCCGTTGTCACTGTACGCACGCTAGTGGTCCGCCGTCACCGTATGCCGTCACAGTACGCACTCGAGTCGTCCGATGTCACTGTACGCACGATAGTCCTCCGCCGTCATTGTACGCCGTTACTGTACGCACGCTAGTCCTCCGCTGTTTTCTCGAAACACGTTTGGTGGCAACCACGGTTATCTCGAAACACGTTTGGTGGCAACCACGGTTATCTCGAAACACGTTTGGTGGCAACCACGGTTATCTCGAAACACGTTTGGTGGCAACCACGGTTATCTCGAAACACGTTTGGTGGCAACCACGGTTATCTCAAAACACGTTTGGTGGCAACCACGGTTATCTCGAAACACGTTTGGTGGCAACCACGGTTATCTCGAAACACGTTTGGTGGCAATCACAGTTATCTCGAAACACGTTTGGTGGCAACCACGGTTAGTCAGTAACATCTTTTGGTAGCACTGGCGTTTGCATTATGACTAGCTCTTTGGAGTAAGCGAGTAGGCGCTTTGCCCACCTAAAGGCGACCGCATCGCTGTAACTGTACGCCGTCAACGTACGCATGCTAGTCGTCCGCTGTCAAAGTACGGCGTCACTGTACGCACGCTAGTCGTTCGCTGTCAAAGTACGGCGTCACTGTACGCACGCTATTCGTCCGCTGTCACTGTACGCCGTCAATAAACGCACGCTGGTCCTGCGCTGTCACAGTACGCCGTCACTACACACGCTATTCGTCCGCTGTCACTGTACGTACGCTAGTCCTCCGCTGTCACTCTACGCACCCTAGTCCTCCGCCGTCACTGTACGCTGTTACTGTACGCACGCTCCGCTATTATCTCGAAACACGTTTGGCGGCAACCATGGTTATCTCGAAGCACATTTGGCGTCAACCACGGTTATCTCGAAGCACGTTTGATGGCAACCACGGTTAGTCAGTAACATCTTTTGGTAGCACTGGCGTTTGCATTATGACTAGCTCTTTGGAGTAAGCGAGTAGGCGGTTTGCCCACCTAAAGGCGAACGCATCGCTGTCACTGTACGCCGTCAACGTACGCACGCTAGTCGTCCGCTGTCACTGTACGCACGCTAGTCCTCCGCTGCAACTGTACGCCGTTACTGTACGCACGCTAGTCTTCCGCTCATCCTGTACGCCGTCACTGCACGCACGCTAGTCGTCCGCGGTCACTCTGTTGATCGGGTGGTGGCGTGGGGCTTCGCTGAGTGCGAGGGGCTTGGTTGGTGAGGCGGGGCTTGGCTGGGGGTGGGGGGGGGCCTTGGCTGGCCGTGCGGGGCTTAGCTGGTAGGGCGGGGCTTCATGGAGTCTTGCACCGTCATGGTACGCCCGCTAGTCGTCCGCCGTCACCCAACGGACGCTAGCCGTCCGCTGCCACCGTACGCCGTTACTGTACGCACGCTAGTCCTCCACTGTTATCTCGAAACACGTTTGGTGGCAACCACGGTTATCTCGAAACACGTTTGGTGGCAACCACGGTTATCTCGAAACACGTTTGGTGGCAACCACGGTTATCTCGAAACACGTTTGGTGGCAACCACGGTTGTGTCGAAGCACGTTTGGCGACAACCACGGTTATTTCAAAGCACGTCTGATGGCAACCACGGTGAGTCAGTAGCATCTTTTGGTAGCACTGGCGTTTGCATTATGACTAGCTCTTTGGAGTAAGCGAGTTAGCAGTTTCCCACCTAAAGGCGAACGCATCGCTGTCACTGTACGCCGTCACTGTACGCACGCTAGTCGTCCGCTGTCACTGTACGCCGTCACCGAACGCACGCTAGTCGTCCGCTGTCACTGTACACACGCTGGTCCTCCGCTGTCAATGTACGGCGTCACTGTACGCTCGCTAGTCCCCCGCCGTCACTGTACGCACACTAGTCGTCCGCTGTCTCTGTACACACGTTAGTCGTCCACTGTCTCTGTACACACGTTAGTCGTCCGCCGTCACTGTACGCCGTTACTGTACGCACGTTAGTCGTCCGCTGTCACTGACGGCGTACAGTGTCGGCGGGCGACTAGCGTGCGTACAGTGACAGCGGAGGACTAGCGTGCGTACAGTGACGGCAGACGACCAGCGTGCGTACAGTGGCGGTGCAAGACGCCATTAAGCTCCGCCCCACGAGCCAAGCCCCGCCCCCTCAGCCAAGTCCCGCCCCACCAGCCAAGGCGCACGCTAGTACTCTGCTGTCACTGTACGCTGTTACTGTACGCACGCTAGTCGTCCGCTGTCTCTGTACACTCGCTAGTCGTCCGCCATCACTGTACGCACGCTAGCCGTCCGCTGCCACCGTACGCCGTTACTGTACGCACGCTTGTCCTCCGCTGTTTTCTCGAAACACGTTTGGTGGCAACCACGGTTATCTCGAAGCACGTTTGATGGCAACCACGGTAAGTCAGTAGCATCTTTTGGTAGCACTGGCGTTTGCATTATGACTAGCTCTTTTGAGTAAGCGAGTATGCGGTTTGCCCACCTAAAGGCGAACGCATCGCTGTCACTGTACGCCGTCAACGTACACACGCTTGTCTTCCGCTGCTACTGTACGCCGTCACTGCACGCACGCTAGTCGTCCGCTGTCATTGTGTTGATCGGGTGGTGGGGTGGGGCTTCCCTGAGTGCGCAGGGCTTGGTTGGTGAGGCGGGGCTTTGCTAGGGGGCCTGGGCTTGGCTGGCGGTGCGGGGCTAAGCTGGTGGGGTGGGGTTTCATGGAGTCTGGCACCATCATTGTACGCCCGATAGTCGTCCGCCGTCACTGTACGCACGCTAGTCCTCCGCTGTCACTGTACACACGCTAGTCGTCCGCTGACACTGTACGCCGTCACTGAACGCACGCTAGTCGTCCGCTGTCACTGTACGCACGCTAGTCCTCCGCTGTCACTGTACACCGTTACTGTACGCACGCTAGTCCTCCTCTCATCCTGTACGCCGTCACTGTACGCACGCTAGGCGTCCGCTGTCATTGTGTTGATCGGGTGGGTGGGGGGGGGGCTTTGCTGAGTGCGCGGGGCTTGGTTGGTGAGGCGGGGCTTTGCTAGGCGGCCGGGGCTTGGCTGGCGGTGCGGGGCTAAGCTGGTGGGGCGGGGTTTCATGGAGTCTTGCACTATCATTGTACGCCCGCTAGTCGTCCGCCGTCACTGTACGGACGCTAGTCGTCGGCCATGACTGTACGCACGCTAGTCCTCCGCCGTCACTGTACGGACGCTAGTCGTCCGCCGTCAATGTACGCCGTCACTGTACGCCGTTACTTCACGCCGTCACTGTACGCACGCTATTCGTCCGCTGTCACTGTACGCACGCTAGCCGTCCGCCGTCACTATACGGACGCTAGTTGTCCGCCATCATTGTACGCCCGCTAGTCGTCCGCCATCACTGTACGCCCGCTAGTCGTCCGCCGTCACTGTACGGACGCAAGTCGTCCGCCATCACTGTACGCACGCTAGAAGTCCGCTGCCACCGTACGCCGTAACTGTACGCACGCTAGTCCTCCGCTGTTATCTCGAAACACCTTTGGTGGCAACCACGGTTATCTCAAAGCACATTTGATGGCAATCACGGTTAGTCAGTAACATCGTTTGGTAGCACTGGCGTTTGCATTATGACTAGCTCATTGGAGTAAGCGAATAGGCGGTTTGTCTACCTAAAGGCGAACGCATCGGTGTCACTGTACGCCGTCAACGTACGCACGCTAGTCGTCCGCTGTCACTGTACACCGTCACTGAACGCACGCTAGTCGTCCGCTGTCACTGTACGCACGCTAGTCATCCGCTGCAACTGTACGCCGTTACTGTACGCACGCTGGTCCTCCACCGTCAAAGTACGCGAGCTAGTCGTCCGCCGCTACTGTACGCCGTCACTGCACGCACACTAGTCGTCCGATGTCATTGTGTTGATCGGTGCTGGGGCGGGGCTTCGCTGAGTGAGCGGAGTTTGCTTGGTGAGGCGGGGCTTGGCTGGGAGGGCGGGGCTTGGCTGGCGGTGCGGGGCTTAGCTGGTGGGCGGGGCTTCATGCAGTCTTGCACCGTCATTGCACGCCCGCTAGTCGTTCGCTGTCACTGTACACACGCTGTCCTTCGCTGTCAATGTACGGCGTCACTGTACGCACGCTAGTCCTCGGCCGTCAATGTACGCCGTCACTGTACGCACGCTTGTCCTCCGCCGTCACTGTACGCACGCAAGTCCGGCGACCTCAATGTACGCCGTCACTGTACGCCGTTACTTCGCTCCGTCACTGTACGCACGCTAGTCGTCCGCTGTCACTGTACGCCGTCACTGCACGCACGCTAGTCGTCCGCTGTCATTGTGTTGATCGGGTGGTGGGGTGGGGCTTCCCTGAGTGCGCGGGCCTTGGTTGGTGAGACGGGGCTTGGCTGGGGGATCGGTGCTTGGCTGGCGGTGCGGGGCTTACCTGGTGGGCGGGGCTTCATGGGGTCTTGCACCGTCATTATACGCCCGCTAGTCGTCCGCCGTCACTGTACGGACGCTAGTCGTCCGCCATCACTGTACGCCCGCTAGTCGTCCCCCATCACTGTACGCACGCTAGCCGTCCGCCATCACTATACGCACGCTAGCCGTCCGCTGCAACCGTACGCCGTTACTGTACGCACGCTAGTCGTCTGCCATCACTATACGCACGCTAGCCATCCGCTGCCACCGTACGCCATTACTGTACGCACGCTAGTCGTCCGCCATCACTATGCGCACGCTAGCCGTCCGCTGCCACCGTACGCCGTTACTGTACGCACGCTGGTCCTCCATTGTAAAAGTACGCGAGCTAGTCGTCCGCCGCCACTGTACGCCGTCACTGCACGCACACTAGTCGTCCGCCGTCACTGTGTTGATTGGGTGGTGGGGTGGGGCTTCGCTGAGTGCGCGGGGCTTGGTTGGTGAGGCGGTGCTTGGCTGGGGGGGGGCGGGGCTTGGCTGATGGGGCGGTGCTTCATGGAGTCTTGCACCGTCATTGTATGCCCGCTAGTCGTCCGCCGTCACTGTACGGACGCTACTCGTCCGCTATCACTGTACGCACGCTAGCCGTCCACCGTCACTATACGGACGCTAGTCGTCCGCCATCACTGTACGCTCCCTAGTCGTCCGCCATCACTGTACGCCCGCTAGTCGTCCGCCATCACTGTACGCACGCTAGCCGTCCGCTGCCACCGTACGCCGTTACCGTACGCACGTTAGTCCTCCGCTGTTATCTCGAAACACGTTTGGTGGCAACCACGGTCATCTCGAAGCACATTTGGCGGCAACCACGGTTATCTCGAAGCACGTTTTATCGCAAGCACGGTTACTCAGTGACATCTTTTGCTAACACTGGCGTTTGCATTATGACTAGCTCGTTGAAGTAAACGAGTTGGCCGTTTGCCCACCCAAAGACGAACGCGTCACTGTACGCTGTCACTGTACGCACGCTGGTCCTCCGCTGTCACTGTACGCCGTCACTGCACGCACGCTAGTCGTCCGCTGTCATTGTGTTGATCGGGTGGTGGGGTGGGGCTTCCCTGAGTGCGCGGGCCTTGGTTGGTGATACGGGGCTTGGCTGGGGGGTCGGTGCTTGGCTGGCGGTGCGGGGCTTACCTGGTGGGCGGGGCTTCATGGGGCCTTGCACCGTCATTATACGCCCGCTAGTCATCCGCCGTCACTGTACGGACGCTAGTCGTCCGCCATCACTGTACGCCCGCTAGTCGTCCCCCATCACTGTACGCACGCTAGCCGTCCGATATCACTATACGCACGCTAGCCGTCCGCTGCAACCGTACGCCGTTACTGTACGCACGCTAGTCGTCCGCCATCACTATACGCACGCTAGCCATCCGCTGCCACCGTACGCCGTTACTGTACGCACGCTAGTCGTCCGCCATCACTATGCGCACGCTAGCCGTCCGCTGCCACCGTACGCCGTTACTGTACGCACGCTAGTCCTCCACTGTTATCTCGAAACACGTTTGGTGGCAACCACGGTTATCTCGAAACACGTTTGGTGGCAACCACGGTTATCTCGAAACACGTTTGGTGGCAACCACGGTTGTGTCGAAGCACGTTTGGCGACAACCACGGTTATTTCAAAGCACGTTTGATGGCAACTACGGTGAGTCAGTAGCATCTTTTGGTAGCACTGGCGTTTGCATTATGACTAGCTCTTTGGAGTAAGCGAGTAGGCGGTTTGCCCTCCTGTCACTGTACGCCGTCACTGAACGCACACTAGTCGTCCGCTGCAACTGTACGCCGTTACTGTACGCACGCTGGTCTTCCATTGTAAAAGTACGCGAGCTAGTCGTCCGCCGCTACTGTACGCCGTCACTGCACGCACACTAGTCGTCCGCCGTCACTGTGTTGATCGGGTGGTGGGGTGGGGCTTCGCTGAGTGCGCTGGGCTTGGTTGGTGAGGCGGTGCTTGGCTGGGGGGTGGGGGGAGGCGGGGCTTGGCTGGTGGGGCGGTGCTTCATGGAGTTTTGCACCGTCATTGTATGCCCGCTAGTCGTCCGCCGTCACTGTACGGACGCTACTCGTCCGCTATCACTGTACGCACGCTAGCCGTCCACCGTCACTATACGGACGCTAGTCGTACGCCATCACTGTACGCTCCCTAGTCGTCCGCCATCACTGTACGCCCGCTAGTCGTCCGCCATCACTGTACGCACGCTAGCCGTCTGCTGCCACCGTACGCCGTTACCGTACGCCCGTTAGTCCTCCGCTGTTATCTCGAAACACGTTTGGTGGCAACCACGGTCATCTCGAAGCACATTTGGCGGCAACCACGGTTATCTCGAAGCACGTTTTATCGCAAGCACGGTTACTCAGTGACATCTTTTGCTAACACTGGCGTTTGCATTATGACTAGCTCGTTGAAGTAAACGAGTAGGCGGTTTGCCCACCCAAAGACGAACGCGTCACTGTACGCTGTCACTGTACGCACGCTGGTCCTCCGCTGTCACTGTATGCCGTCACGGAACGCACGCTAGTCGTCCGCTGTCACTGTACGCACGCTAGTCTTCCGCTGCAACTGTACGCCGTTACTGTACGCACGCTGGTCCTCCACCGTCAAAGTACGCGAGCTAGTCGTCCGCCGCTACTGTACGCCGTCATTGCACGCACACTAGTCGTCCGCTGTCACTGTGTTGATCGGGTGGTGGGGTGGGGCTTCGCTGAGTGCGCGGGCCTTGGTTGGTGAGGCGGGGCTTAGCTGGTGGGGCGGGGCTTCATGGAGTCTTGCACCATCATTGTACGCCCGCTAGTCGTCCGCCGTCACTGTACGGACGCTAGTCGTCCGCCATCACTGTACGCCCGCTAGTCGTCCGCCATCACTGTACGCCCGCTAGTCGTCCGCCGTCACTGTACGGACGCAAGTCGTCCGCCATCACTGTACGCACGCTAGTCGTCCCCCATCACTATACGAACGCTAGAAGTCCGCTGCCAACGTACGCCGTTACTGTACGCACGCTAGTCCTCCGCTGTTATCTCGAAACACCTTTGTTGGCAACCACGGTCATTTCGAAACACGTTTGGTGGCAACCACGGTTATCTCGAAGCACGTTTGATGGCAACCACGGTTAGTCAGTAACATCGTTTGGTAGCACTGGCGTTTGCATTATGACTAGCGCTTTGGAGTAAGCGAGTAGGCGGTTTGCCCACCTAAAGGCGAACGCATCGCTGTCACTGTACGCCGTCAACGTACGCACGCTAGTCGTCCGCTGTCACTGTGTTGATCGGGTGGTAGGGTGGGGCTTCGCTGAGTGCGCGGGGCTTGGTTGGTGAGGCGGGGCTTGGCTGGGAGGGGGGGGGGGGCAGGGCCTGGCTGGCGGTGCGGGGCTTAGCTGGTGGGGCGGGACTTCATGGAGTCTTGCACCCTCATTGTACGCCCGCTAGTCGTCCGCCATCACTGTACGCTCGCTAGTCGTCCGCGGTCACTGTACGCACGCTAGTCCCCCGCTGTCATCTCGAAACACCTTTGGCGACAACCACGGTTATCTCAAAGCACCTTTGATGGCAATCACGGTTAGTCAGTAACATCGTCTGGTAGCACTGGCGTTTGCATTATGACTAGCTCATTGGAGTGAGCGAATAGGCGGTTTGTCCACCTAAAGGCGAACGCATCGGTGTCACTGTACGCCGTCAATGTACGCACGCTAGTCGTCCGCTGTCACTGTGCGCCGTCATTGAACGCACGCTAGTCGCCCGCTGTCACTGTACGCACGCTAGTCCTCCGCTGCAAATGTACGCCGTTACTGTACGCACGCTGGTCCTCCACCGTCAAAGTACGCGAGCTAGTCGTCCGCCGCTACTGTACGCCGTCACTGCACGCACACTAGTCGTCCGATGTCATTGTGTTGATCGGGTGCTGGGGCGGGGCTTCGCTGAGTGCGCGGAGCTTGCTTGGTTAGGCGGGGCTTGGCTGGGAGCGCGGGGCTTGGCTGGCGGTGGGGGGCTTAGCTGGTGGGCGGGGCTTCATGGAGTCTTGCACCGTCATTGTACGCCCGCTAGTCGTTCGCCGTCACTGTACGGACGTTAGTCGTCTGCCATCACTGTACGCTCGCTAGTCGTCCGCCGCTACTGTACGCACGCTAGAAGTCCGCTGTTATCTCGAAACACGTTTGGTGGCAACCACGGTCATCTCGAAACACGTTTGGTGTCAACCACGGTTATGTCGAAGCACGTTTGACGGCAACCACGGTTATCTCGAAGCACGTTTGATGGCAACCACGGTTACTCAGTAACATCTTTTAGTAGCACTGGCGTTTGCATTATGACTAGCTCCCGCCGTCACTGTACGCACGCTAGTCCTCCGCCGTCACTGTACGCACGCTAGTCCTCCGCCGTCAATGTACGCCGTCACTGTACGTCGTTACTTCACGCCGTCAGTGTACGCCGTTACTTCTCGCCGTCACCGTACGCACGCTAATCTTCCGCTGTCACTGTACGCACGATAATACTCCGCCGTCACTGTACGCACGCTAGATCTCCACTGTCACTGTTCACACACTAGTCATCCGCTGTCACTGTACGCCGTCACTACGCACGCTATTCGTCCGCTGTCACTGTACGCACGCTAGTCCTTCGCCGTCACTGTACGCACGATAGTCCTCCGCCGTCACTGTACGCACGATAATACTCCGCCGTCTCTGTACGCACGCTAGTTCTCCACTGTCACTGTTCACACGCTAGTCGTCCGCTGTCACTGTACACACGTAAGTCGCCGGCCGTCACTGTACGCCATTTCTGTACGCAGGTTAGTAGTCCGCTGTCACTGACGGGGTACAGTGACGGCAACCACGGTTATTCAGTAACATCCTTTGGTAGCACTAGCGTTTGCATTATGACTAGCTCTTTGGAGTAAGCGTGTAGGCGGTTTGCCCACCTAAAGGCGAACGCATCGCTGTCACTGTACGCTGCCAACGTACGCACGCTAGTCGTCCGCTGTCACTGTGCGCACGCTAGTCGTCCGCTGACACTGTACGCCGTCATTGAACGCACGCTAGTCGTCCGCTGTCACTGTACGTACGCTAGTCCTCCGCTGTCACTGTACACCGTTACTGTACGCACGCTAGTCCTCCTCTCATCCTGTACGCCGTCACTGTACGCACGCTAGTCGTCCGCTGTCATTGTGTTGATCGGGTAGGAGGGGGCGGGGGGCTTCTCTAAGTGCGCGGGGCTTGGTTGGTGAGGCGGGGCTTTGCTAGGGGGGCGGGGCTTGGCTGGCGGTGCAGGGCTTAGCTGGTGGGCGGGGCTTCATGGAGTCTTGCACCGTCATTGTACGCCCGCTAGTCGTTCGGCGTCACTGTACGGACGTTAGTCGTCCGCCATCACTGTACGCTCGCTAGTCGTCCGCCATCAGAATACGCACGCTAGAAGTCCGCTGCCACCGTACGCGGTTACTGTACGCCCGCTAGTCCTCCGCTGTTATCTCGAAACACGTTTGGTGGCAACCACGGTCATCTCGAAGCACATTTGGCGGCAACCACGGTTATCTCAAAGCACGTTTTATCGCAACCACGGTTACTCAGTAACATCTTTTGCTAACACTGGCGTTTGCATTATGACTAGCTCGTTGAAGTAAACGAGTTGGCGGTTTGCCCACCCAAAGACGAACGCGTCACTGTACGCTGTCGCTGTACGCACGCTGGTCCTCCGCTGTCACTGTATGCCGTCACTGAACGCACGCTAGTCGTCCGCTGTCACTGTACGCACGCTAGTCTTCCGCTGCAACTGTACGCCGTTACTGTACGCACGCTGGTCCTCCACCGTCAAAGTACGCGAGCTAGTCGTCCGCCGCTACTGTACGCCGTCATTGCACGCACACTAGTCGTCCGCTGTCACTGTGTTGATCGGGTGGTGGGGTGGGGCTTCCCTGAGTGCGCAGGGCTTGGTTGGTGAGGCGGGGCTTTGCTAGGGGGCCTGGGCTTGGCTGGCGGTGCGGGGCTAAGCTGGTGGGGTGGGGTTTCATGGAGTCTGGCACCATCATTGTACGCCCGCTAGTCGTCCGCCGTCACTGTACGCACGCTAGTCCTCCGCTGTCACTGTACACACGCTAGTCGTCCGCTGACACTGTACGCCGTCACTGAACGCACGCTAGTCGTCCGCTGTCACTGTACGCACGCTAGTCCTCCGCTGTCACTGTACACCGTTACTGTACGCACGCTAGTCCTCCTCTCATCCTGTACGCCGTCACTGTACGCACGCTAGGCGTCCGCTGTCATTGTGTTGATCGGGTGGGTGGGGGGGGGGGGGCTTTGCTGAGTGCGCGGGGCTTGGTTGGTGAGGCGGGGCTTTGCTAGGGGGCCGGGGCTTGGCTGGCGGTGCGGGGCTAAGCTGGTGGGGCGGGGTTTCATGGAGTCTTGCACCATCATTGTACGCCCGCTAGTCGTCCGCCGTCACTGTACGGACGCTAGTCGTCGGCCATGACTGTACGCACGCTAGTCCTCCGCCGTCACTGTACGGACGCTAGTCGTCCGCCGTCAATGTACGCCGTCACTGTACGCCGTTACTTCACGCCGTCACTGTACGCACGCTATTCGTCCGCTGTCACTGTACGCACGCTAGCCGTCCGCCGTCACTATACGGACGCTAGTCGTCCGCCATCATTGTACGCCCGCTAGTCGTCCGCCATCACTGTACGCCCGCTAGTCGTCCGCCGTCACTGTACGGACGCAAGTCGTCCGCCATCACTGTACGCACGCTAGAAGTCCGCTGCCACCGTACGCCGTTACTGTACGCACGCTAGTCCTCCGCTGTTATCTCGAAACACCTTTGGTGGCAACCACGGTTATCTCAAAGCACATTTGATGGCAATCACGGTTAGTCAGTAACATCGTTTGGTAGCACTGGCGTTTGCATTATGACTAGCTCATTGGAGTAAGCGAATAGGCGGTTTGTCTACCTAAAGGCGAACGCATCGGTGTCACTGTACGCCGTCAACGTACGCACGCTAGTCGTCCGCTGTCACTGTACACCGTCACTGAACGCACGCTAGTCGTCCGCTGTCACTGTACGCACGCTAGTCACCCGCTGCAACTGTACGCCGTTACTGTACGCACGCTGGTCCTCCACCGTCAAAGTACGCGAGCTAGTCGTCCGCCGCTACTGTACGCCGTCACTGCACGCACACTAGTCGTCCGATGTCATTGTCTTGATCGGTGCTGGGGCGGGGCTTCGCTGAGTGAGCGGAGTTTGCTTGGTGAGGCGGGGCTTGGCTGGGAGGGCGGGGCTTGGCTGGCGGTGCGGGGCTTAGCTGGTGGGCGGGGCTTCATGCAGTCTTGCACCGTCATTACACGACCGCTAGTCGTTCGCTGTCACTGTACACACGCTGTCCTTCGCTGTCAATGTACGGCGTCACTGTACGCACGCTAGTCCTCGGCCGTCAATGTACGCCGTCACTGTACGCACGCTTGTCCTCCGCCGTCACTGTGCGCACGCTAGTCCGGCGACCTCAATGTACGCCGTCACTGTGCGCCGTTACTTCGCGCCGTCACTGTACGCACGCTAGTCGTCCGCTGTCACTGTACGCCGTCACTGCACGCACGCTAGTCGTCCGCTGTCATTGTGTTGATCGGGTGGTGGGTGGGGCTTCCCTGAGTGCGCGGGCCTTGGTTGGTGAGACGGGGCTTGGCTGGGGGATCGGTGCTTGGCTGGCGGTGCGGGGCTTACCTGGTGGGCGGGGCTTCATGGGGTCTTGCACCGTCATTATACGCCCGCTAGTCGTCCGCCGTCACTGTACGGACGCTAGTCGTCCGCCATCACTGTACGCCCGCTAGTCGTCCCCCATCACTGTACGCACGCTAGCCGTCCGCCATCACTATACGCACGCTAGCCGTCCGCTGCAACCGTACGCCGTTACTGTACGCACGCTAGTCGTCCGCCATCACTATACGCACGCTAGCCATCCGCTGCCACCGTACGCCGTTACTGTACGCACGCTAGTCGTCCGCCATCACTATGCGCACGCTAGCCGTCCGCTGCCACCGTACGCCGTTACTGTACGCACGCTAGTCCTCCACTGTTATCTCGAAACACGTTTGGTGGCAACCACGGTTATCTCGAAACACGTTTGGTGGCAACCACGGTTGTGTCGAAGCACGTTTGGCGACAACCACGGTTATTTCAAAGCACGTTTGATGGCAACTACGGTGAGTCAGTAGCATCTTTTGGTAGCACTGGCGTTTGCATTATGACTAGCTCTTTGGAGTAAGCGAGTAGGCGGTTTGCCCTCCTAAAGGCGAACGCATCGCTGTCACTGTACGCCGTCACTGAACGCACGCTAGTCGTCCGCTGTCACTGTACGCAAGCTAGTCTTCCGCTGCAACTGTACGCCGTTACTGTACGCACGCTGGTCCTCCATTGTAAAAGTACGCGAGCTAGTCGTCCGCCGCCACTGTACGCCGTCACTGCACGCACACTAGTCGTCCGCCGTCACTGTGTTGATCGGGTGGTGGGGTGGGGCTTCGCTGAGTGCGCGGGGCTTGGTTGGTGAGGCGGTGCTTGGCTGGGGGGTCGGTGCTTGGCTGGCGGTGCGGGGCTTACCTGGTGGGCGGGGCTTCATGGGGTCTTGCACCGTCATTATACGCCCGCTAGTCGTCCGCCGTCACTGTACGGACGCTAGTCGTCCGCCATCACTGTACGCCCGCTAGTCGTCCCCCATCACTGTACGCACGCTAGCCGTCCGCCATCACTATACGCACGCTAGCCGTCCGCTGCAACCGTACGCCGTTACTGTACGCACGCTAGTCGTCCGCCATCACTATACGCACGCTAGCCATCCGCTGCCACCGTACGCCGTTACTGTACGCACGCTAGTCGTCCGCCATCACTATGCGCACGCTAGCCGTCCGCTGCCACCGTACGCCGTTACTGTACGCACGCTAGTCCTCCACTGTTATCTCGAAACACGTTTGGTGGCAACCACGGTTATCTCGAAACACGTTTGGTGGCAACCACGGTTATCTCGAAACACGTTTGGTGGCAACCACGGTTGTGTCGAAGCACGTTTGGCGACAACCACGGTTATTTCAAAGCACGTTTGATGGCAACTACGGTGAGTCAGTAGCATCTTTTGGTAGCACTGGCGTTTGCATTATGAATAGCTCTTTGGAGTAAGCGAGTAGGCGGTTTGCCCTCCTAAAGGCGAACGCATCGCTGTCACTGTACGCCGTCACTGAACGCACGCTAGTCGTCCGCTGTCACTGTACGCAAGCTAGTCTTCCGCTGCAACTGTACGCCGTTACTGTACGCACGCTGGTCCTCCATTGTAAAAGTACGCGAGCTAGTCGTCCGCCGCTACTGTACGCCGTCACTGCACGCACACTAGTCGTCCGCCGTCACTGTGTTGATCGGGTGGTGGGGTGGGGCTTCGCTGAGTGCGCGGGGCTTGGTTGGTGAGGCGGTGCTTGGCTGGGGGGTGGGGGGGGGGGAGGCGGGGCTTGGCTGGTGGGGCGGTGCTTCATGGAGTTTTGCACCGTCATTGTATGCCCGCTAGTCGTCCGCCGTCACTGTACGGACGCTACTCGTCCGCTATCACTGTACGCACGCTAGCCGTCCACCGTCACTATACGGACGCTAGTCGTCCGCCATCACTGTACGCTCCCTAGTCGTCCGCCATCACTGTACGCCCGCTAGTCGTCCGCCATCACTGTACGCACGCTAGCCGTCCGCTGCCACCGTACGCCGTTACCGTACGCACGCTAGTCCTCCGCTGTTATCTCGAAACACGTTTGGTGGCAACCACGGTCATCTCGAAGCACATTTGGCGGCAACCACGGTTATCTCGAAGCACGTTTTATCGCAACCACGGTTACTCAGTGACATCTTTTGCTAACACTGGCGTTTGCATTATGACTAGCTCGTTGAAGTAAACGAGTAGGCGGTTTGCCCACCCAAAGACGAACGCGTCACTGTACGCTGTCACTGTACGCACGCTGGTCCTCCGCTGTCACTGTATGCCGTCACTGAACGCACGCTAGTCGTCCGCTGTCACTGTGCGCACGCTAGTCTTCCGCTGCAACTGTACGCCGTTACTGTACGCACGCTGGTCCTCCACCGTCAAAGTACGCGAGCTAGTCGTCCGCCGCTACTGTACGCCGTCATTGCACGCACACTAGTCGTCCGCTGTCACTGCACGCACACTAGTCGTCCGCTGTCACTGTGTTGATCGGGTGGTAGGGTGGGGCTTCGCTGAGTGCGCGGGGCTTGGTTGGTGAGGCGGGGCTTGGCTGGGAGGGGGGGGGGCAGGGCTTGGCTGGCGGTGCGGGGCTTAGCTGGTGGGGCGGGACTTCATGGAGTCTTGCACCGTCATTGTACGCCCGCTAGTCGTCCGCCATCACTGTACGCTCGCTAGTCGTCCGCGGTCACTGTACGCACGCTAGTCCCCCGCTGTTATCTCGAAACACCTTTGGTGGCAACCACGGTTATCTCAAAGCACCTTTGATGGCAATCACGGTTAGTCAGTAACATCGTTTGGTAGCACTGGCGTTTGCATTATGACTAGCTCATTGGAGTAAGCGAATAGGCGGTTTGTCCACCTAAAGGCGAACGCATGGGTGTCACTGTACGCCGTCAATGTACGCACGCTAGTCGTCCGCTGTCACTGTGCGCCGTCACTGAACGCACGCTAGTCGCCCGCTGTCACTGTACGCACGCTAGTCCTCCGCTGCAAATATACGCGGTTACTGTACGCACGCTGGTCCTCCACCGTCAAAGTACGCGAGCTAGTCGTCCGCCGCTACTGTACGCCGTCACTGCACGCACACTAGTCGTCCGATGTCATTGTGTTGATCGGGTGCTGGGGCGGGGCTTCGCTGAGTGCGCGGAGCTTGCTTGGTGAGGCGGGGCTTGGCTGGGAGCGCGGGGCTTGGCTGGCGGTGCGGGGCTTAGCTGGTGGGCGGGGCTTCATGCAGTCTTGCACCGTCATTGTACGCCCGCTAGTCGTTCGCCGTCACTGTACGGACGTTAGTCGTCCGCCATCACTGTACGCTCGCTAGTCATCCGCCGCTACTGTACGCACGCTAGAAGTCCGCTGTTATCTCGAAACACGTTTGGTGGCAACCACGGTCATCTCGAAGCACGTTTGATGGCAACCACGGTTACTCAGTAACATCTTTTAGTAGCACTGGCGTTTGCATTATGACTAGCTCCCGCCGTCACCGTACGCACGCTAATCTTCCGCTGTCACTGTACGCACGATAATACTCCGCCGTCACTGTACGCACGCTAGATTTCCACTGTCACTGTTCACACGCTAGTCGTCCGCTGTCACTGTACGCCGTCACTACGCACGCTATTCGTCCGCTGTCACTGTACGCACGCTAGTCCTTCGCCGTCACTGTACGCACGATAATACTCCGCCGTCACTGTACGCCACTTCTGTACGCAGGTTAGTAGTCCGCTGTCACTGACGGGGTACAGTGACGGCAACCACGGTTATTCAGTAACATCCTTTGGTAGCACTAGCGTTTGCATTATGACTAGCTCTTTGGAGTAAGCGTGTAGGCGGTTTGCCCACATAAAGGCGTGCGTATCGCTGTCACTGTACGCCGTCAACGTACGCACGCTAGTCGTCCGCTGTCACTGTGCGCACGCTAGTCGTCCGCTGACACTGTACGCCGTCATTGAACGCACGCTAGTCGTCCGCTGTCACTGTACGCACGCTAGTCCTCCGCTGTCACTGTACACCGTTACTGTACGCACGCTAGTCCTCCTCTCATCCTGTACGCCGTCACTGTACGCACGCTAGTCGTCCGCTGTCATTGTGTTGATCGGGTAGGAGGGGGCGGGGGGCTTCTCTAAGTGCGCGGGGCTTGGTTGGTGAGGCGGGGCTTTGCGGGGGGGGCGGGGCTTGGCTGGCGGTGCAGGGCTTAGCTGGTGGGCGGGGCTTCATGGAGTCTTGCACCGTCATTGTACGCCCGCTAGTCGTTCGGCGTCACTGTACGGACGTTAGTCGTCCGCCATCACTGTACGCTCGCTAGTCGTCCGCCATCAGAATACGCACGCTAGAAGTCCGCTGCCACCGTACGCGGTTACTGTACGCCCGCTAGTCCTCCGCTGTTATCTCGAAACACGTTTGGTGGCAACCACGGTTATCTCGAAGCACATTTGGCGGCAACCACGGTTATCTCGAAGCAGGTTTGATGGCAACCACGGTTAGTCAGTAACTTCGTTTGGTAGCACTGGCGTTTGCATTATGACTAGCTCTATGGAGTAAGCGAGTAGGCGGTTTGCCCGCCCAAAGGCGAACGCATCGCTGTCACTGTACGCCGTCAACGTAAACACGCTAGTCGTCCGCTGTCACTGTACGCACGCTAGTCATCTGCTGCAACTGTACGCCGTTACTGTACGCACGCTGGTCCTCCACCGTCAAAGTACGCGAGCTAGTCGTCCGCCGCTACTGTACGCCGTCACTGCACGCACACTAGTCGTCCGATGTCATTGTGTTGATCGGGTGCTGGGGTGGGGCTTCGCTGAGTGCGCGGAGCTTGCTTGGTGAGGCGGGGCTTGGCTGGGTGGGCGGGGCTTGGCTGGCGGTGCGGGGCTTAGCTGGTGGGCGGGGCTTCATGGAGTCTTGCACCGTCATTGTACGCCCGCTAGTCGTTCGCTGTCACTGTACACACGCTGTCCTTCGCGGTCAATGTACGGCGTCACTGTACGCACGCTAGTCCTCCGCCGTCACTGTACGCACGCTAGTCCTTCGACCTCAATGTACGCCGTCACTGTACGCCGTTACTTCACGCCGTCACTGTACGCACGCTAGTCGTCCGCTGTCACGGTACGCCGTCACTGCACGCACGCTAGTCGTCCGCTGTCATTGTGTTGATCGGGTGGTGGGGTGGGGCTTCCCTGAGTGCGTGGGCCTTGGTTGGTGAGACGGGGCTTGGCTGGGGGATCGGTGCTTGGCTGGCGGTGCGGGGCTTACCTGGTGGGCGGGGCTTCATGGGGTCTTGCACCGTCATTATACGCCCGCTAGTCATCCGCCGTCACTGTACGGACGCTAGTCGTCCGCCATCACTGTACGCCCGCTAGTCGTCCCCCATCACTGTACGTACGCTAGCCGTCCGCCGTCACTGTACGCACGCTAGTCCTCCGCTGTTATCTCGAAACACGTTTGGTGGCAACCACGGTTATGTCGAAGCACGTTTGGCGGCAACCACGGTTATCTCGAAACACGTTTGGTGACAACCACGGTTATCTCGAAACACATTTGGTGACAACCACGGTTGTGTCGAAACACGTTTGGCGACAACCACGGTTATTTCGAAGCACGTTTGATGGCAACTACGGTAAGTCAGTAGCATCTTTTGGTAGCACTGGCGTTTGCATTATGACTAGCTCTTTGGAGTAAGCGAGTAGGCGGTTTGCCCACCTAAAGGCGAACGCATCGCTGTCACTGTGCGCCGTCACTGAACGCACGCTAGTCGTCCGCTGTCACTGTACGGACGCAAGTCGTCCGCCATCACTGTACGCACGCTAGTCCTCCGCTGTTATCTCGAAACACGTTTGGTGGCAACCACGGTCATCTCGAAGCACATTTGGCGGCAACCACGGTTATCTCGAAGCACGTTTTATCGCAACCACGGTTACTCAGTGACATCTTTTGCTAACACTGGCGTTTGCATTATGACTAGCTCGTTGAAGTAAACGAGTAGGCGGTTTGCCCACCCAAAGACGAACGCGTCACTGTACGCTGTCACTGTACGCACGCTGGTCCTCCGCTGTCACTGGAGGGGGCCTCCCTGGTGTAGTGGTTAGCGCACTAGACCGCAGATCAATAGGTCCTGGGTTCGAATCCGGGCTCGGGCACCTAATCTGGGGCATTTTTCATTCCTTCATCCTTCATCGTCTCGGGAGGTTCCTTGGCCCAATTTAGCCTGTATGTGCACAAAAGTGGCCTAAAACACCAACATTCCATTCCGCTGTCACTGTATGCCGTCACTGAACGCACGCTAGTCGTCCGCTGTCACTGTACGCACGCTAGTCTTCCGCTGCAACTGTACGCCGTTACTGTACGCACGCTGGTCCTCCACCGTCAAAGTACGCGAGCTAGTCGTCCGCCGCTACTGTACGCCGTCATTGCACGCACACTAGTCGTCCGCTGTCACTGCACGCACACTAGTCGTCCGCTGTCACTGTGTTGATCGGGTGGTAGGGTGGGGCTTCGCTGAGTGCGCGGGGCTTGGTTGGTGAGGCGGGGCTTGGCTGGGAGGGGGGGGGGGGCAGGGCTTGGCTGGCGGTGCGGGGCTTAGCTGGTGGGGCGGGACTTCATGGAGTCTTGCACCGTCATTGTACGCCCGCTAGTCGTCCGCCATCACTGTACGCTCGCTAGTCGTCCGCGGTCACTGTACGCACGCTAGTCCTCCGCTGTTATCTCGAAACACCTTTGGTGGCAACCACGGTTATCTCAAAGCACCTTTGATGGCAATCACGGTTAGTCAGTAACATCGTTTGGTAGCACTGGCGTTTGCATTATGACTAGCTCATTGGAGTAAGCGAATAGGCGGTTTGTCCACCTAAAGGCGAACGCATCGGTGTCACTGTACGCCGTCAATGTACGCACGCTAGTCGTCCGCTGTCACTGTGCGCCGTCACTGAACGCACGCTAGTCGCCCGCTGTCACTGTACGCACGCTAGTCCTCCGCTGCAAATGTACGCCGTTACTGTACGCACGCTGGCGAGCTAGTCGTCCGCCGCTACTGTACGCCGTCACTGCACGCACACTAGTCGTCCGATGTCATTGTGTTGATCGGGTGCTGGGGCGGGGCTTCGCTGAGTGCGCGGAGCTTGCTTGGTGAGGCGGGGCTTGGCTGGGAGCGCGGGGCTTGGCTGGCGGTGCGGGGCTTAGCTGGTGGGCGGGGCTTCATGCAGTCTTGCACCGTCATTGTACGCCCGCTAGTCGTTCGCCGTCACTGTACGGACGTTAGTCGTCCGCCATCACTGTACGCTCGCTAGTCGTCCGCCGCTACTGTACGCACGCTAGAAGTCCGCTGTTATCTCGAAACACGTTTGGTGGCAACCACGGTCATCTCGAAACACGTTTGGTGTCAACCACGGTTATGTCGAAGCACGTTTGACGGCAACCACGGTTATCTCGAAGCACGTTTGATGGCAACCACGGTTACTCAGTAACATCTTTTAGTAGCACTGGCGTTTGCACTATGACTAGCTCCCGCCGTCACTGTACGCACGCTAGTCCTCCGCCGTCACTGTACGCACGCTAGTCCTCCGCCGTCAATGTACGCCGTCACTGTACGTCGCTACTTCACGCCGTCAGTGTACGCCGTTACTTTTCGCCGTCACCGTACGCACGCTAATCTTCCGCTGTCACTGTACGCACGATAATACCCCGCCGTCACTGTACGCACGCTAGATCTCCACTGTCACTGTTCACACGCTAGTCGTCCGCTGTCACTGTACGCCGTCACTACGCACGCTATTCGTCCGCTGTCACTGTACGCACGCTAGTCCTTCGCCGTCACTGTACGCACGATAGTCCTCCGCCGTCACTGTACGCACGCTAGTCTTCCGCCGTCACTGTACGCACGATAATACTCCGCCGTCACTGTACGCACGCTAGTTCTCCACTGTCACTGTTCACACGCTAGTCGTCCGCTGTCACTGTACACACGTAAGTCGCCGGCCGTCACTGTACGCCATTTCTGTACGCAGGTTAGTAGTCCGCTGTCACTGACGGGGTACAGTGACGGCAACCACGGTTATTCAGTAACATCCTTTGGTAGCACTAGCGTTTGCATTATGACTAGCTCTTTGGAGTAAGCGTGTAGGCGGTTTGCCCACCTAAAGGCGTGCGTATCGCTGTCACTGTACGCCGTCAACGTACGCACGCTAGTCGTCCGCTGTCACTGTGCGCACGCTAGTCGTCCGCTGACACTGTACGCCGTCATTGAACGCACGCTAGTCGTCCGCTGTCACTGTACGCACGCTAGTTCTCCGCTGTCACTGTACACCGTTACTGTACGCACGCTAGTCCTCCTCTCATCCTGTACGCCGTCACTGTACGCACGCTAGTCGTCCGCTGTCATTGTGTTGATCGGGTAGGAGGGGGCGGGGGGCTTCTCTAAGTGCGCGGGGCTTGGTTGGTGAGGCGGGGCTTTGCTAGGGGGGCGGGGCTTGGCTGGCGGTGCAGGGCTTAGCTGGTGGGCGGGGCTTCATGGAGTCTTGCACCGTCATTGTACGCCCGCTAGTCGTTCGGCGTCACTGTACGGACGTTAGTCGTCCGCCATCACTGTACGCTCGCTAGTCGACCGCCATCAGAATACGCACGCTAGAAGTCCGCTGCCACCGTACGCGGTTACTGTACGCCCGCTAGTCCTCCGCTGTTATCTCGAAACACGTTTGGTGGCAACCACGGTTATCTCGAAGCACATTTGGCGGCAACCACGGTTATCTCGAAGCAGGTTTGATGGCAACCACGGTTAGTCAGTAACTTCGTTTGGTAGCACTGGCGTTTGCATTATGACTAGCTCTATGGAGTAAGCGAGTAGGCGGTTTGCCCGCCCAAAGGCGAACGCATCGCTGTCACTGTACGCCGTCAACGTAAACACGCTAGTCGTCCGCTGTCACTGTACGCACGCTAGTCATCCGCTGCAACTGTACGCCGTTACTGTACGCACGCTGGTCCTCCACCGTCAAAGTACGCGAGCTAGTCGTCCGCCGCTACTGTACGCCGTCACTGCACGCACACTAGTCGTCCGATGTCATTGTGTTGATCGGGTGCTGGGGTGGGGCTTCGCTGAGTGCGCGGAGCTTGCTTGGTGAGGCGGGGCTTGGCTGGGAGGGCGGGGCTTGGCTGGCGGTGCGGGGCTTAGCTGGTGGGCGGGGCTTCATGGAGTCTTGCACCGTCATTGTACGCCCGCTAGTCGTTCGCTGTCACTGTACACACGCTGTCCTTCGCGGTCAATGTACGGCGTCACTGTACGCACGCTAGTCCTCCGCCGTCACTGTACGCACGCTAGTCCTTCGACCTCAATGTACGCCGTCACTGTACGCCGTTACTTCACGCCGTCACTGTACGCCGTTACTTCACGCCGTCACTGTACGCACGCTAGTCCTTCGACCTCAATGTACGCCGTCACTGTACGCCGTTACTTCACGCCGTCACTGTACGCACGCTAGTCGTCCGCTGTCACGGTACGCCGTCACTGCACGCACGCTAGTCGTCCGCTGTCATTGTGTTGATCGGGTGGTGGGGTGGGGCTTCCCTGAGTGCGCGGGCCTTGGTTGGTGAGACGGGGCTTACCTGGTGGGCGGGGCTTCATGGGGTCTTGCACCGTCATTATACGCCCGCTAGTCATCCGCCGTCACTGTACGGACGCTAGTCGTCCGCCATCACTCTACGCCCGCTAGTCGTCCCCCATCACTGTACGTACGCTAGCCGTCCGCCGTCACTGTACGCACGCTAGTCCTCCGCTGTTATCTCGAAACACGTTTGGTGGCAACCACGGTTATGTCGAAGCACGTTTGGCGGCAACCACGGTTATCTCGAAACACGTTTGGTGACAACCACGGTTATCTCGAAACACATTTGGTGACAACCACGGTTGTGTCGAAACACGTTTGGCGACAACCACGGTTATTTCGAAGCACGTTTGATGGCAACTACGGTAAGTCAGTAGCATCTTTTGGTAGCACTGGCGTTTGCATTATGACTAGCTCTTTGGAGTAAGCGAATAGGCGGTTTGTCCACCTAAAGGCGAACGCATCGCTGTCACTGTACGCCGTCAACGTACGCACGCTAGTCGTCCGCTGTCACTGTGCGCCGTCACTGAACGCACGCTAGTCCTCCGCTGCAACTGTATGTCGTTACTGTACGCACGCTGGTCCGCCACCGTCAAAGTACGCGAGCTAGTCGTCCGCCGCTACTGTACGCCGTCACTGCAGGCACACTAGTCGTCCGATGTCATTGTGCTGATCGGGTGCTGAGGCGGGGCTTCGCTGAGTGCGCGGAGCTTGCTTGGTGAGGCGGGGCTTGGCTGGGAGGGCGGGGCTTGGCTGGCGGTGCGGGACTGAGCTGGTGGGCGGGGCTTCATGGAGTCTTGCACCGTCATTGTACGCCCGCTAGTCGTTCGCTGTCACTGTACACACGCTGTCCTTCGCGGTCAATGTACGGCGTCACTGTACGCACGCTAGTCCTCCGCCGTCACTGTACGCACGCTAGTCCTTCGACCTCAATGTACGCCGTCACTGTACGCCGTTACTTCACGCCGTCACTGTACGCACGCTAGTCGTCCGCTGTCACGGTACGCCGTCACTGCACGCACGCTAGTCGTCCGCTGTCATTGTGTTGATCGGGTGGTGGGGTGGGGCTTCCCTGAGTGCGTGGGCCTTGGTTGGTGAGACGGGGCATGGCTGGGGGATCGGTGCTTGGCTGGCGGTGCGGGGCTTACCTGGTGGGCGGGGCTTCATGGGGTCTTGCACCGTCATTATACGCCCGCTAGTCATCCGCCGTCACTGTACGGACGCTAGTCGTCCGCCATCACTGTACGCCCGCTAGTCGTCCCCCATCACTGTACGTACGCTAGCCGTCCGCCGTCACTGTACGCACGCTAGTCCTCCGCTGTTATCTCGAAACACGTTTGGTGGCAACCACGGTTATGTCGAAGCACGTTTGGCGGCAACCACGGTTATCTCGAAACACGTTTGGTGACAACCACGGTTATCTCGAAACACATTTGGTGACAACCACGGTTGTGTCGAAACACGTTTGGCGACAACCACGGTTATTTCGAAGCACGTTTGATGGCAACTACGGTAAGTCAGTAGCATCTTTTGGTAGCACTGGCGTTTGCATTATGACTAGCTCTTTGGAGTAAGCGAGTAGGCGGTTTGCCCACCTAAAGGCGAACGCATCGCTGTCACTGTGCTCCGTCACTGAACGCACGCTAGTCGTCCGCTGTCACTGTACGGACGCAAGTCGTCCGCCATCACTGTACGCACGCTAGAAGTCCGCTGCCACCGTACGCGGTTACTGTACGCACGCTAGTCCTCCGCTGTTATCTCGAAACACGTTTGGTGGCAACCACGGTCATCTCGAAGCACATTTGGCGGCAACCACGGTTATCTCAAAGCACGTTTTATCGCAACCACGGTTACTCAGTAACATCTTTTGCTAACACTGGCGTTTGCATTATGACTAGCTCGTTGAAGTAAACGAGTTGAGTATGAGTACGATGATGGGGGTGAGTAGGTCTTCATGCGGTGGAGATGGATCAGTGGACAGGAGTATGAGTACGATGATGGGGGTGGGTAGGTCTTCATGTGGTGGAGATGGATCAGTAGAGAGGAGTATGAGTACGATGATGGGGGTGAGTAGGCCTTCATGTGGTGGAGAAGGATCAGTGGAGAGGAGTATGAGTACGATGATGGGGGTGAGTAGGTCTTCATGCGGTGGAGATGGATCAGTGGACAGGAGTATGAGTACGATGATGGGGGTGGGTAGGTCTTCATGTGGTGGAGATGGATCAGTAGAGAAGAGTATGAGTACGATGATGGGGGTGAGTAGGCCTTCATGTGGTGGAGAAGGATCAGTGGAGAGGAGTATGAGTACGATGATGGGGGTGAGTAGGCCTTCATGTGGTGGAGATGGATCAGTAGAGAAGAGTATGAGTACGATAATGGGGGTGGGTAGGCCTTCATGAGGTGGAGATGGATCAGTAGAGAGGAGTATGAGTACGATGATGGGGGTGAGTAGGTCTTCATGTGGTGGAGATGGATCAGTGGATAGGAGTATGAGTACGATGATGGGGGTGAGTAGGTCTTCATGTGGTGGAGATGGATCAGTGGAGAGGAGTATGAGTACGATGATGGGGGTGAGTAGGTCTTCATGTGGTGGAGATGGATCAGTGGAGAGGAGTATGAGTGCGATGATGGGGGTGAGTAGGTCTTCATGTGGTGGAGATGGATCAGTGGAGAGGAGTATGAGTACGATGATGGGGGTGAGTAGGTCTTCATGTGGTGGAGATGGATCAGTGGAGAGGAGTATGAGTGCGATGATGGGGGTGAGTAGGTCTTCATGTGGTGGAGATGGATCAGTGGATAGGAGTATGAGTACGATGATGGGGGCGAGTAGGTCTTCATGTGGTGGAGATGGATCAGTGGAGAGGAGTATGAGTACGATGATGGGGGTGAGTAGGTCTTCATGTGGTGGAGATGGATCAGTGGAGAGGAGTATGAGTGCGATGATGGGGGTGAGTAGGTCTTCATGTGGTGGAGATGGATCAGTGGAGAGGAGTATGAGTACGATGATGGGGGTGAGTAGGTCTTCATGTGGTGGAGATAGATCAGTGGAGTGGGGTATGAGTACGATGATGGGGGTGAGTAGGTCTTCATGTGGTGGAGATGGATCAGTGGAGAGGAGTATGAGTACGATGATGGGGTTGAGTAGGTCTTCATGTGGTGGAGATGGATCAGTGGAGAGGAGTATGAGTACGATGATGGGGGTGAGTAGGTCTTCATGTGGCGGAGATGGATCAGTGGAGAGGAGTATGAGTACGATGATGGGGGTGAGTAGGTCTTCATGTGGTGGAGATGGATCAGTGGCGAGGAGTATGAGTACGATGATGGGGGTGAGTAGGTCTTCATGTGGTGGAGATGGATCAGTCGAGAGGAGTATGAGTACGATGATGGGGAGAGTAGGTCTTCATGTGGTGGAGATGGATCAGTGGAGAGGAGTATGAGTACGATGATGGGGGTGAGTAGGTCTTCATGTGGTGGAGATGGATCAGTGGAGAGGAGTATGAGTACGATGATGGGGGTGAGTAGGTCTTCATGTGGTGGAGATGGTTCAGTGGAGAGGAGTATGAGTACGATGATGGGGATGAGTAGGTCTTCATGTGGTGGAGATGGATCAGTGGAGAGGAGTGTGAGTACGATGATGGGGGTGAGTAGGTCTTCATGTGGTGGAGATGGATCAGTGGAGAGGAGTATGAGTACGATGATGGGGGTGAGTAGGTCTTCATATCGTGGAGATGGATCAGTGGAGAGGAGTATGAGTACGATGATGGGGGTGAGTAGGTCTTCATGTGGTGGAGATGGATCAGTGGAGAGGAGTATGAGTACGATGATGGGGGTGAGTAGGTCTTCATGTGGTGGAGATGGATCAGTGGAGGGGAGTATGAGTACGATGATGGGGGTGAGTAGGTCTTCATGTGGTGGAGATGAATCAGTGGAGAGGAGTATGAGTACGATGATGGGGGTGAGTAGGTCCTCATGTGGTGGAGATGGATCAGTGGAGAGGAGTATGAGTACGATGATGGGGGTGAGTAGGTCTTCATGTGGTGGAGATGGATCAGTGGAGAGGAGTATGAGTACGATGATGGGGGTGAGTAGGTCCTCATGTGGTGGAGATGGATCAGTGGAGAGGAGTATGAGTACGATGATGGGGGTGAGTAGGTCTTCATGTGGTGGAGATGGATCAGTGGAGAGCAGTATGAGTACGATGATGTCGGAGAGTAGTTCGTCATGTGGTGGAGATGGATCAGTGGAGAGGAGTATGAGTACGATGATGGGGTTGAGTAGGTCTTCATGTGGTGGAGATGGATCAGTGGAGAGGAGTATGAGTACGATGATGGGGGTGAGTAGGTCTTCATGTGGTGGAGATGGATCAGTGGAGGGGAGTATGAGTACGATGATGGGGGTGAGTAGGTCTTCATGTGGTGGAGATGAATCAGTGGAGAGGAGTATGAGTACGATGATGGGGGTGAGTAGGTCCTCATGTGGTGGAGATGGATCAGTGGAGAGGAGTATGAGTACGATGATGGGGGTGAGTAGGTCTTCATGTGGTGGAGATGGATCAGTGGAGAGGAGTATGAGTACGATGATGGGGGTGAGTAGGTCCTCATGTGGTGGAGATGGATCAGTGGAGAGGAGTATGAGTACGATGATGGGGGTGAGTAGGTCTTCATGTGGTGGAGATGGATCAGTGGAGAGGAGTATGAGTACGATGATGGGGGTGAGTAGGTCTTCATGTGGTGGAGATGGATCAGTGGATAGGAGTATGAGTACGATGATGGGGTTGAGTAGGTCTTCATGTGGTGGAGATGGATCAGTGGAGAGGAGTATGAGTACGATGATGGGGTTGAGTAGGTCTTCATGTGGTGGAGATGGATCAGTGGAGAGGAGTATGAGTACGATGATGGGGTTGAGTAGGTCTTCATGTGGTGGAGATGGACCGGTGGAGCGGAGTATGAGTACGATGATGGTGGTGAGTAGGTCTTCATGTGGTGGAGATGGATCAGTGGAGAGGAGTATGAGTACGATGATGGGAGTGAGTAGGTCTTCATGTGGTGGAGATGGATCGGTGGAGAGGAGTATGAGTACGATGATGGGGGTGAGTAGGTCTTCATGTGGTGGAGATGGATCAGTGGAGAGGAGTATGAGTACGATGATGGGGGTGAGTAGGTCTTCATGTGGTGGAGATGGATCAGTGGAGAGGAGTATGAGTACGATGATGGGGGTGAGTAGGTCTTCATGTGGTGGAGATGGATCAGTCGAGAGGAGTATGAGTACGATGATGGGGAGAGTAGGTCTTCATGTGGTGGAGATGGATCAGTGGAGAGGAGTATGAGTACGATGATGGGGGTGAGTAGGTCTTCATGTGGTGGAGATGGATCAGTGGAGAGGAGTATGAGTACGGTGATGGGGGTGAGTAGGTCTTCATGTGGTGGAGATGGTTCAGTGGAGAGGAGTATGAGTACGATGATGGGGGTGAGTAGGTCTTCATGTGGTGGAGATGGATCAGTCGAGAGGAGTGTGAGTACGATGATGGGGGTGAGTAGGTCTTCATGTGGTGGAGATGGATCAGTGGAGAGGAGTATGAGTACGATGATGGGGGTGAGTAGGTCTTCATATAGTGGAGATGGATCAGTGGAGAGTAGTATGAGTACGATGATGGGGGTGAGTAGGTCTTCATGTGGTGGAGATGGATCACTGGAGAGGAGTATGAGTACGATGATGGGGGTGAGTAGGTCTTCATGTGGTGGAGATGGATCAGTGGAGGGGAGTATGAGTACGATGATGGGGGTGAGTAGGTCTTCATGTGGTGGAGATGAATCAGTGGAGAGGAGTATGAGTACGATGATGGGGGTGAGTAGGTCCTCATGTGGTGGAGATGAATCAGTGGAGAGGAGTATGAGTACGATGATGGGGGTGAGTAGGTCTTCATGTGGTGGAGATGGATCAGTGGAGAGGAGTATGATTACGATGATGGGGGTGAGTAGGTCCTCATGTGGTGGAGATGGATCAGTGGAGAGGAGTATGAGTACGATGATGGGGGTGAGTAGGTCTTCATGTAGTGGAGATGGATCAGTGGAGAGCAGTATGAGTACGATGATGTCGGAGAGTAGTTCGTCATGTGGTGGAGATGGATCAGTGGAGAGGAGTATGAGTACGATGATGGGGTGAGTAGGTCTTCATGTGGTGGAGATGGATCAGTGGAGAGGAGTATGAGTACGATGATGGGGGTGAGTAGGTCCTCATGTGGTGGAGATGGATCAGTGGAGAGGAGTATGAGTACGATGATGGGGGTGAGTAGGTCTTCATGTGGTGGAGATGAATCAGTGGAGAGGAATATGAGTACGATGATGGGGGTGAGTAGGTCTTCATGTGGTGGAGATGGACCAGTGGAGCGGAGTATGAGTACGATGATGGGGGTGAGTAGGTCTTCATGTGGTGGAGATGGATCAGTGGAGAGGAGTATGAGTACGATGATGGGAGTGAGTAGGTCCTTATGTGGTGGAGATGGATCAGTGGAGAGGAGTATGAGTACGATGATGGGGGTGAGTAGGTCTTCATGTGGTGGAGATGGATCAGTGGAGAGGAGTATGAGTACGATGATGGGAGTGAGTAGGTCCTCATGTGGTGGAGATGGATCAGTGGAGAGGAGTATGAGTACGATGATGGGGGTGAGTAGGTCTTCATGTGGTGGAGATGGATCAGTGGAGAGGAGTATGAGTACGATGATGGGGGTGAGTAGGTCCTCATGTGGTGGAGATGGATCAGTGGAGAGGAGTATGAGTACGATGATGGGGGTGAGTAGGTCTTCATGTGGTGGAGATGGATCAGTGGAGAGGAGTATGAGTACGATGATGGGGGTGAGTAGGTCCTCATGTGGTGGAGATGGATCAGTGGAGAGGAGTATGAGTACGATGATCGGGGTGAGTAAGTCCTCATGTGGTGGAGATGGATCAGTGGAGAGGAGTATGAGTACGATGATGGGGGTGAGTAGGTCTTCATGTGGTGGAGATGAATCAGTGGAGAGGAATATGAGTACGATGATGGGGGTGAGTAGGTCTTCATGTGGTGGAGATGGACCGGTGGAGCGGAGTATGAGTACGATGATGGTGGTGAGTAGGTCTTCATGTGGTGGAGATGGATCAGTGGAGAGGAGTATGAGTACGATGATGGGAGTGAGTAGGTCTTCATGTGGTGGAGATGGATCAGTGGAGAGGAGTATGAGTACGATGATGGGGGTGAGTAGGTCTTCATGTGGTGGAGATGGATCAGTGGAGAGGAGTATGAGTACGATGATGGGGGTGAGTAGGTCTTCATGTGGTGGAGATGGATCAGTGGAGAGGAGTATGAGTACGATGATGGGGGTGAGTAGGTCTTCATGTGGTGGAGATGGATCAGTGGAGAGGAGTATGAGTACGATGATGGGGAGAGTAGGTCTTCATGTGGTGGAGATGGATCAGTGGAGAGGAGTATGAGTACGATGATGGGGGTGAGTAGGTCTTCATGTGGTGGAGATGGATCAGTGGAGAGGAGTATGAGTACGATGATGGGGGTGAGTAGGTCTTCATGTGGTGGAGATGGTTCAGTGGAGAGGAGTATGAGTACGATGATGGGGGTGAGTAGGTCTTCATGTGGTGGAGATGGATCAGTGGAGAGGAGTGTGAGTACGATGATGGGGGTGAGTAGGTCTTCATGTGGTGGAGATGGATCAGTGGAGAGGAGTATGAGTACGATGATGGGGGTGAGTAGGTCTTCATATGGTGGAGATGGATCAGTGGAGAGTAGTATGAGTACGATGATGGGGGTGAGTAGGTCTTCATGTGGTGGAGATGGATCACTGGAGAGGAGTATGAGTACGATGATGGGGGTGAGTAGGTCTTCATGTGGTGGAGATGGATCAGTGGAGGGGAGTATGAGTACGATGATGGGGAGAGTAGGTCTTCATGTGGTGGAGATGGATCAGTGGAGAGGAGTATGAGTACGATGATGGGGGTGAGTAGGTCTTCATGTGGTGGAGATGAATCAGTGGAGAGGAGTATGAGTACGATGATGGGGGTGAGTAGGTCCTCATGTGGTGGAGATGGATCAGTGGAGAGGAGTATGAGTACGATGATGGGGGTGAGTAGGTCTTCATGTGGTGGAGATGGATCAGTGGAGAGGAGTATGATTACGATGATGGGGGTGAGTAGGTCCTCATGTGGTGGAGATGGATCAGTGGAGAGGAGTATGAGTACGATGATGGGGGTGAGTAGGTCTTCATGTGGTGGAGATGGATCAGTGGAGAGCAGTATGAGTACGATGATGTCGGAGAGTAGTTCGTCATGTGGTGGAGATGGATCAGTGGAGAGGAGTATGAGTACGATGATGGGGGTGAGTAGGTCTTCATGTGGTGGAGATGGATCAGTGGAGAGGAGTATGCGTACGATGATGGGGATGAGTAGGTCTTCATGTGGTGGAGATGGATCAGTGGAGAGGAGTGTGAGTACGATGATGGGGGTGAGTAGGTCTTCATGTGGTGGAGATGGATCAGTGGAGGGGAGTATGAGTACGATGATGGGGGTGAGTAGGTCTTCATGTGGTCGAGATGGATCAGTGGAGAGGAGTATGAGTACGATGATCGGGGTGAGTAGGTCCTCATGTGGTGGAGATGGATCAGTGGAGAGGAGTATGAGTACGATGATGGGGGTGAGTAGGTCTTCATGTGGTGGAGATGAATCAGTGGAGAGGAATATGAGTACGATGATGGGGGTGAGTAGGTTTTCATGTGGTGGAGATGGACCAGTGGAGCGAAGTATGAGTACGATGATGGGGGTGAGTAGGTCTTCATGTGGTGGAGATGGATCAGTGGAGAGGAGTATGAGTACGATGATGGGAGTGAGTAGGTCTTCATGTGGTGGAGATGGATCAGTGGAGAGGAGTATGAGTACGATGATGGGGGTGAGTAAGTCTTCATGTGGTGGAGATGGATCAGTGGAGAGGAGTATGAGTACGATGATGGGGGTGAGTAGGTCTTCATGTGGTGGAGATGGATCAGTGGAGAGGAGTATGAGTACGATGATGGGGATGAGTAGGTCTTCATGTGGTGGAGATGGATCAGTGGAGAGGAGTGTGAGTACGATGATGGGGGTGAGTAGGTCTTCATGTGGTGGAGATGGATCAGTGGAGAGGAGTATGAGTACGATGATGGGGGTGAGTAGGTCTTCATGTGGTCGAGATGGATCAGTGGAGAGGAGTATGAGTACGATGATCGGGGTGAGTAGGTCCTCATGTGGTGGAGATGGATCAGTGGAGAGGAGTATGAGTACGATGATGGGGGTGAGTAGGTCTTCATGTGGTGGAGATGAATCAGTGGAGAGGAATATGAGTACGATGATGGGGGTGAGTAGGTTTTCATGTGGTGGAGATGGACCAGTGGAGCGGAGTATGAGTACGATGATGGGGGTGAGTAGGTCTTCATGTGGTGGAGATGGATCAGTGGAGAGGAGTATGAGTACGATGATGGGAGTGAGTAGGTCTTCATGTGGTGGAGATGGATCAGTGGAGAGGAGTATGAGTACGATGATGGGGGTGAGTAAGTCTTCATGTGGTGGAGATGGATCAGTGGAGAGGAGTATGAGTACGATGATGGGGGTGAGTAGGTCTTCATGTGGTGTAGATGGATCAGTGGAGAGGAGTATGAGTACGATGATGGGGGTGTGTAGGTCTTCGTGTGCTGGAGATGGATCAGTGGAGAGTAGTATGAGTACGATGATTCCATTCCCCGTCCCAAACATAACCGGTTTACGCCATGAAGGACGCGTACATGCGCACCGTGCTGGCAGCGCGCACACGCTAAGCAAATTTATCCACTCAGCGGGACAAATTGCTCTTCTCCGCGCGGTACATTGGTAGACAATGATACCGAAAGACCGCGAGAAACTATGTCGCGTATTGGGGTTGGTACATTTCAGTTGAAAATTCAATTGGCATCTAAGGTGATTACTTTTCTGTCCGAATGACCGGTTAAATGGCGGTCATATGCTAGATTGCAAGTTTATTGCACATATTCAGCTAAAATGACGTGACACAATAAAAAAAAAAAAACGGTTACTTTGCAGACGCCTATCTGTTCGAAGATTCCGGAAAACGATGTGGCGCTATCGGCAGGTTATCCTCACCGTCCCTACACCCCAGTGTATGTGTAGTCGACTCGGGGCCGCTACCAGCGGTCTGTCAACAACTGGCGCAAGGTAAATATGGTATTCTGGTCAACATTAACACATTGCTGCATGATGTGCTTTCAATCCGTTTAAGTCCTGATTTCAATGACCACAGACCATCCCTCTCGTGTGACTCCAGCCTTGGCTATTGCTGATTTTGTCAGCAAAAAATGTGAATGGAAAAGGCGTATTTACAATGTTTTCACATTACGTTTATTATTTAACTAAATGGTCTGGTGACAAAAACAATTTCTAACTGTATTTTGTACGATTTGTGCCGAGCGTGTAGCTTCCTTATTTACTATGTCATCAAACTTGGAACGCAGTTGCATTTGTTTTTCTATTAACAGCAAGATAAACCATGTACATATCAACAAATTTGCAATGCAGAGATCATAGTAGGTGTCCAGTGAGTTTCACAGAAACATGTTAATAGAGAACATGTCCTGTCTGAACATCCTAATAACATATACGTGCTCCCTAATGGCGCTGAATGCTTTCTTACTGTCTTAATTTAAATGCCCACATATTTGTTTTTCTTTTAGCAGGAGCCAGCAAACGATACTGGGTCACGGACACATTCTTCACCTCCTGGAATGATGCTCGTGCGTCCTGTCTGGATCAAGGTGGCGACCTGGCTCACCCGTCATCACAAGAACCTATCCAGGACTGGACAGCAAAGATGGTGGATCTCATAGTCGACTCAGTGTCTTATGTGTGGATAGGCCTGAGTCGCCATTCCTGGTCCTGGATGACCGGAGACCACACTACTCTACAAGGTAAAGTGTGGGTTCCTACCTACCCTATGTATAACTTGTGGATGGGACTGAGTCGCCATTCCTGGTCCTGGGTGACCGGTGACCACACTACTCTACAAGGTAAGGTGTGGGTTCCTATCGACCCTATGTATAACTTGTGGATAGGCCTGAGTCGCCATTCCTGGTCCTGGGTGACCGGAGACCACACTACTCTACAAGGTAAAGTGTGGGTTCCTATCGACCCTATGTATAACTTGTGGATAGGCCTGAGTCGCCATTCCTGGTCCTGGGTGACTGGTGACCACACTACTCTACAAGGTAAAGTGTGGGTTCCTATCGACCCTATGTATAACTTGTGGATAGGCCTGAGTCGCCATTCCTGGTCCTGGGTGACTGGTGACCACATTACTCTACAAGGTAAAGTGTGGGTTCCTATCGACCCTATGTATAACTTGTGGATAGGCCTGAGTCGCCATTCCTGGTCCTGGGTGACTGGTGACCACACTACTCTACAAGGTAAGGTGTGGGTTCCTATCGACCCTATGTATAACTTGTGGATAGGCCTGAGTCGCCATTCCTGGTCCTGGGTGACCGGAGACCACACTACTCTACAAGGTAAAGTGTGGGTTCCTACCTACCCTATGTATAACTTGTGGATGGGACTGAGTCGCCATTCCTGGTCCTGGGTGACCGGTGACCGCACTACTCTACAACGTAAGGCGTGGGTTCCTATCGACCCTATGTATAACTTACGGATATGACGGAGTCGCCATTCCTGGTCCTGGGTGACTGGTGACCACACTACTCTACAAGGTAAAGTGTGGGTTCCTATCGACCCTATGTATAACTTGTGGATAGGCCTGAGTCGCCATTCCTGGTCCTGGGTGACTGGTGACCACACTACTCTACAAGGTAAAGTGTGGGTTCCTATCGACCCTATGTATAACTTGTGGATAGGCCTGAGTCGCCATTCCTGGTCCTGGGTGACTGGTGACCACACTACTCTACAAGGTAAGGTGTGGGTTCCTATCGACCCTATGTATAACTTGTGGATAGGCCTGAGTCGCCATTCCTGGTCCTGGGTGACCGGTGACCACACTACTCTACAACGTAAGGCGTGGGTTCCTATCGACCCTATGTATAACTTACGGATATGACGGAGTCGCCATTCCTGGTCCTGGGTGACCGGTGACCACACTACTCTACAAGGTAAGGTGTGGGTTCCTGTCGACCCTATGTATAACTTGTGGATAGGCCTGAGTCGCCATTCCTGGTCCTGGGTGACCTGTGACCATACTACTCTACACGGTAAAGTGTGGGTTCCTATCGACCCTATGTACAACTTGTGGATAGGACTGGATCGCTATTCCTGGTCCTGAGTGACCGGAGACCACACTACTCTATAAAGTAAGGTTTTGGTTCTTATCGACCCTATGTATAACTTGTGGATAGGACTGAGTCGCCATTCCTGGTCCTGGGTGACCGGTGACCTCACTACTCTACAAGGTAAGGTGTGGGTTCCTGTCGACCCTATGTATAACTTGTGGATAGGACTGAGTCGCCATTCCTGGTCCTAAGTGACCGGTGGCCACGCGACTCTACAAGTTAAAGTGTGGGTTCCTATCGACCCTATGTATAACTTGTGGATAGGACTGAGTCGCCATTCCTGGTCCTAAGTGACCGGTGGCCACGCGACTCTACAAGTTAAAGTGTGGGTTCCTATCGACCCTATGTATAACTTGTGGATAGGACTGAGTCGCCATTGCTGGCCCTGGGTGACCGGTGACCACACTACTCTACACGGTAAAGTGTGGGTTCCTGTCGACCATATGTATAATTTGAGGATAGGACTGAGTCGCCATTTCTGGCCCTGGGTGACCGGTGACCACACTACTCTGCAAGGTTATGAGGTGGCCGGACTTACCCCGGGGGCGAACTAGCCCCGGTCTCCCCTATCCATACATTGATCCCAAAAACGTAGCTTCTTGGTGACATATGAGTCTATTGAATACGGATTAGAAAATGTTAACGAAAGCCTTAGTCGAGACACTCCAGGTTGTCATACAAGAGGTAGCAAGTTCGGGCTAATGCGGCTGCATAAAGGGGGCGATATTTCGGGCGGAATATTGGGATCATAGCGGATATCGTATTGTATTGTACTGTTCGACTTTAAACGGGCATTCAACACGGTAACGTGTCTATCTTTACACGCAGTAGATAAAGAGATCGTTAGCTTCTTGTGGAATAAAACACCCAGCAAAAGTAAAGAAAAGTACCAGATTAAGTGAGTAAAGAAAAGTGTAAGATTATAAGTACGGAGGCCTGAAGATGCCTCACTTCGAATCTAGGCCTATTTTATGTATCCAGCTGGTAATGTGGATAAAAAGACTACTGACGACTGATTGCGCTGGTAATGTGTTAGCCTTCTAGCTGTTTACAGACAGTGACGCTTGAGGAACTAACCTGCAATTTGGCAATAAAATTTGTTTTCAAACCCAAAAGCCTTTTTTACGACCAAATGTACGAAATTTGGTATTTTTTCCATTCTCGCGAATCGGAAGCGGAATCCATCCAGGACGAGCATTTATGACGTAACAAATTGATATTAATTGGGTAACGATATTGCAAGCAAACAAAATAATAGTATTTATGTGAAATGGGATCAGGCTGGTGCGAAAACAGTAGACGACCTTTGGAAAGGCAACATAATTAGTATTATCTGATTTAGAAGATATGTACAATATATATAGTGATAGGCAATTTAGTGATTAAAACTTTAATCCCACGAGCTATATAGTGTATAATGTATAATGGACAACGTTAGCCGAGTTAGCAACCGGTGGGTGTATGTATGTTTAATAGCGAGATTCCTGAAACCTGCTGCCTCCATCGCGAAATGGATTGGACAATTCCCTTACCTTCATGATGCTTGCTGACTCTACAACGATTTTTGTCCCTACCACAGCAAATTACTCGAAGCACTGACACTGACACAATATTTTGTCTTGCTTTTTGTAACCCCTTGACTTACATTAAGAATGTTGCTGTGGGATTGATGTATTTATCTGTGCTCTTTGATTTGTATTTTTCTTGAAAGCAATTAAAGAAGAAGTAATATGTCACGATGTGTTGCGGTGTATTATGATGTGTGCTGGTAAGCTATGATGCGTTGCTATGTGTATTGTTATGCGTCATGCTGTTACGGTACGTTATGGTGTGGTATGACGTGATATGTGGCTGTAGCTTACAGGTCTATGACTTACACCCACTTCGCGACTGGAGAGGGGGACGAAACCAGTCAGACCTGTGCTCACCTGGACATGAAGGGAAACAACGACAATTCCTGGGCGGACAAACCTTGTGCCTTATCCAGTCGATACTTCGTTTGCGATGACGGTAAGTGATTTATTCTATAGCTATACCGGTACTAGGACAATTTTCTCCCGGAAAATTTCCCCCGAGACAATCCCTCCTCCCCAGTCGATCCCACCCGCTAGACACGCCCCCCTCCCCTCCACAAACGGACAACCCGACAAGACAATCCCCACCCGCCCCCGAACAGAGTCCCACTCCGGGACAACAACACCCCCCCCCCCGCCCAAAGCAATGAAGGCATGTGGTGCTGCCTGTTTTGTTTATAAGGTATCACCCGTAAGCGTGCAGGTTTCATACAATAATTCCACGTACACCGAGTAGTATGGATTGGTTAAACAACAAGCCCTGGCCTTACTAGCCGTAGGCTGATGGGTACTGACGTTAGAACTTGTGCCGATTGGTCTAGATTATAATTTGCAACTACATGGCGCGGACGTATTAGAGAGACCCTATCTATGGTCACTTACGAGCACAATTAACATTTACGCCGAGAATGGATAGTCAGAACAGAGTAGGTCTCCCAAAATTATAAAGGGGAGGGGGGTGCGAGCTGGCGGGGGGAGGTGGGGGGGGGGGGGGGGTGCAGCCGCCGGCACCAACCGTCCTACTTTAAACTTATGGCAGATTCGAGGGCGAAATTGCTTTTATCCGTTTTTTTTAGGCGCTTGGTGGTCTCGAGTATCAATACCTAGCCTCGGGAGAGCACTTCATTGGGTCTCGGTTCCAGCCTGTATTTCCCACGGGGATTTAAGAAAAGAATAGGCACATTTGGATATTATGAATTATCTTGAGGCACACATATCACACATATCACATTTTCGTATAGATTAATCTTTTAGCTACGAAATTCTTCCAAACAATGAGAACGATTTTTCACTTTTATCTGTGTTTTCGAGACGTTTTACGTAGCACCAACGTCTGATCTGACCCTCATCCCCTCTCTCCGGGTCTAGTGGTTACCCCTTTACCTCACCTGGGCACCTGAATGGTGTGGTCGTTACCACTCCCCCTCCCCCCTCCCCTCCTCCGCTTCCCCGCCTCACACTACTGGTCTGAAAGACCTTCCCACCTTAGCCGCTGGAATGGATATGGGGGCTACCTCTCTCCCTCAACCCCCCTAAATGATACCGTATTATTGCTCTCTATGACGTCATTTGTCTCATTCGAAGGTCCACCCCTGACAACCGTAACACCGCCTGGCGCCGACTACCCACGTCAGACCGAGGATGGCCTCACGACTGCAGGGACCGCGGATCCAGTTACTGGTGAGCCCGTCACTCCGCGCTCTACTCTAACTGTCGTTTTAAACGCCGCCAGGGGTTTACCAAGCGCTGCGCTGCGTTAACATAAGCGTGTCCCATGCACCTCGTGTGTCTGTCATGCGTCCTGTCGCCACGTTCCACAGGCACAGTAAATCAGCGGAGGGGGGAGGCCGGGGGGAGGGGGTGGGGATGGGGGGTAGGGTGCCCCACAACGCATACTAAACACCCAAGTGTCCAACTCCCGCTGGGACTGAGCGACAGGCACCGCTTCAACCCCCAAAATCGCACATTTACCGCGCTTGACGGGCCCCATAAATGCCAAAGTCCGATTTCTAAGTAATTTTTTTATTTCATCAATAAGTAAACGAGACCTGTACTGCCGTGTAGTCACGACCAATAAAGAATTATGCAATGACAACAACCAACTCCGGAACAGATTGAGCAAACATGGCTGACATCGCGAGAATTCGCCTGTGCCACCTTCATGGGCGTTGAAGACAACAACAATGACAAGAATGTCTAAACAAAGGTAGTTATAGTCCGGCTACAGACCGTCCTCCATGCAGGGGCGGATCTAACGGGGGGGGATGTAGGGGGTCGCAACCCGGCCCTCTCTTAGGGAACTTGAGCGTACACCGTAAAAAAACCGGCTTTCCAACGAAATACATTTAAGAGATATTTTGTAGATGCAACCCAGCGGCGGATCTAAGAGGGACTGGGGTGTTTAAAGCAATATATACCATAATGTTTTGTATTACCAACCTCTTTTCCATGTCAAATAAGTACATTCTGCTTTGAATTTAATTCCTGAAAGCCTGTGAGCTATCCGGATAGAAGAATTTTGGTCAAGGGAGCAGAAGTTGGTGGCCGGCTTTATATCCCTACGCGCCTGTTAGAGATATAAAAACATATGCATCATACATTTTGAGATATTTTTGTCTTGATTTTAACATGTGAAAAATCTAAGATGGCGCATGTCAGCATATTGCGTTAAGGGGGTGTTAATCAGACCTGTGCTCACCAGGAGTTGAATGGAAACAACGACAATTCCTGGTTGGATAAACCTTGTGACTTTCCCAGTCGATACTTCTTGTGTGATGACGGTAAGCGATATTGACTCCGTTGGTTGTTATTGCCTCAAGATATTTACTCTATAGCCACATCATAACCTCTCCTCCGGCCATCCTCTGGATACAAGTAGATATTAATAAAGCACGAGACGCCATTGCCGTTTTCTTATAGGAATTATCTTGTACTATTAAACACATAATTATGTGGCACCTGCAGTAGAAATGGCATGACCAATGTCACACGGTCCCCCGTGCATAGGCGGCACCACAAATATGTGCAATCGCTAAATGTCAAATAGGGACATATTTTGTGTTGACCACCCCCAACACACACACCCTCGAGCTTACCATTGACTTATGCATTCAACTGTCTGTCTTCAAATTTGCAGCTCGGCTTGACCGACTAGAGTGGCAGTCAAGCGAGTAAATTTTAGCAACAACCGGTCGTTATCATTATTATCATTCATTATTATAACAATGCACTGATTTGTCGTGCATTATTAAAAAAGCGCGCACTTACTTTAAGAAAAAAAGGCTATCCCGCTGCATACGCTTTCGGTGGCCGCTGTGTACCGGATGTTGTGGGTCACTGTGTGACAGCCCTGTGGTGGTGTCGCCCCCTGGCGTAAGGATGCCATTGTTCTTCCAGACGTGGCCGCCGTGTACCGGATGTTGTGGGTCACTGTGTGACAGCCTTGTGTTGGTGTCGCCTCCTGGCGTAAGGATGCCATTGTTCTTCCAGACGTGACCGCCGTGTACCGGATGTTGTGGGGCACTGTGTGACAGCCCTGTGTTGGTGTCGCCCCCTGGTGTAAGGATACCATAGTTCTTCCAGACGTGGCCGCCGTGTACCGGATGTTGTGGGTCACTGTGTGACAGCCCTGTGTTGGTGTCGCCCCCTGGTGTAAGGATACCATAGTTCTTCCAGACGTGGCCGCCGTGTACCGGATGTTGTGGGTCACTGTGTGATAGCCCTGTGTTGGTGTCGCCCCCTGGTGTAAGGATACCATTGTTCTTCCAGACGTGGCCGCCGTGTACTGGATGTTGTGGGTCACTGTGTGACAGCCCTGTGTTGGTGTCGCCCCCTGGTGTAAGGATACCATAGTTCTTCCAGACGTGGCCGCCGTGTACCGGATGTTGTGGGTCACTGTGTGATAGCCCTGTGTTGGTGTCGCCCCCTGGTGTAAGGATACCATAGTTCTTCCAGACGTGGCCGCCGTGTACCGGATGTTGTGGGTCACTGTGGGTGTCTGCGGTGTCCTCATGGTTGCCGTCATCGTCATATTCACCATCTGTCGGATCAAAGTCAGGTATGAAAGTAATTAGGTAGATTTGGTGTCACAAGGTGTTTACTATTGACCTTTATTGAACAGCTATCGTGAACAGTCATCGGCAACACGTCACTGTGTCCCCACAAGTGGGTCAATCCTACTACGAGAAACTGAGGGCTTGCTCTCCTTTCCTTTTACTTCAAGTTTACCTTTTTACACCCGACAGGAGACTACAGAAATCCCTTCAGGCTGCCAAGGTAAATGAACCCGTCGTCACGCCACCTGATTCCCAGCTTGCCGCCTGGTCAGGTGACAACGAGGGTTCCTACAACAACCAGCGGGCATCCCAGCTCGAGTCACATGGCCATGATCCGTACGAGAGAGTTGGCGATGGGGCGTCTTCTGTGGCCATGGCAACATTTCCCGTCATCAGGCCGCCTGCTAAGCTCCCCTCTTCGTCACGTGACAGCGGTGGTTCTTACGACACAACACGGACGTCCCAGAGTGAGTCAAGCGACCCTGAGTCGTGCGAGAGACGTTTCGAAGGGGCGTATGATGACACTGTGGCCATGGTAACAGTTCCCGTCATCAGGCCGCCTGCTGAGCTCCCCTCTTCGTCACGTGACAGCGGTGGTTCTTACGGCTCCATACGGACGTCCCAGATTGAGTCAAGTGACCCTGAGTCGTACGAGAGACGTTTCGAAGGGGCGTATGATGACACTGTGGCCATGGTAACAGTTCCCGTCATCACGCCGCCTGCTGAGCTCCCCTCTTCCTCACGTGACGACGAGGGTTCCTACAACAACCTACGGGCGTCGCAGATTGAGTCACGTGATCCAGAGCCGTACGAGAGACTTGGCGACGGGGCGCACTATGACCCGGTGGGTGACCCTGAGACCGGCGTGGAGGGGAATGGCGGTCGGCATATCTATCTACATGTGGAATGAAAAGATATACCAAATCGCGTCCACGAATTAATACAACATTACATGACTTTAATAGCCAATAACCTTTGCACATTACAATGATTCTGCGATGTTATTGCTTCGATTGACTCCATGTTTCATTGAGCGTTTAGATAGGAACTGGTGTTCACAGTGTTTATGTTAACATACATTTTGCATGAACTGTGGGCCAAGATTGGTATACCGCCCAGTATACCCACAATGACAACGCTCTCCCAGTCGTGCCGAGAGAGCTACGCCGTATGTCAATAACATGTTGGCATCGGTCATGTCCCGTGTATTTAGGGACAACGGAACAAGCCTAGCCTCTACAATCAGCCGCCATCTTATCGCGAATGCCTATGCTTTTTTAAACGTGCTCTTGTTAAAAGAGGGGCGCACGAAAACATGCTTAACGTAATAAGACTTATGTACAGTAACTTATTATCGGTACCAGAAAAGGCTCCATGATTAGCCCTTTACTTGTCCTATATTTAAATAATGTTGTAGTCTTCCGCAGGCAGATGCTACGGTATGTTTCTCAATGGAACATTTGTCTAATGTTAAATTTGTCTAATAATATATACTGATCTGATCCAGTGCGCAGATTGTAAATATTCGGGGATGAAAGTTAATCTTGAAAGAAATTGAAAACAATGTTTTCAGAAATGGTGATGTTATAAGGCAAGATAAAAAAGGGTTCTTTGAAGATACCACGGATTGATTGCGCTTGGTAAGACAAGTATTTAGGATTCACTTTCTCCTCAAGACGTAATTGGAACCAAGATGTTCTGAATCTCGTGGCGCAAGGGTCAAAAGCAGCTAGTGTGCTAAAGCGAATAATTTATAAATGTAATGGTCTCAAACCTGTTCCAATTCTAATTCTGACATATATGCGTCAGAGGTGTAAGGCTATGAAATCCAAGTTCGCATAGAAAGAGTGTATATAATTTAGTTTAATACCAATCAGGTATCTACAACAACTAACCTCACATTATCCCGGGAATGTGGCATGTATCCAAGGTATGTTAATTGTAATGTGACATGTACTGGATAACAATTCTGACAATGAACCAGACTCCCAAGAGCTGCTTACAATATGTTGTATATTAAGGACAAAACATGGTAAAATAAACTGGATAACAAAAGTAAAAGAGTTGTTATATAAATATGGTTTTGGGAGCCCCAGAACTTGTCCTTGCTGGCCTCCACAAACTGCTTTCCTCCGGTGGCTTTCAGTTTGTCGGCCAAGGCTGAGTTGCCAAATCTTGCGCGCAGTCCTTGCAGCATGCTGTCATATGCAAGTCCTCCACTTCGCCTCGTCAACATTCTTGATTCGGCTTCCCATCATGCGCTGCTTACCAGGGTCGATCTCTAACAGTATTTGGTGGTGAGTTTCGTCATCGCCAAAGCTTTTCGCCTTTCCCATCTGGTAATGTTCTTCTGCAGAATTGTATTTGGTGCCGCTTATCATAAAATCACTGCGATAGAAGTTGGATAGAGGAGTATGGCTACCGAAGAACGCAATGACACTGTCCTTTTCCGTCGTGCACTGCACTTCTGGTTGAATTTCGGGATGAGGCTGGTGTATATCGTGTGCAGTGTACAGACGGCCTTTGTACTTCAGTTTGTTCACTTGCAGGTAGGCCGGCTCGGGCACCCCTGCCTGCCTGCCTGTTGTAAAACATAAGATAATCTCTTCTAGGATAGGCTTCAAGTTCTTAGTTTTCCTCCCTAATCTTCACGTTTTCATTTTCCAGAGTCTATTTTGCGCTCCAGATTGTCGATCCGGTTGTGTCTGTCTCCACCTTTACATCCTTCACCGTAGTTCTTAGCGACGTCATCGCTCTTTTCAATTCAATCTTCTGAGATAAAAGTACTTTTATGCCTTCGCCTATGTCCCCACGTTTTATTTCGATGTTCTCTAATCGCGTCTCCGTATGAAGTTGAGTAGTAACCCCCCTGTCACTTTGTGATATTCCGCCTTCCGCCTATTCCATTGTAACCGGTGAATCTTTTTATCCGGTTTCGCAATCGTGGCATATCCTTATTTGGTCGGCTAAGTTTTGACCGGCGGTAGACAATCCCGGAGACAATCACGGTTTATCACTTTAAAGGCAGCCACCCTAGATTCTTCCAGTTAGGAGTGACCCCCAAGGACACCTGTCGTGCTCGGCCTTACGCTTTAGTGCGTCGGTACAAACATGGTACAAACATGCATGTGTGCGGTGGAGCGGGACTTCAATGTTCATCACGAAGCGGCACAACGGTGTCAAATATAGCCCTGGTTAGTCGTACATTTCCAACACATTAGCTTGTATTATCAGAGTGACTCACTGATATACTATGTCGCACATATCCGGGGGAGAAAAGGATTCGACTTTCAGCAGGTGTGTGCACTCGTAGCAATGTTCGTTTATCTGTCGCTCACATTAGCCACCAACCCTACCCTACCATGCGCCATTAAGATACGTAATGACTTAGTTATGTAAGTGATATCGCTGCCGGCGATGGTTCTCCTTACAAGACTAGGAGTGGCGCTTTAGCGGATATGACGTCACCCGGTGAGGTAGGACGTGACCAAGAAGCTGACACGACAAAAGTCAGAAACTTAATGTCTGTGACGTATTTCATCCAAGTCAGTCATTGACTTTCGCTGGAAGTTCCTTGGCCTAGGGGTAGGCTCTTATACATCCGCCTTTCTAAGCGGAGAGTGGTCGCGCCTAGCGGTGGGCCGTTGAGGGGGTGGAGGGTTGGGGGGCGGGGGGGGGGGGGGGGGTAAGGGGGCATGTTATAAGAGTAGAGTCGACAATACATGAAGTATATCTCTCTAAACCACAGCCTCAGAGTGACTACCAACGATCAGAGTGTCGTTGAGAACGGCGTCAAGCATGAAGGTGGAATGCATAATTGGAATACTGTTTTCTGTCACCGTTATAGGTGGGTGTGATACATCAACTTGTCTTTGTCTCCATTATAGGTGGGTTTGATATATCCACTGGTCCGTCACCATTATAGGTGGGTGTGATATATCCACTGGTCTGTCTCTATTATAGGTGGGTGTGTGATATTTTAGGAATGGGGGGTCTTTACTTTAATTTGATGTACTTCTCGTTGTGTTGATCTTATTACTTCTAAACTTAATTTCGACAACCCCAACTGGGTGTTCGTTCCGAATTCGGTCTTGCGTTAACACGTGGTGGCGAAGGCACTGAGGCGAAACGAAGTGGTTAAAGTTTCGATGATTTATTTAAACACCCTTAAACCCAAATAAAACACAAGTTACGAACTCCGTTATCGGTGTCACTTACCTGGCAGCAGTTGGTGAAACTGCTGCCAGCCCCTTGCTCCGCAGGGCGGTGAATCCAACGTAAATCCCTCCTAGCTGGCTAGCTAAAACCCGTCCTCCCGCAACGCCGCTGACTGACTAACTGACTTCAAACTCAATCCAAGCGGTGACATCACCGCTGTGGTTGCTATAGTAACTCACGCGCGCAAACTACAGTATGGCGCAAAGGCATTGGACCTGGGATACCACAGGTGTGATATATCAACTGGTCTCTGTCACTATTATAGGTGGGTGTGATATATCAACTGGCATGTCACCATAATATGTGTGTGTTATCTATGAACTGGTCTCTGCAACTATTATAGGTTGGTGTGATATATCAACTGATATGTCACCATAATAGGTGGGTGTGATGTATCAACTAGTCTGTCACCCAGATAGGTGGGTGTGATATATCAACTAGTCTGTCACCCATATATGTGGGTGTGATATATCAACTAGTCTGTCACCCAGATAGGTGGGTGTGATATATCAACTGGTCTGTCTCCATTATAGGTGGATGTGATATATCAACTCGTCTCTGATATATTGATACATAATTTGCTTCACTACCCATTGATGTAAGTAGACGAGCGTATCGTCACTCTTGCCATCATCAAGCAGCCGCCACCACTGATGAGTAATTGTAGCGACCTCCCTGCTATTAAGATACGTAATGACATAGTTATGTAAGTGATGTCGCTGCCGGCGATGGTTCTCCTTACAAGTCTAGGAGTGGCGCTCTGGCGGATATGACGTCACCCGGTGGGGTAGGACGTGACCAAGAAGCTGACACGACAAAAGTCAGAAGGCCAACTGCGGAGAAGCTTTGCACCAGCGTATTTTTATTTTACATTGGTGATGTCTTCTTAGTCGTGACAGTATGGGGTGAAGCGTGCAGAGTAGATACAATTGTCGTAAACTTAGAATGAGGCTGTTCCAAGCAAAGTGACTCATGACGGGAACCAGGAGCAAAAGGGTTCTAGGATTGGATTTAAGACACTGTACAAAGTCTGATTTTACTCGATCTTACTACCCCCACCAGTTCTGGCTGTTTTCTATGTTCCAGCTCACTGTGTTTAACCACCGCTTGCCTGCCCGCCGTATGAAATGTTACATCTTTATTCCACGAACTGGCAAACCAACCATAACACCTACATGAACAAGCCTATGTCACTGGTAGGTTTCGAAACGCCTACCCTCCGCTTGCTTGACCGTGTCTTGCCAATGCACCACCGCGACGAAAAGACTTTTACTGCATGAACAATGGACCATTCTCTAATAGATGTCGCTAGTTGTCTTTTAATCACTCACCACCCTTATGAAAAAGTGCCATGGCATACCATGGTAAAAAGCCTGGTACTTTTGGCGGAGGTATATGCCATGGTATACTATGGTACTTTGGCTGAGATATATCATGATATACCATGGTATGATATACCATGATATACTACGGTATGATATACTATGGTATGATATACCATGTAATACCATTGTACTTTGCCCGAGGTATATCATGGTATACCATCTCTACCCCAGTGGTGGGTGTGACAGCTGGGATAGGTAAACTCATCAGATAGGACAACGAACATCTATTTCATTAGATCACTCCTAACACTAGACACCAAGAACACGAAAATCTGTGTCATTGCAAATTGCATATTGGACGCCTTTCGTGTAGTTGGGGAACTTCGCCGGCGCTCCCGTACGTAGAAGTATAAGTAGTAAAAAGATCGATGGCAGCGTCGTGGTTCCCGAGGTGCCCTCGTATTTCATCTGTATGTGTTTTTGTGTATCTATCTAAAGAGTTAACTGCTTATATGAGTACTTCGTCATTTTTTTTTGTTCACCATAACAAAATGACACATCCAGAGAAACTATCATATCACATAAAAGGGTGCCACTTCGATATAAAAATGGACGTGTTTTCACTATCGCTAATGCACTGTTCTATCTGAAAGTAATACAAAATACTGGTCTGGGCCCCCTGAAGATTAGGGATTTCATTGAGCCATTTACATCTATACACATATCTCTTCGTAATTATGACAACAAATATGATAAATAAATCGCTCATACGATGAGTGTTCTAACCCTAATAAACAGGACTGACGCGTTGGAGTCAGAGATGTCAAGCATAGGTTATTTAACCAATCAAATTCCCCGAACCATAAACTCCTGACATAAATGCAATCAAAAAGTAGGTGCTGAATAGTTTTAGTCTCAGTCCCACAAAAAGAATATTTCTCTGAGATTATTATATGACATTTAGGCAAAAACTGATTTGTGACCAATCCTAAATTCAGTAACAGGAACTGAAAGCTTCTGGGTTTTTCTTCAACCGTACAGTGCAATGGTAATTTATAATATTGGCACCAATTAGCTTCCTCTATATCAATTTCTAAATACTGACACCTCCGTTCTTCGTTTTTTACTGTAGCTTAAAGATTTGACCAGTAACTTATACCTATAATTGCATAAACGCGCCGTTCTTGTTATTAAATTCGCCCACTTGCCAGTTACGTCACCCAGTTTTTTTACCTGACGTCATTATTTGGTGTCTTCAGTCTTGCGGTATGCAGCGCACAAGAATATATAAATCAACAAAGTTAATATTTATTTGATATTTCTTTTTGAATTTTTCCCATCCTAAAAGGAGGCCATGTTCATCAACTATATCATTAATAAAAACAACCGCCTTCGTGATCATTTCGTCTCTTCTGCTATTCAGATTTGGGTTTTTCATAAAATAGGTATTCCAAATTGGATATTCTAAAACATTGATATCTTCATTTTGTGTTCCCAATAATTTACTCCATGCCTTAAAGACGTCGCCCCAAAAGTGGTTTGATGTCAAAGAGAACTCATTTAGAGAAATGGCATCTAAGTCCCAACATAATATTTTATCACTACAAATATTTTTACAAAAACAATTGCTGCCACGCCCCATCATTTAGTACGAGTCTTCGTATCCAACTAATTTTTAGCGCGAACATCATAGAGTCTATGTGAGGGAGGCTAATGCCCCCAAGATCGACTGATTGTACCATTTTCGACATGGCAATTCTAGATATCTTTTTATTCCACACGAATGCCCGAATGAGACGATTAATTCTGTTCAGATAATATTTACCAGGTATAGGCAGAACAGACAAAACGTGTGTGAGTTTAGGAAGAGCGATAACCTTTACTACAGCACTTCTACCTCTTAAGGACACATCTCTGCATCCCTTAATAAAGACGTATTCATTTTCCAAAAACCTTTCCCCCTGTCTGCCAGATAAAAGTCAATATTAATACTTAACAAGGAGTGATCCGTTCTGTAGCCCGATTTTATGTTTACACTGTTAATAGCGGCGTGAATGACTGCCGAAACCAAAAAGAAATCGAGCCTAGCTCTTTGTGACATCCTCTGCTGATTTGTCCAAGTAAAACGCTTTGCTTTCGGGTTACTCACTCTCCAACAGTCTATCAACTCTCAAATCTGTCAATCATCGATGCTACTTCCCGTTTGGCTTTTACATTATTCTCCCGCCTATAACCGATCGTATCTTTGCCGAAATCTAACACAATATTCCAGTCCCCCACATAAAGCCACGCTCACATTAGCAAAATGTTCTATCCTACGCTGTAAATCTGTAAAAAAAATGGCTCGTCTTTATTAAGACCATACACGTTGATAAGAGTCAACCTATTTCCGTAAACAGTAATATCCAAAATTAATAAGTTACCAACTTCGTCTTTCTCCACTCGTCTTTGTACTGTGAATTCAAAAGTATTTTTTAACAGTATGACAACTCCTCTGGCTTGAGAAAACGGCGAGTTAACATTTGCCAGTAAATTCTCTCTCCAGTTGGATTTCTACGCTTTCATTGAAATGTACATCTTGCAGACACAGAATTGGGGCATTCTGGTAAGGAGAATGCCCAAGTAGCAGTACATTCTTGAAAAAGAATGTACGAGGCACAAGCCGAGTACATATCTTTTCAAGAATGAACTGTTACACGGGTATTCTCTGACTTAAAGTACGGTCGCCTCACTTTGTCCAGGTAGTGTGAATAAGAGTTCTTTTAAGATGTACATTGCATCTCTCGCTTCCGAAACCAATAAAATAGCTGACTGAAGTCGGTTCATATTCTATCTGAGAATCCACGAAATGTATTGTTGTAGCAATGGTAAACTTGAGTCATACATGAGCTAAGCTGAAACAGTGGTTCGCCCTGACATGGAAGAACGTCGGACGCTGCAGCCACAAGTCAGTTTAGTTCATCTTCAGATTGGAAGAATTAAGTCGTGCTTCGCATCAAGTCACGTAAGCTACTTCGCATGGATTATGTGTCATTATACAGACGTTAATGGTTATTTGAATGTGGAATATGATACAATCGTTCACATTATTGGATACTGAAAGGATATGATACGCAGCGGTGTTGCCATTGTGTTTGAAACAAGTAACACCCAGTGCGTTGTTGATGCATAGGATACGCTTTGCAAACGAGTTTCGTGGGATTCACGAGAGAAAAAAAATCGCTAGTGTGGTTATAGGATATAAGGAAATGTCGGTATGTATTTTGCATATTAATTACATATGATCTCAAATTTAGTTTTTAAAGTGGATTTTGTGATGTACGCTTGCTTTGATGAGAAATTTGCATCTGTTTTTGCTGGGGCTTTCCATCGGGCATCAAGCTTCCAGTTCATCATCCATTGTGGTTGTGACCTGTTTCAGACAAGCTCACTTATTGCTCATGATTGGCATTGACTGCGATTGTCGATTTCGTAACAGAAGCACGATTGTTCAACGGAAACATAGTTTGGTCTCCTTGAGTCAATCGCAATTTATCAGCTCGCTAAAACAGTAACAGTACATCATGAGTACGCTGCATTTGCATTAGAAATTGCGTTTTGAGATCAATTATGTGATTCAAAATTTAATTTAATATTTAATTATTCCTGACATATGTGATCATATGTAGCTACACACCCATTGTTTAACTATTTAATCATGAGAGCTAGAAGCCACGTTTATATGGCAACGCACCCCTGTGCTTCGTTGAAAGGTGATATCACTTTCCTATCATGTATTTACGGTGTATAATACTCCATTGCCGTGTGCAGCCATTTCCGGTGATCCGGATGATGGGAGTCCGGCGGATTCTCCGCATCCGGACACTCTGCCGCTGGCGTTCACCGTGGGCCAGGATCGCGTGGTGCTCAACCTGACCAGGACAGCCGTTGTAACGGATCAGATACCTATCTACTTGGGTGATGATAGTGGGACGATTCAGCCATGGAGTGACGACCAGAATGAGGTATACTGTTATATATATTTGTAATTTTATATTTTTATCATGTGCATGTGTTACTATAGCAACGATGTAATGGATGGCCCTAGCTGGTAGAGGTATATACTGGATACGTAATACTTCGTTATATTTGTTTACTGTCCGCGTTTTATATTATGATCGACGGTATGTAGTAAACAAAATGGATTTTCGAGTCGGGAATCAAATAACGAAAGAAATCTGCGTATTTATTGACCGTTTCTGGGTAAATCGGATAAAAGAAAGTCTTGCTATTTCTTGGTATGATAACACTTCAGAAAAACGCTGATCGGATATAGAGACGAGTCCGTTTACCCGAACCTGAAAACGTGACCTATTACTTGGGATGGAATAAATCTATAATTTTATAATTCATTGCTATTTTGTAACCGTTTTTGGACCCAAAAGGAGTAATAGGCTAACAAAGGGCAGTCCCATGATGTTCGAACTATGTTAGGGGAAATTGGAGGGACTCTTTGTCATCTAGTCTTTCTCGCTTATTAATTTTTCGCACCGACGCGAAAGACCTGTCACAAATTGAACGTAAGCCTTTCTGGATTGGCTAATTGTAGTTATTGCATTTGCAGACGTTTCTTGTTTTTACCGATGATGTCACCATGGCAACGTTTATCCTGCGCGAGACAACTGATCCGGAGGGTCAAATGAGCAGACAACTGGTAACTTTACCTGATCGATATATATGTAATCATCTGAATAAATGCCAGATAAGTAGCGTCTCTTTGCTGTCGGGCAGGCAATCAAACCTGGTATAACCATGTGGTTGAACCTTCGACGTCAACTACTAATCTGGACCGATATTTGCATTTACTCTGACAAGAAATCTGTATCCATTATTTTGGTAGCGACAACACTGCTATTGTCTAACTACACTTTCAAATGGCAGAACCGGATTAACGAAATCACCCATTAAAAGCGACAAATACCATGATGAACCATTACTAAAGAAGGATACTAGCATTTATACGTTGTCGTTCACCTAATCATTCCTGTTACGTGCCACCAGAGAGGGACATTCGACAACGAAGGGGAGTTATACTCCCTTGAACCATTTGAAGTCGCGTCATCGAGGATGAAGCGAACTTTAGAAGACCCCGCAGTGGATGACGCAGACAGTCTTGATGAAGAAGTGATGACCACAGATATTGATGACGTCACTTACACCGTGTCCAGACTGAACAGAACCAAGTTGCTGGATATGCAACACGATGCAGGTATGTTAATATTACTAAGCCATTGTATACTTTATGTTACCGACTGCGTGTGATGGCTTGGAAACATCAACATTTGTCAGCATTTTTTTTCCTGAAATTGATAATTGACAACAATCCATTTATACACACATAACTAGAGTAAAACAAATATGGTCAACCCCACATAAAATTGGTTTAGCTGGGGAAAAACTTAATTTAATAATTTTAGTAACATTAATTAAACTAACCTGCGATGAAGTAAACATCGGGGTCAGTGACTAGAACACCTATCAGGATGTGAATGCTTTCTCGACAGAGCTGTTTCTGTTTACACATAATTTGCTATGTTATATGTTTCTATTTTAGTCATACGAGATGACATCGAAGCCATAAATCGTGAGCCGGAGCGCATCCTGTCTGACATTGGCAATGATCCCTTGTACCCAGGCCGAATCCCTTATGAAGTTGAACTGTTTCTGGTGTTGGACTACTCTGTCTACCGCAGGTTGGTTCAGCGCCTGGTTTATAACGCTTGGCCATTTAATCAGACTTATACGCCTATTGGAGACTATAACGCATTGAAACATATTGGATTCACTGTCACAACCGGGAGTCTGGGATAAACGTCGCCCCGCGCCATTGCTGTCACTCAGGTAACTCAAAGTACAGTGTGTCATGCGGCTGTCCCGATGCGTCTGAGATGGTAGGCAGCCTGCAAAAAGAGACAACCCATGGGAATGGGGAGATACCCCCTGCTGAAACGCGAATCCCCAAGAGTTATGGAGAGTAATATCGAATCTCTAAAACGAGGACTGATCAAGAGTGGGCGCGAAAAAAAAACCACATTAAAAGTGATATCGAGAATATCGAGGAATTCCCAGACTGCTATAACGGACCGCGGTAAATAGGGAAAGGGTCTTCGCGTTGAACCAGTAATTGTACGGATAACTATCCCCAGAAATTGCCAACGGCTAATTCCTTTTCGGAAAAGCTACCCCCTCCCCCTCATGAGAGGGATCACGTGCATACTCAGTTATCTTACCTGACAATCCCAGAGACACTTGCCGTAAAATGTAGTGCAATGGAACAGAAACAACTGTCACTTCCTGTTTAGCTCTGTTCTGGCTCATACACTCTTCGAACCCGGCCTTCGAAGTACACCTCTGCCGGAAATGCGCTTAATATTCCAAAATATACTACTTATTTTGTAAATTCAATGGTCAAAAAGGTGACGCCTAATAGACTCAGCCATCCATATTATTACCAGCTTATTACAAGTAAACATTTTGATAAGATATAGCGAATATGTCAGATAAATTTGCTTTTCTTCAAGCTAAACTATTTATCAATTCAGAAACATTCAGATATTTTTATACAGACAATGTCAGAGGGCTTATTGTTAGCTGTTGTGTGGGATTAGATATGAATTTGTCGACTTTTCCCCTCAGTTGGTTGGAGTACAGCAATTACAACGAGGCGGATGCCATCAGCAATATGAGATTCTACTTCATCCATATATTAAGCGGGGTGTGTACATTTTCTCACGTTGTTTAGTCAAAAAAGAACGATGAAGAATGCATGATTGATGGAACGGCAGCAATAGTTGATACAAAATTGATACATATATGTTAGATGTCACTGTAGATATTTGTGTCTCTAATCTAGGGTGTACTTAGCAATGCATGATTTAAAACATACTTTGGGCTTTAAGTGCGACACAAATTCAGCCCAGTTGTTTTGAAATGTCGTCGCATCGTTGGACTATCTAATGTATCACTAATAATAATAAATTAACAATAATATAGTTATTTTATATGCATAATAATCATCCTTTCCCCAGGTGAATGCACGGTACCGAGGCATCCGGGAGAGCGACATGGAGATTTACCTCGATCCCGTTGGAATTTATATCGCAAGGGTAAATCATGGCAATCGCTGTTAATTAATTTGATATTTGTTCTACTTGATTAATATATTAGTAAATGTCATTGATTCCATTGTTAACAAGTTGACGTCTGTGTCTAAATTTGTTTTCATTGTGGTGATAAAGTTGGTAGATACCTTGATAGTTCGATATATTGATTTGAATATTACTCTTCGCATGAGCCCATTGGAGAGTCAATGAAGATCATAGTTGTGTATATAATACTATTTGTTTTATATCAGAACTATTAAATGTCATATAACTTCTTCCTCCAGACGCCTGGTGCCTCTGCCTTCACGGAGGACCCGTCCATCAAGCAGGGAACCCGCTACACGGAGGCCTACGACGCCCTGGACGCCTTCGAGGAGTGGATCAATGACAAGGTCAATGAGCTGCCGCCCTTCGACCAGGCCACGCTGTTCACCAAGTACGTGACGTCACTATTACAGCAACACGATTGTTCCTTTACAGCAGAAAGATTTATGTGTTGCGATTTTCGCCAAAGGATTTAAATACAGGAACTTAAACAAACTACAAAGGCAGTCGTTATTTTTATCATGTGAACTATTCAATCAACATTCGAGTTAAAAAATACGTCGCCACATTTTCAGTATGAACCCTGAACCCTATGCACGACAACTGTATAACCAAGTAAGTCTTTCTCTTCAGGAATTATTTGTTCAGTGGTTTGAGGAGCGACGGGTCCAGAAGGAGAATTAACGGTTCGTGTTGATGATATTATCTTCCTACAAATGGATGAATCTATAATTTTCCCAAACGAGGTATCTAGATATGTAATTGCTCTAAGATAAATCCTACAATTAACCTCTGTTTGCAGACAGCGACTGCCATGTATGTCCTCATCGTCCTAAGCTTGCTGCGGATACAGTTTTATCATAATAATTTAATTATCTAAACATAAGTTTACAGTGGTTGTTTAAAAGCTGATCATGAGCTGTTTCGTGATGGGGGATCCGTGGTGTAGGTCCAAATCTCCCGCAACCGGGCCTCTTATTTCGACTTATGTTGGCGAAAATGCCAACATGAACTGCAATTCCGTTTAGGATGGCGCGTATTATCGACGCTTATTATCGTATATGAGCTTTGCGTACAAAGCTGAATGAGATATTGGGTATTTGGGGTCCCAGTGATACTACCGAATGCCATAACGATAGTTGTAACCACGGTAACCCCTATATGTTATATAATAATAATGCCACTCCAAGCAGTAATTAAGAATATCAATACATGATTCTCGTTTAAAGGTGTGGCTGACATTAAGGGTGTGTGTCGGTACCGTCGTGCCTCCATCAACTACGACTCAGGTCCATACGGCAGCGTGCAGACGGCGGCCCACGAACTGGGACACAAGTGAGTCGCCCGGTTTGGAGAGTCCCCCATCTAGGCATGACAACACGAACGAATTTAACGCGTTACCTGCTTAATGTGGGAATTTAGTCTCCAGTACAGTAACTGTCAAAATCAAAATGAACCTGGCAATGTCAATTTTAAGAACATTACAGTATATTCAACTATAATAATTTTATTTATATATGTATATTTGTATAACAAAGGTATTTAAGGAAAATCATATCAATACGAAAATTACCCTTTTCGGCTTAGGCTTGATGCTGCTCTGTGTAACGTTCCCGGCATACCTCTCCCTTCTGTGGGTGAACAGCTTTACACAGGGTTTCGTATAACTGTTTCCGTTCAGTGTTTTTCATAGCTTTCATGTCGATTTATTTATTGTTTATTTATTTGTTTATAACAGTCTGGGAGCCGACCATGACGGTTATGACAACGAGTGTGTGAGTCGCGACCAGTTCATCATGGCCACCTCACCGGGCGCGCTCACCGACACGACCCGGATGAACCCCTTCCACTTCTCACACTGCTCCATCCGGGCATTTAGGGACTACTTTTATTTTCTCCGCGTGTGAGTACTCTGTCATAGTTAAAATGATTGCGAAACTAGCGGTCGTATTTAAGTTGAGCTTTAACTTTTAGGAAGCCAAATTTACGGTATTTTGTTGTATATGGTATTGTACATTTTTTTTAAATGTATCCATAAATGACCTAATTTGCAATATTGTAATGGTTTTGTTGTGTTTGTTTACAGGAATAAGACGAACTGTCTTCGTCACAATGCCCACACGGGCGACATCTATGATGATGGGTATAACTTTCGAACTCAGCCCGGACAACAGATGGATGTTCATGCCCAGTGTAAACTCCTATTCGGCTCCAGTTCATATTACTGTGGGGTATGAAATTGTACTCTTCCATTTATCATGTACTGGATTGTAATAATTATTAATAAATGACAAATGATTACCCTTAACTAATAGACACAACTTTTCAGATCCTTATAATACGGTTATGCCTATTATGAACCTAACTGTAACTGTCGTCTTTTTCCATGGATTTGATAATAATACCTTTTGGATTGATAAAGTCCATACCGGTGCGCACTGTCTGCCATTAGAAGACGTTTCGACTTGATTAATTCCTAGCTATGTACACTGTTTACCGTAGGGAGGACGTTATGACACCATGCTGTGCCAGGAGATGCGTTGCTGGGACGCCAACCTGAGGCAGTGTCGGCGAAGCGTGGAGCAGAGGGCGGCAGAGGGCACGACCTGTGGTAACTACATGGTGAGAAAATAGTTAAGCACCCCAACGTTTCACATGTTGACGTGCGATCTGTTCAACAAAATGTCACAGGTTCAATAATACACACTAATTGGCAACTAGCGGACGCTATTCGTTCCTAGAGCTCAAAGGCACGAACAATTAACACGCAGTGTGTCAGTTATCAGGATATGAGTATTACAAGTCTCTTTATGTCGAGTTATAATTAAATTTGTGAATATGGTCATCCGTATTTTGTTTATTTTTTATTTGTTTATTATTTTTATTTATTTATTTTTTCGCGGGGGGGTGGAGGGGTGGAGGGGGGGGGGTCATGTTCCAAGATCGAAGAATACATATCTTTTATTCCCAGATCACGACGCACTTAATGAAACCCCCGCATACAATGGAAGGGCGGATACATGATACTAAAGTGACGATTTCCCGATTCACGGTTATTTAATAGGAAAATTCCGAGTTCACGATTATTGAAAATCCTTGATCACGGCGTTCGGGTAATACCCCATTCCCAGTTCATTAAGAATTATTCCCAGTTGAAAAACCCGTTCGCTAGGAACGAAAATATCCCTTTTCCCCCCTTTCTTTTGACAAGCATGTGCGACCTGCATTAATTTAATATGACATGACATTGCTTGGACAGTGGTGTTCCAATGGGGAATGTGTTCACGATCGAAGCGCCCCCTCCACGGAGACAGAGACGTGCATATACGGTGACTACAGAGGCGTGGTCGATCCACAAACCAAGTGGACGTGTGAGGACGTGAAGAGATACGCCCCCTGGCGGTGTTACGACGAGGATCTTGGTCTAGATTGCTGCGCCTCGTGCAGCGAGCAGCGAGACACACAGAGAACAGGTAGCCTTTCCATCGTTAGTGTCGGCCAAACTGCTGATTTCATAGGCATTCTGAAAACAAATCCTTGTCGATCGACCTACAGTTTTGCAGTTTTCTTCAGTTTGAAAAAGAGCCCCCCCTCGGCGCGAACTTCGTTATCCATGCTCCTACTCTACTTGATATGATGGATACAGTGCTACCTTAATGCCATTGGGGCGTCTTTTCGGCTTATTATGACGAACATTTTCAATTTTCGTCATATGTCGGTCGGTCGTGCTTGTTTGTCTGTTTCTATATATATATGTATATATATATGTATGTATGTCTGTTTCACGCAAAAACGGGAAGTCTTCTTATGGCCTAACAACTGCATGCATCGGTTCGCAGTCTTCAGTACCTTATAGCCACGCAGTAGGGCTAGAACATACTCGTCACCCAGGTCAAAAGGTCAAAGGTCAAGGTCACATCTCCGTTAATATTAAAGCTAGAGATTCCGGGTGAGTTGCAAAATGTGCTACACTTTAAGGCGCAGTTTTCGGGTATTGTTCACTTTTTGATGCGTAATAGTCATTTCGAGTAAAATGAGGTCGTACGTTTTGCGGAAAACGCACTAAATGACCTCTGTCAGTTTTCTCGCTTTGGGGCACATTTGCCATCAAGCTATCGCTATGATGTTCTAATATGCCATAGAAATAAGAATTGAGATGAGTTGTGTCGAATGTTAGAGTTCTTTGATGCGTCACGTGACGTCACGATGACATCACTTTTGGTACTTAAACAAATTCGTCAAAAATCAGGAAAAAATCCCAAAGATGAGTGAGTAGCATCATATTGTAGGAAACGTTGTTTCCTCGTATAGCTGCAAACTAAAACCAATATGTTCCTATCTTACTCTATGGGACTTCCCATGTTAAAGCGCAGTATCTTTAGGCTGGGAAAAATGTTTTGTCGTGTATTTCACAAGTGCCTCCATCAAGCGACACCGGCATTTTTTACTTAGTTAAAAATGATACATAGTAGCCGCAGTGCTTATCGCATGCGATTGGATCAAATAGTGACGTCACAGGATTTTTTTTTTAATTTGGCCAATGGTGAAAGATACGGCTTTTTGGTGTTAGCAGAGGCTTCCACGGGTGTCCTATTCAAGCCATCACTCAATGCTTGCAGCTGTGGATGGATAATACTAAGCTGAGTCATAATCTGTCAACCTGGTTCCATAGCCACATTACTTTTCGGTATATAGTCGAAATCGTTTAACATGGGATCCTATGGGGAAAAATGAACTTAATCGAATATGACCTACTTCCGCTCAAGCTATTTCAGTCTCCTTCGCCACACAGTGAGGTAATATCATCTTAAAGCAAGTTATAAGAAAAACACGGCGATCTCTGTATTACTTTTTGTTTCCAGACGACCTTGGGCAACAATACACACCATTTGGGCCACTAACTTCTTTAGGCTGGGAAAAATGTTTTGTCGCGTATTTCACAAGTGCCTCCAGCAAACAACACCGCGATTTTTTAGTTAGTTGAACATGACGTCTAGTAGCCACAGTAATGGCCTACTTGGCCAAATTTACTCACTAAAACTCTATTTTGCCCGCTGAAACCTCTATTTGATCCAAATTGTCAACTGAAGGCACTAATTGACCCCTCAGATCCCAATTTGACCCCTCAGATCTATATTTGACCTATCAGATTCAGATTTGACCTCTAAGATCCAGATTTGACCTCTCAGATCCAGATTGACCCCTCAGATCCAGATTTGACCTCTCAGATCTAGATTGACCCCTCAGATCCAGATTTGACCTCTCAGATCCAGATTGACCCCTAAGATCGAGATTTGACCCTCAGATCGAGATTTGACCCTTCAGATCCAGATTTGATCCCTCAGATCAAGATTTGATCCCTCAGATCTAGATTTGACCTCTCAGATCCAGATTTGGCCTCTCAGATCCAGATTGACCCCTCAGATCCAGATTTGACCCTCAGATCCAGATTTGATATCTCAAATCCAGGCTTGGCTCTCGGATCCAGATTGACCTCTCAGATCCAGATTTTACCCTTCAGATCCAGATTTGATCCCTCAGATCCAGATTTGATCCCTCAGATCTAGATTTGACCTCTCAGATCCAGATTGACCCCACAGATCCAGATTTGACCCTCAGATCCAGATTTGACCCTTCAGATCCAGATTTGACCCTCAGATCCAGATTTGACCCTTCAGATCCAGATTTGATCCCTCAGATCCAGATTTGATCCCTCAGATCCAGATTTGACCCTCAGATCCATATATGATCCCTCAGATCCAGATTTGATCCCTCAGATCCAGATTTGACCCTTCATATCCAGATTTGATCCCTCAGATCCAGATTTGATCCCTCAGATTCAGATTTGACCCTCAGATCGAGATTTGACCCTCAGATCGAGATTTGAACCTCAGATCGAGATTTGACGCTTCAGATCCAGATTTGATCCCTCAGATCCAGATTTGATCCCTCAGATCCAGATGTGACCCTCAGATCCAGAGTTGATCCCTCAGATCCAGATTTGATCCCTCAGATCCAGATTTGACCCTCAGATCCATATATGATCCCTCAGATCCAGATTTGATCCCTCAGATCCAGATTTGACCCTTCATATCCAGATTTGATCCCTCAGATCCAGATTTGATCCCTCAGATTCAGATTTGACCCTCAGATCGAGATTTGACCCTCAGATCGAGATTTGAACCTCAGATCGAGATTTGACGCTTCAGATCCAGATTTGATCCCTCAGATCCAGATTTGATCCCTCAGATCCAGATGTGACCCTCAGATCCAGAGTTGATCCCTCAGATCCAGATTTGATCCCTCAGAGCCAGATTTGATCCCTCAGATCCAGATTTGACCTCTCAGATCCAGATTTGACCTCTCAGATCCAGATTGACTCCTCAGATCCAGATTTGACCCTCAGATCCAGATTTGACCCTTTAGATCCAGATTTGATCCCTCAGATCCAGATTTGATCCCTCAGATCCAGATTGACCCCTCAGATCGAGAGTTGACCCTCAGATCGAGATTTGACACTTCAGATCCAGATTTGGTCCCTCAGATCCATATTTGACCCTCAGATCCAGATTTGATCCCTCAGATCCAGATTGGACCTCTCAGACCCAGAATTGACCTCTCAGATCTAGATTTGACCTGTCAGATCCTGATTGACCATTGAGATCCAGAGTGATCCCTCAGATCCAGATTTGACGTATCAGATCCAGAATTGACCTCTCAGATCTAGATTGATCCCTCAGATCCAGATATCATTCACAGACGCCTATTTTGCCTCTCAGATCCATATTGACCTTTTCAGCTCCCCATTCGACCTGGACATCCGCATTTGCCCTCTAAGATCCCGAGTAGTCATCTGGCATCCCCACTAGACCCGTCAGACCCAGATTTAATCTGTCGGATCCAGATTGGACTCATATGATTCTTATTGACTCCCTCAGAACCTGATGGAAGCCGCCAGATAGAGATTTGACAACTAGGATGCAGATTGACCCGTCGCATCCCTATTTGGCCTTCAGATCCCGATTCGACCTTGGTGATCCTGATTGAACATTGCTAATCCAGATTGAACCCAACGAAACCAGCTTTGACCCGTCGTATACCAATGTGTCCCAGGATCCCGTTTCGAACCGTCGACTTCGACCCAGCACATCTCGATTTGTCCCACATAACCCTAATCGACCCATCAGATCCCTATTGGTCCCACGAATCCTGATTAGAGCTCCCGCATCCCTATTCGAAGACCCTGCGGACCGCCACTTGCGGAGGACAACCCAAGGCATCATCGATACACGCCTGATCACTTCAGGGGGGTGATTTTGTTTAGTCCTCTAAAGAATGAGCAGTGCTGTCATCCCAACACACACACCCAGGAAATCCGGAAAAAAAAATTGGGGAAAATTCCACCAAAATGTCATGTAGCGGCAATGTAAGAGACGACCTTGGGCAACAATACACACCATTTGGGCCACTAACTTTTTATTTTTTTTTTATTTTATTTTTTTAAGTCCACACTAGGTCGGCACGAGCATTTGTAATACCATTCACTCAAGCCGATAACCTAATTCCGAGGCCCCGTCTTGACCTCAAAACCACGCTATCATATTCAATGTAAAGTTCAAGCCAGGGGACGGAGCATATGTACTCAATGTACTGCAATCTAGAAATGGCCATAATGCCCTTAATACTCATCGTGGACGGTCGCAGTTTCGATCAACATGTTCAGATAGACACGCTCTTTGACCTAAAGTCGCTTTTGGTCATCATCAGTGTCCTACTGAGTTCTTGTATGTATGTCTGTTTTCACACAAAAATTGAAGTTTCATTGATTTGTAACGGATGCATACATGGATTTGCAGTCTTTTCAATCTCATAGCCATGCAGTAGGACTACAACATACTCGTCGCCCAGATAAAAAGGTCGAAGGTCAAGGTCACAGCGATTTTTGGAGAAAAAAAACTTAAAACGCATATATCTCCGTTAATATTGAAGATAAAGATCTCGAGTAAGTTTCAGAATGTCCTGCTCTTTGAGGTGTAGGTTTCGGCTGTTGATAATTTTTTGATGCGTAATACTCATTTTCGAGCAAAATAAGGTCATACGTTTTTCCGAAAGCGCACTAAATGACCTATGTCAGTTATCAGCTTTTTGACACATTTACCTTCAAGCTATCCCTATATTATTCTAATATGTCATAGAAATATGAATTGAGATGACTTGTGTCGAATCTTTGATTTTTTTGATACGTCACGTGACGTCACAATGACGTCATTTTCGGTACTTACAAAAAATCGTCAAAAATCAGAAAAAAATCCCCAAAATGCGAGAGTAGCATTATGCTGTAGGAAAAGTAGTTCTTCGTATAGCTACAAACTAAAAACAATACGTTCCTATCTTAGTTCCGGTTCCAGGGCCGACCGCATTTCTCTATGGGACTTCCCATGTTAAAGCGCTGTATCTTTAGGCTGGGAAAAATGTTTTGTCGCGTATTTCACAAGTGCCTCCAGCAAACAACACCGCGATTTTTTCGTTAGTTAAGCATGACGTCCACTAGCCACAGTGCTTACCATATGCAATTGGAGCAAAAAGTGACGTCACAGGTTTTTTTTGAAATTTGGCCAATGGTGAAAGATACGGCTTTTTGCTGCTAGCAGAGGCCCTAACCGGTGTTCTATTCACGCCATCACTCAATGCTTGCAGCTGTGGATGGATAATACTAAGCTGAGTCATAATCTGTCAACATGGTTCCATAGTCACATTACTTTTCGGTATATTGTCGAAATAGTTTAACATGGGATCCTATAGGGAAAAATTAACTTGATCGAATATGACCTACTTCCGCTCAAGCTATTTCAGTCTCCTTTGCTACACAGTGAGGTAATATCCCCTTAAAGCAAGTTATAAGAAAAACACGGCGATCTCTGTATTACTTTTTGTTTCCATGGCAACGAAGTCACTGGTCTAATGATAAACATACAGATTCTTGCCATTAAAAGAAAAATCGTCAAAAATCAGATAAAAATGCTAAAATTGCATTCTTTTCGCCAACTAGTTGCCAATAAGCATCTTCAGATCACTTAGTGCTTTAATTAGGCGGAGATTGTCTAGTTATGGCGCTAGAGCACTCCGAAGTGGGACGACACCTTCGTGGGGTCGCCAATGATGAGTGAATGGAGATTGTGTCCATCTTGAAAAAATCGTCAAAAATCGGAGAAAAAAATCCTAAAAATACGGGAGTAGCGTCATTTTGTGGGGAAAAGGGTTCCTCGTATAGCTGCGATACGTTGCTATCTTACTTGCGGTTCCAGGGCCGACGGCATTTCTCTATGGGACTTTTGTGGCGTTTCGAGGTTCAAAGGGCCATAACTTGCTTAATAATTGAGCTAGGGAGCCCAGATTTGGCCTGAAGCGAGAGAGAGATGGCATGTTGACCATCGAAAATCGCGATAGAATTGCTCTAGGACGCTTAGTTTGGCCGCTAGAGCGCTCGCAAGAGTTGCACCCCCCTTTGCCGAGGTTCCCATTGTGAGCGGACGGCGATATCGACCGGCACTCCTTACTCGTCGATGGCCGCCGTTCGCCTAATAGCGACGCTAGAGAGTCGGGACTGGTTGCAAAAGACACGCTCTTTGACCCAAAGTCGATTTTCGTCATCATCAGTCTCCTCACTGACTTCTTGTTACGACGAACATTTTCAATTTTCGTCATATGTCGGTCGGTCGTGTTTGTTTGTTTGTTTATATATATATATATATATGTATGTCTGTTTCACGCAAAAACGGGAAGTCTCCTTGTGGCCTAACGGCTGCATGTATCGGTTCGCAGTCTTTAGTACCTAATAGCTAGGCAAAAGGGTCACCACATTATCGTCATCCAGGTCGAAAGGTCAAAGGTCAAGGTCACAGCGATTTTTTGAAAAAATAATTAAAAACGTTCATATCTCCGTAAATATAGACGCTAGAGATCTCTGGTTAGTTTCAAAATGTGCTACCCTCTAAGACGCAGTTTTCGTATATTGATCATTTGGCGACATGGCGACTCGTAGATTTTTTTACAGCTCACCTGATTTGTGAGCCCAAGTCACAGGTATGCACAAACGATGAGCCAATAAACAGTACTAATGCTCCTTGAGGTCGAGGGCAGGCTGGCCTTATCGCTGGTGTAATCGACATGTATGCTCACAGGGACAAAAAACAAGGCCCGCGTCGAAGCCGGGTACTGGCATGAAAACAAAACAGCATAATCACATCGCACCAACACCACATCGCGCTGACTTGATGTCTGAGCGGTTGGTGACCCGTGACACCAACGCCCTGCGGCTGAAATTTACGATTTACGAGGTGGCGCCTCAACCTTATACACTAAGCCCAAGGCTCACATTTGAGTCCCATGTAATACACATACCACAGTTTTGTGCCAAACATTTTTAGGGGACGGTATACAAACCAAATGTTAAATACGTATCCTCATGCGAGTCTTCACATCACGGTCCAGCATTCCGGCAGTGTATTAAGAGTCCCCACCGAATAGAATTTGTCGTCTATGCGCAGCTTGTCACCTTGGATTGTTGCCCACTTCCCGTCGCGTCTCGCGGCCTTCATCACCGGGACGAGTGTCTTCCGGCGCTCCTGGATATCGTGGGGGAAGTCCTCGTCTATAAACAGCTTGCTGCCTCGTAGACGCTGTTTATTCCCCCAAACAGACTCTCGGTCGGTGAAGAAAACGAAGCGTGCGATGATTGGGCGGTGTTTGACTTGGGACGCGGAGGGTCCTGGTTTCGGGCCCAATCGGTGACACCTCTGTAGCTTCATCTTAGGCAGGTTCAAATTGCTTTTGATGAGATCCTGTATGATTTGGTAACAGCTTTCTAGCCCTGATGTTGTTTCCTTGATGCCGTGAAAAATGAGGTATGATTCAAGCGTTATCAAGTCACACTTCAGTTTCGCTACCTGCTCCTCAATGGCGGTGGTCTTCTGCAGAGGTTCTCTCCTCTCGAGCGTCCTTATCCGCTCCCGCATCCCCCGATGTTCCTCCTGTATTTCCTTCATCTTTGGGCTGTCAAAGGAGGCCGCAGCCTTCAAGTATTCAATGTCTTTTCTCATATATTTTATCTCTTGCTGCATGGTTGGCAGGCAGGAAACCTCCAGAATAGAGTTCAGGGTAAGCATCATTTTTCCATTTCCTGCAGCGGGTTTTTCTGCAATTGTTTGTAGCTGACCAAGTTCAGAAAGCCATGTCGCTTGTCCTCGGCCTTAACGGGTGTTGTAGCACCACTACTGTGACGCCGTCGTTTCTTAGATTTCTTCTTTTCCATTGGGACGGTCCCTACACGAAGGCTGACATGACAGCCAACGCTGTGGTAGCAGCCTGGGTTTGAAACCAGTCCACCGAGAACTTTAAAATGCTACCAAATAGCAGATCTTGAAAGCGAGGGGAGTTCCTGATCTTGCTTATGATTCCTTGCACATTTAGATGTCTCCTGGAGTAGCTTAGAGGAGTCGCACATAGTATCTTACCAGGTTATTTTAAACTCGAGTGCCCTGCCGATGTTGTTTACGTCCTGCTGCCCGCGGCCATATTCGTCAATTTATGCAACTGGAGTGGCAGTGGTCATCGGATGTGTAGACACAATACCAGTTCAGAGCTGCTTGGACAATAACCAAATACCGCGCGACTGACCATGCGCGTCCACAGCAGCGACTTAGGCTCAGATGGCAATGGCATCAATACCTTATGCAAAAGGTTCTAGGAGTTTTTCTCTGGGAGTTTTTTTCGAGGTAGTTAGGTGAGATATGAGCTGACAATTAAAGGAATAAACTTGAGAGGGCCTGGATTTAATATCGACCGAGGTCTCAAGTACCAGTGATTCAAGTGAGATTTTTTTCTATTTTACTCCATCCTATCAAAGTAATCCACTAATATATCTGTTGTAACGCCGACATTTAGGTTGTTATGTTACGGACCAACGATAAGAATAATATGGGAAACTAGAGAAAAGGGCCTTTTTCGCATTCGCATTTCGCATTCGAGTTCGCATTTCGCACTCGCAGTCGCATTCAACAGCCCTTTTCTGCCAAGTTCCCTGCGTAACGAATGAAGATTTCTTTCGTGTTTACAACATCTAGCATTCAGCGATTCTTCTGAAGTTCACGCACGTCGAAGAAAACAAAACAACCTAATTAAGTCAACCTTACTTTTATTTTTGTGGAATTCATTTCTTTCTGTAATATCCAACTAAATATTGCATATACTGCGGTTCCACCCACCGCAAACCGTCAGTTATGACGCAAATTAAAAGGAGCGCGCGCTTGTTATGACGTCTCGTTTCCATTGTTTTAGTTGCTTCGAATTGCAACTATTGCTACGCAACGTTTCACACACTGTCATTGTTTGAGTTGCTTCCAATTGCAACTATTGCCTCGCAAAGTTTCACGCACTGTCATTGTTTTAGCTTTGCTTGATAGCCAGCGTTTACGATAAATAATGTTTCGTCGTGCAGTTGAATGGGAATCGTCAAGAAATGTGTCGACATATATATAAAGTGAGGGATGGGATGGGTCTCAGCCCGGAGGTGGGTAACAGTAGTTCACGTTAGAAAGATTAATGCCGCGGGGAAGAAGTTACAGTGTGGGTCGAGGAATTTACGAAAGGGGGGGTCACCATTTATTTAAGTACTTTCTAATGGCCGTATTTATAATCAACACAATTTGTCAAGCGATTATCGGGTTCAAATTACATAAATAGTCTCCCAAGAAGTGGATTTTCTGAATTAGACCCCATGGATCCGTCACAGTATTAAACGATACCATTTTCTAAGAATGATGTATACTCGCTCCAAAAGATCCATTTTTTAGATATACTTTATCAACAAGACCCCCTGGTCTGCTTAAGACCATTTTTTCAAAGAACCATCGTACTTTTATGCGGCTGATCACCCATACAACGATACGGCCCTATGGGATACTTGTTTCCGGTTGGATGTCTAAACTCCGCTGTTATACCGCTCTGTTCCCTAGCTTTGACACATGTCTTTAAGCCAAAGAAAACTCGCGGCACACTGATGCATTTGCGCACGAGGTGTTTGGACATAATTGAAATAAGTTTGGATTATGTGAAAATACTCTGTTAAACCTGCTTTTCGAGCTTTTTGTGCCAAATCTAAGCCTAGGCGACATAACTTGCCAACAACTCGATTGTTTCATTCTATAAATTCAGAAACCCAATAAATATCGCCTTATCGGCTGTGATGTGTCAAACGTGTCCATCCTGACACAGTTACTTATTATAAAGCTACGCAAAGCGCAAAAAACTCTTTAGTTTTGTCGAGATCGAACTGGATAAGTAACTTTAAATTCCGCTTTGGCTTGCCATACAAATGGATGGGTGTGCCTCACAGCGAGGTGTTGATTTCAACACGAAAACAGACAATCTCGTCAGGGAGACCATTGTCTGTACCAAGCCGACGAGAGGGACGGAAACAGAGTCAGAGTGGAAAAAAAACGTGATCAAATGTGAAACATGATTAACATAGGACGTCAGTGGTTGAGGCACAACGTTAATATAAGCGTGTCCCATGCACCTCGTGGGCGTATTTGATTATGCGCGCGGAGTACCTCGATCACGACATCTTGCAAATCAAACAGTGAAAATCATGCCCCGAGAGTTGCGTCACGTGATCAATTTCACCGCGCCTCGTGCTCTCGGTTTCGAGCAGGGGCACGAGGATTTCCAACATGGCGTCAAAGGAACAGCCCAAGTGGCTCGTTTCACTTGCAATGACGAACTCGCAACCGTATCTTTTATATGCTAATTTAACGAGAGATCGTAATTTTACGAGCAACGAAAATAAGCATCATACTAATATTATGAATATTACTAGTATTATACCCCAATATCTTCATAAGCATAATCGTCATACTAATATTATTAATATTACTAATATTATACTCCAATAACTTTATGCAATTTATTTTCTATCAATATTATTCAAAAACATGTTTGCCATATATTTATGAAAAATTCAACATTTTTCGTTCCTCTTCGGGCAGGCAATTAATTTTTTTGTATTTTACGAGCAAAAGTTCAAGATCTTAGTGAAATGACATCCACATAACTCCTTCATCGGCCATGTTGAAATCACGCCGGGCAGGCGAAGTGCATACTCAAATACGCCCCGTGTGTCTGTCATGCGTCCTCTCGGCGCCTTCATGTGCGTTGAAGACAACAACCATGACAAGAATGTGTTGTGTTGTGTTGTGTTGTGGGTCACTGTGTGACAGCCCTGTGTTGGTGTCGCCCCCTGGTGTAAGGATACCATTGTTCTTCCAGACGTGGCCGCCGTGTACCGGATGTTGTGGGTCACTGTGGGTGTCTGCGGTGTCCTGATGGTTGCCGTCATCGTCATATTCACCATCTGTCGGATCAAAGTCAGGTATGAAAGTAATTAGGTGGTTTTCTTGTCACAAGGTGTTTACTGTTGACATTTATTGAACAGCTATTGTGGACAGTCATCGGTATCACGTCACTGCGTCCCCACAAGTAGGTCAATCCTACTATGAGAAACTGAGGGCTTGCACTCGTTTCGTTTTACTTCAAGTTTACTTCTTTACACCCGACAGGAGACTACAGAAATCCCTTCAGGCTGCCAAGGTAAATGAACCCGTCGTCACGCCACCTGATTCCCAGCTTGCCGCCTGGTCAGGTGACAACGAGGGTTCCTACAACAACCAGCGGGCATCCCAGCTCGAGTCACATGGCCATGATCCGTACGAGAGAGTTGGCGATGGGGCGTCTTCTGTGGCCATGGCAACATTTCCCGTCATCAGGCCGCCTGCTAAGCTCCCCTCTTCGTCACGTGACAGCGGTGGTTCTTACGGCACAATACGGACGTCCCAGATTGAGTCAAGTGACCCTGAGTCGTACGAGAGACGTTTCGAAGGGGCGTATGATGACACTGTGGCCATGGTAACAGTTCCCGTCATCGCGCCGCCTGCTGAGCTACCCCCTTCGTCACGTGACAGCGGTGGTTCTTACGGCACAATACGGACGTCCCAGATTGAGTCAAGTGACCCTGAGTCGTACGAGAGACGTTTCGAAGGGGCGTATGATGACACTGTGGCCATGGTAACAGTTCCCGTCATCACGCCGCCTGCTGAGCTCCCCTCTTCCTCACGTGACGACGAGGGTTCCTACAACAACCTACGGGCGTCGCAGATTGAGTCACGTGATCCAGAGCCGTACGAGAGACTTGGCGACGGGGCGCACTATGACCCGGTGGGTGACCCTGAGACCGGCGTGGAGGGGAATGGCGGTCGGCATATCTATCTACATGTGGAATGAAAAGATATACCAAATCGCGTCCACGAATTAATACAACATTACATGACTTTAATAGCCAATAACCTTTGCACATTACAATGATTCTGCGATGTTATTGCTTCGATTGACTCCATGTTTCATTGAGCGTTTAGATAGGAACTGGTGTTCACAGTGTTTATGTTAACATACATTTTGCATGAACTGTGGGCCAAGATTGGTATACCGCCCAGTATACCCAGAATGACAATGCTCTTCCAGTCGTGCCGAGAGATGCCAATGCCAATAACATGTTTGCATCGGTCATGTCCCGTGTATTTAGGGACAACGGAACAAGCCTAGCCTCTACAATCAGCCGCCATCTTATCGCGAATGCCTATGCTGTTTTAAGCGTGCTCTTGTTAAAAGAGGGGCGCACGGAAACATGCTTAACGTAATAAGACTTATGCACAGTAACTTATTATCGGTACCAGAAAAGTCTCCATGATTAGCCCTTTACTTGTCCTATATTTAAATAATTTTGTAGTCTTCCGCAGGCAGATGCTACGGTATGTTTCTCAATGGAACATTTGTCTAATGTTAAATTTGTCTACTAATATATACTGATCTGATCCAGTGCGCAGATTGTAAATATTCGGGGATGAAAGTTAATCTTGAAAGATATTGAAAACAATGTTTTCAGAAATGGTGATGTTATAAGGCAAGATGAAAAAGGGTTCTTTGAAGATACCACGGATTGATTGCGCTTGGTAAGACAAGTATTTAGGATTCACTTTCTCCTCAAGACGTAATTGGAACCAAGATGTTCTGAATCTCGTGGCGCAAGGGTCAAAAGCAGCTAGTGTGCTAAAGCGAATAATTTATAAATGTAATGGTCTCAAACCTGTTCCAATTCTAATTCTGACATATATGCGTCAGAGGTGTAAGGCTATGAAATCCAAGTTCGCATAGAGTGTACATAATTTAGTTTAATACCAATCAGGTATCTACAACAACTAACCGCACATTATCCCGGGAATGTGGCATGTATCCAAGGTATGATAATTGTAATGTGACATGTACTGGATAACAATTCTGACAATGAACCAGACTCCCAAGAGCTGCTTACAATATGTTGTATATTAAGGACAAAACATGGTAAAACAAACTGGATAACAAAAGTAAAAGGGTTTTCATATAAATATTGTTTTGGGATCGTCTTCAAAAGCCGGGAATTTGGTGATGTGAATATGTTTTTCAAAGAGTTTGTTCAACGAAAGAAAGATTGTGCGTAACACTATTAGAGCAGTGCTGTACTACGGACGGACTCTTCTAGAACCAGAACAAATATTGATATTGTATAAACATCAGGAAAAATTTGAAGAGCACTTTCAATATTTACATGTTCAGACCATCGTTTAGCTATAGAAACCGGTATGAGGCTTACACTTTTGAGGAACCAAGATACTGCCAACGTTGTAGCCCTAAAGCTATGTTTTGTGTCGAAGTTGAATTCCACTTTGTGTACGTATGTAAGTTTGTATCGAAATATTTACCCTGGGTCAAAAATTATTGCATCTCAGACTTCATATTCATAATGAACTCGAGACATGGAGAAATGATGAAACACTCTGTCCACTGGGTCTGTATTCTCTTCAGGGGTATTAAGGGATTAAACCGGTATACGCAGGGATAAGGAAGAACTATTGCGTTTTGTATCATGGACCTAATTGATTTATATGGTTAATAAACGAATTTAAGAGAATTCCTGACCAAAAGAGTACGGTTCATCGTTCACTGAACACTTGTAGGGAAACCGTTTACTCCCGTTACGAGACCATACAACATCAGGTGTAGACGTAGCTGGTGACATCACATGGAGATGGTCGCTATGGCAAAATCAGACAGTGAGTCGGGTGACGGGAGGTGGTCGCTATGAATTTAAGCAATAACAGTGTATATTACCGGGATTTATTCAATATTATTTGTAGCGAGGTTTAGCGTCTAAATTCATAATACTAGAGGAGACAAGCTACTGCCGTTCCCAAAGGCTAGAACTGATCATTTTTTGCAAATCTATAAGATATTCGGCTACTACTTTCTTTTAAGGGGAAGCCAATTCAAACCGTAAGGGCAGTGCCAATGAGAGAATATCGTCTAAAGATACGTTTTCTAAAAGAAAAAAAAATATAGGCCTATAGTTACAAATTTGCAAAAAAATAAAAACAACATTTTAGGCTTAAAAACCCATAGATCTATTGTCGCCAGTATGTGTACTGTCGGTGGGCGCAGACATTCACTTTCCCATGGCCGCCTATCAACACATCTGGATGGTAGACACTGCGCCTGTCACTACGTCACTGGAGCTGTGCGTATGTGGTTTTGTAAACGAAATCTGGAAAATAAATGCCTTAAAGCCAACACAAAGGGACGTCGCTGAGCAAATAATGTATTTTGCAGCCGTGAACTGAATGGATCAGTCTATTGCGATAACATAAACCATATATCCTGAAGCCCTGGCAGCTAATACGATTGACGGCCAGTGAGTTGTTTTTGAACTCATGGGTCAACTAATAGACAGATCCAGGGACCGTGTTCATAATCGCCACTTAGGTTACGTCACAAGACTTAGCGCTAAGTGGAAGATTTGTCGAGCGATTATCGGGTTCAAAATACGCAAGTAGTCACCTAAGAAGTGGATTTTGTGACTAAAGAAAGGGCTAAAATTATTTTGAAAAGGATTTCTTAATCATGAACAAGGGGCCGTAATCATAATCCCCTCGTAAGTTACGCACGAAAAGTGCAGTTTCGTCTTACCCTCACCAGCTCGTTGGGGTGGTGCTCATGTTTCAGAAATCACCTTCAACATAATTTTGGTATTTATGTTTTATTTCAAATCAACAATTCGACAACATGGTACATCAAAGTATATAACAGCCCTAAAGCGGGGTCACATCGAAATGTCTATACGTGGGAATATATTTTCGTATATATGTGTATCATCTCTGTGGAAGGGATAGAAATATATAACGAGGAACACATCAATATATCAGGGGGCTGTTGGGGGAAGTGGGGATACATGCTGTAATGTTTCCACCTACATTTTTGCTTTATTTTCAGGGGGCTGTGTTGGGTAAGGACTCGGCTATTGATTAATGCATTCTGTAATTCTGAATCCACGTTTTTCCATTGTTGTGGGCGGCTGAAAGGTAATACATGTTATAATTTCTCCGTATTTATTATATCAGGGGACTGTTGGGCATGTGCGTGGAAGGGGGGAGGGATTAATTGGGCTTGGAGGGCATGTGGCGGGGGAGTGGTGGGGGGGGGGGTTGCTTCATTTCTGGGCCTGCGTATCCTGCTGGTATTTTGTATATAGGTTAAAATCGCTGTTTAAAGCTACCTTATGGGGTCATAGTGGTTAAGAAAGATGCGGTTATCGGCTCCTCGTTGCCATGGGCTACAGGTTAGAGGCCTGTTGATTGTTGAGGTCTCGTTCATGGAGGGTTATATGGGTTGACCGATACTAGATGGATTATTTTAAAGTCCTTATCTACTTGGCATAAGAAATTATTACGGTCCCATTTATCTTTAAATAGAGTCCGTGCGTACTTCGTATTACGGGTACAAAAATGGTCATCTTTTATCTTGGTGTGTAGATTGTTGTTAAAAATTGCCCAAGTTGGGGATATCCTGCCTTTAGCTTTAAGTTTTCGGGAGAGCCACTCGGAGTGTTTCTATAGGTTAAGTAGGTAGCTAATAACGTTTGAGGGTGCCTGGGCATGTTCGATTTGGGTAAAGCCGAAGCATATCGTAAAATCATTCAGCGGATTTCTAGTGCGCAGGAGTTTCTTGAAAAACACTTCAAAAAGGGCTTTTGATTCTTTAAAGTGGCAGCATTTGGTGAAGCAGTGATAGATAGATTCTACCATGTCGTCACAGAACGGGCAATTGGGGCTATCTATGATTTTGCACTGGTGCAGGTATTTATTGCAGTTTAACGTTTGATGGCATAATTTCCATTGAAAATCCGATAATTGGCGGTTCAAAGACTTCCTGTAAATATCCCCGAAGATTAAATCCGGGTCTAACGTTGTGTGGAACACCCTTTCCCAATTCAATACACCTGGTGGAACCGCGCATTCGGGAAAAGTGTTGTTATACAGTGTCCGTAGCGTGAATTTGTAATCTTCAAGAGGTTGGTCATCCTCCCAGAAGAAGAAGCACGGTCTATTCTGTGGTCCTTGATACCTGCGGTCCAAGGCTGATAACCAAAATTTGGGAATCGCCTTTAGGAGCCCGCGGTGCGCCGCCGCCCCCCGCCTAGAAACTTTCAAGCGGGGCACGGCGCCCACCTCGCGGAGCCGCAGGACGCTGACTCCGTCCCATAGGTGGAACACCTTAACGATACCGGATTTCAAGTATTCTGGATAGAAGAAACAGTTGCCGTTGGGTTACTTAATTAATGGGTTTAAAAATAGCGGCTGGTTTAATATGTCATGATATACCGAAGTAGCCATGTGCTTTTTAATTTTCAAATCATGCCATGCCTTAAGTACTTCTTTGTAATACATTGGTATATTTTCGACATTTTTCTTCTGTAGGTTATATTGTAACGTTAGGATATCTACCCCCAGAGAGACATCTCTATATTGGCGTATAAGGTGATTGGCTAAGATTTGCCAGTCCTCTTCCGGCGCTACCATTAATTGAGACCCAAAGATTACGCGCTGGCATCTTATTTTGCCTTTTGATATCAACTAAGTTTTGTCCCTCGTAGGGTTGTTCATAATTTGCTGTTTTCCCACCCAAAGACGAACGCGTCACTGTACGCTGTCACTGTACGCACTCTCGTCCTCCGCTGTCACTGTATGCCGTCACTGAACGCACGCTAGTCGTCCGCTGTCACTGTACGCACGCTAGTCTTCCGCTGCAACTGTACGCCGTTACTGTACGCACGCTGGTCCTCCACCGTCAAAGTACGCGAGCTAGTCGTCCGCCGCTACTGTACGCCGTCATTGCACGCACACTAGTCGTCCGCTGTCACTGTGTTGATCGGATGGTGGGGTGGGGCTTTGCTGAGTGCGCGGGCCTTGGTTGGTGAGGCGGGGCTTAGCTGAGGGGGCGGGGCTTGGCTGGCGGTGCGGGGCTTAGCTGGTGGGGCGGGGCTTTATGGAGTCTTGCACCATCATTGTACGCCCGCTAGTCGTCCGCCGTCACTGTACGGACGCTAGTCGTCCGCCATCACTGTACGCCCGCTAGTCGTCCGCCATCACTGTACGCCCGCTAGTCGTCCGCCGTCACTGTACGGACGCAAGTCGTCCGCCATCACTGTACGCCCGCTAGTCGTCCGCCATCACTATACGCACGCTAGAAGTCCGCTGCCACCGTACGCCGTTACTGTACGCACGCTAGTCGTCCGCTGTTATCTCGAAACACCTTTGTTGGCAACCACGGTCATTTCGAAACACGTTTGGTGGCAACCACGGTGATGTCGAAGCACATTCGGCGGCAACCACGGTTATCTCGAAGCACGTTTGATGGCAACCACGGTTAGTCAGTAACATCGTTTGGTAGCACTGGCGTTTGCATTATGACTAGCTCTTTGGAGTAAGCGAATAGGCGGTTTGTCCACCTAAAGGCGAACGCATCGCTGTCACTGTACGCCGTCAACGTACGCACGCTAGTCGTCCGCTGTCACTGTGCGCCGTCACTGAACGCACGCTAGTCCTCCGCTGCAACTGTATGTCGTTACTGTACGCACGCTGGTCCTCCACCGTCAAAGTACGCGAGCTAGTCGTCCGCCGCTACTGTACGCCGTCACTGCACGCACACTAGTCGTCCGATGTCATTGTGTTGATCGGGTGCTGGGGCGGGGCTTCGCTGAGTGCGCGGAGCTTGCTTGGTGAGGCGGGGCTTGGCTGGGAGGGCGGGGCTTGGCTGGCGGTGCGGGACTGAGCTGGTGGGCGGGGCTTCATGGAGTCTTGCACCGTCATTGTACGCCCGCTAGTCGTTCGCCGTCACTGTACGGACGTTAGTCGTCCGGCATCACTGTACGCACGCTAGTCCTCCGCTGTTATCTCGAAACACGTTTGGTGGCAACCACGGTTATGTCGAAGCACGTTTGGCCGCAACCACGGTTACCTCGAAGCACGTTTGGCGACAACCACGGTTATCTCGAAGCACGTTTGATGGCAACCACGGTTACTCAGTAACATCTTTTAGTAGCACTGGCGTTTGCATTATGACTAGCTCCCGCCGTCACTGTACGCACGATGGTCCTCCGCCGACACTGTACGCACGCTAGTCCTCCACTGTCACTGTTCACACGCTAGTCGTCCGCTGTCACTGTACACACGTAAGTCGCCCGCCGTCACTGTACGCCGTTTCTTTACGCAGGTTAGGAGTCCGCTGTCACTGACGGGGTACAGTGACGGCAACCACGGTTATTCAGTAACATCCTTTGGTAGCACTAGCGTTTGCATTATGACTAGCTCTTTGGAGTAAGCGTGTAGGCAGTTTGCCCACCTAAAGGCGTGCGTATCGCTGTCACTGTACGCCGTCAACGTACGCACGCTAGTCGTCCGCTGTCACTGTGCGCACGCTAGTCGTCCGCTGACACTGTACGCCGTCACTGAACGCACGCTAGTCGTCCGCTGTCACTGTACGCACGCTAGTCCTCCGCTGTCACTGTACACCGTTACTGTACGCACGCTAGTCCTTCTCTCATCCTGTACGCCGTCACTGTACGCACGCTAGTCGTCCGCTGTCATTGTGTTGATCGGGTAGGAGGGGCGGGGGCTTCTCTAAGTGCGCGGGGCTTGGTTGGTGAGGCGGGTCTTTGCTAGGGGGGCGGGGCTTGGCTGGCGGTGCAGGGCTTAGCTGGTGGGCGGGGCTTCATGGAGTCTTGCACCGTCAGTGTACGCCCGCTAGTCGTTCGCCGTCACTGTACGGACGTCAGTCGTCCGCCATCACTGTACGCTCGCTAGTCGTCCGCCATCAGAATACGCACGCTAGAAGTCCGCTGCCACCGTACGCCGTTACTGTACGCCCGCTAGTCCTCCGCTGTTATCTCGAAACACGTTTGGTGGCAACCACGGCTATGTCGAAGCACGTTTGGCGGCAACCACGCTTATCTCGAAGCACGTTTGGCGACAACCACGGTTATCTCGAAGCACGTTTGATGGCAACCACGGTTACTCAGTAACATCTTTTAGTAGCACTGGCGTTTGCATTATGACTAGCTCTTTGAAGTAAGCGAGTTGGCGGTTTGCCCACCTAAAGGCGAACGCATCGCTGTCACTGTACGCCGTCACTGAACGCACGCTAGTCGTCCGCTGTCACTGTGCACACGCTGGTCCTCCGCCGTTAACGTACGGCGTCACTGTACGCTGTTGCTTCACGCCGTCACTGTACGCACGCTAGTGCTCCGCCGTCACTGTACGCCGTTTCTTCCCGCCGTCACTGTACGCACGCTAGTCCTCCGCCGTCACTGTACGCACGCTAGTCCTCCGCCGTCACTGTACGCACGCTAGTCCTCTGCCGTCAATGTACCCCGTCACTGTACGTCGTTACTTCACGCCGTCACCGTACGCACGCTAGTCGTCCGCTGTCACTGTACGCCGTCACTGAACGCACGCTAGTCCTCCGCTGTCACAGTACGCCGTCACTACACGCGCTAGTCCCCCGCTGTCACTGTGCGCCGTCACTACGCACGCTATTCGTCCACTGCCACGGTAGGCAAGCTAGTCTTCCGCCGTCACTGTACGCACGCTAGTCCTCCGCCGTCACTGTACGCACGCTAGTCCTCCGCCGTCACTGTACGCACGCTAGTCCGCGGCTGTCACTGTACACACGCTAGTCGTCCGCTGACACTGTACGCCGTCACTGAACGCACGCTAGTCGTCCGCTGTCACTGTACGCACGCTAGTCCTCCGCTGTCACTGTACACCGTTACTGTACGCACGCTAGTCCTCCGCTGTTATCTCGAAACACGTTTTGTGGCAAGCACAGTTATCTCGAAACACGTTTGGTGGCAACCACGGTTGTGTCGAAGCACGTTTGGCGACAACCACGGTTATTTCGAAGCACGTTTGATGGCAACTACGGTAAGTCAGTAGCATCTTTTGGTAGCACTGGCGTTTGCATTATGACTAGCTCTTTAGAGTAAGCGAATAGGCGGTTTGTCCACCTAAAGGCGAACGCATCGCTGTCACTGTACGCCGTCAACGTACGCACGCTAGTCGTCCGCTCTCACTGTGCGCCGTCACTGAACGCACGCTAGTCCTCCGCTGCAACTGTATGTCGTTACTGTACGCACGCTGGTCCTCCACCGTCAAAGTACGCGAGCTAGTCGTCCGCCGCTACTGTACGCCGTCACTGTATGCATGCTAGTCGTCCGCTGTCACTGTACGCCGTTACTGTACGCACGCTAGTCTTCCGCTCATCCTGTACGCCGTCATTGCACGCACGCTAGTCGTCCGTTGTCAGTGTGTTGATCGGGTGGTGGGGTTGGGCTTCGCTGAGTGCGCGGGGCTTGGTTAGTGAGGCGGGGCTTCGCTAGGGGGCCGGGGCTTGGCTGGCGGTGCGGGGCTTCATGCGTTGTACGCCCGCTAGTCGTCCGCCGTCACTGTACGGACGCTAGTCGTCCGCCATCACTGTACGCCCGCTAGTCGTCCGCCGTCACTGTACGAACGCCAGTCGTCCGCCGTCAGTGTACGCCCGCTAGTCGTCCGCCGTCACTGTACGGACGCTAGTCGTCCGCCGTGACTGTACGGACGCTAGTCGTCCGCCATCACTGTACGCCCGCTAGTCGTCCGCCATCACTGTACGCCCGCTAGTCGTCCGCCGTGACTGTACGGACGCTAGTCGTCCGCCATCACTGTACGCCCGCTAGTCGTCCGCCATCACTGTACGCCCGCTAGTCGTCCGCCATCACTATACGCACGCTAGAAGTCCGCTGCCACCGTACGCCGTTACTGTACGCACGCTAGTCCTCCGCTGTTATCTCGAAACATGTTTGGTGTCAACCACGGTTATGTCGAAGCACGTTTGGCGGCAACCACGGTTATCTCGAAGCACATGTCACTGTACACACGCTAGTCGTCCGCTGACACTGTACGCCGTCACTGAACGCACGCTAGTCGTCCGCTGTCACTGAACGCACGCTAGTCGTCCGCTGTCACTGTACGCACGCTAGTCCTCCGCTGTCACTGTACACCGTTACTGTACGCACGCTAGTCCTTCTCTCATCCTGTACGCCGTCACTGTACGCACGCTAGTCGTCCGCTGTCATTGTGTTGATCGGGTAGGAGGGGCGGGGGCTTCTCTAAGTGCGCGGGGCTTGGTTGGTGAGGCGGGTCTTTGCTAGGGGGGCGGGGCTTGGCTGGCGGTGCACGGCTTAGCTGGTGGGCGGGGCTTCATGGAGTCTTGCACCGTCAGTGTACGCCCGCTAGTCGTTCGCCGTCACTGTACGGACGTCAGTCGTCCGCCATCACTGTACGCTCGCTAGTCGTCCGCCATCAGAATACGCACGCTAGAAGTCCGCTGCCACCGTACGCCGTTACTGTACGCCCGCTAGTCCTCCGCTGTTATCTCGAAACACGTTTGGTGGCAACCACGGCTATGTCGAAGCACGTTTGGCGGCAACCACGCTTATCTCGAAGCACGTTTGGCGACAACCACGGTTATCTCGAAGCACGTTTGATGGCAACCACGGTTACTCAGTAACATCTTTTAGTAGCACTGGCGTTTGCATTATGACTAGCTCTTTGAAGTAAGCGAGTTGGCGGTTTGCCCACCTAAAGGCGAACGCATCGCTGTCACTGTACGCCGTCACTGAACGCACGCTAGTCGTCCGCTGTCACTGTGCACACGCTGGTCCTCCGCCGTTAACGTACGGCGTCACTGTACGCTGTTGCTTCACGCCGTCACTGTACGCACGCTAGTGCTCCGCCGTCACTGTACGCCGTTTCTTCCCGCCGTCACTGTACGCACGCTAGTCCTCCGCCGTCACTGTACGCACGCTAGTCCTCCGCCGTCACTGTACGCACGCTAGTCCTCTGCCGTCAATGTACCCCGTCACTGTACGTCGTTACTTCACGCCGTCACCGTACGCACGCTAGTCGTCCGCTGTCACTGTACGCCGTCACTGAACGCACGTTAGTCCTCCGCTGTCACAGTACGCCGTCACTACACGCGCTAGTCCCCCGCTGTCACTGTGCGCCGTCACTACGCACGCTATTCGTCCACTGCCACGGTAGGCAAGCTAGTCTTCCGCCGTCACTGTACGCACGCTAGTCCTCCGCCGTCACTGTACGCACGCTAGTCCTCCGCCGTCACTGTACGCACGCTAGTCCGCGGCTGTCACTGTACACACGCTAGTCGTCCGCTGACACTGTACGCCGTCACTGAACGCACGCTAGTCGTCCGCTGTCACTGTACGCACGCTAGTCCTCCGCTGTCACTGTACACCGTTACTGTACGCACGCTAGTCCTCCGCTGTTATCTCGAAACACGTTTTGTGGCAAGCACGGTTATCTCGAAACACGTTTGGTGGCAACCACGGTTGTGTCGAAGCACGTTTGGCGACAACCACGGTTATTTCGAAGCACGTTTGATGGCAACTACGGTAAGTCAGTAGCATCTTTTGGTAGCACTGGCGTTTGCATTATGACTAGCTCTTTAGAGTAAGCGAATAGGCGGTTTGTCCACCTAAAGGCGAACGCATCGCTGTCACTGTACGCCGTCAACGTACGCACGCTAGTCGTCCGCTCTCACTGTGCGCCGTCACTGAACGCACGCTAGTCCTCCGCTGCAACTGTATGTCGTTACTGTACGCACGCTGGTCCTCCACCGTCAAAGTACGCGAGCTAGTCGTCCGCCGCTACTGTACGCCGTCACTGTATGCATGCTAGTCGTCCGCTGTCACTGTACGCCGTTACTGTACGCACGCTAGTCTTCCGCTCATCCTGTACGCCGTCATTGCACGCACGCTAGTCGTCCGTTGTCAGTGTGTTGATCGGGTGGTGGGGTTGGGCTTCGCTGAGTGCGCGGGGCTTGGTTAGTGAGGCGGGGCTTCGCTAGGGGGCCGGGGCTTGGCTGGCGGTGCGGGGCTTCATGCGTTGTACGCCCGCTAGTCGTCCGCCGTCACTGTACGGACGCTAGTCGTCCGCCATCACTGTACGCCCGCTAGTCGTCCGCCGTCACTGTACGAACGCCAGTCGTCCGCCGTCAGTGTACGCCCGCTAGTCGTCCGCCGTCACTGTACGGACGCTAGTCGTCCGCCGTGACTGTACGGACGCTAGTCGTCCGCCATCACTGTACGCCCGCTAGTCGTCCGCCATCACTGTACGCCCGCTAGTCGTCCGCCGTGACTGTACGGACGCTAGTCGTCCGCCATCACTGTACGCCCGCTAGTCGTCCGCCATCACTGTACGCCCGCTAGTCGTCCGCCATCACTATACGCACGCTAGAAGTCCGCTGCCACCGTACGCCGTTACTGTACGCACGCTAGTCCTCCGCTGTTATCTCGAAACATGTTTGGTGTCAACCACGGTTATGTCGAAGCACGTTTGGCGGCAACCACGGTTATCTCGAAGCACATTTGGCGGCAACCACGGTTATCTCGAAGCAGGTTTGATGGCAACCACGGTTAGTCAGTAACATCGTTTGGTAGCAATGGCGTTTGCATTATGACTAGCTCTATGGAGTAAGCGAGTAGGCGGCTTGCCCACCCAAAGGCGAACGCATCGCTGTCACTGTACGCCGTCAACGTATGCACGCTAGTCATCCGCTGTCACTGTACGCACGCTAGTCTGCCGCTGCAACTGTACGCCGTGACTGTACGCACGCTAGTTCTCCGCCGTCACTGTACGTACGCCAGTCCTTCGCCGTTAATGTACGCCGTCACTGTACGCCGTTACTTCATGTCGTCACTGTACGCACGCTAGTCCTCCGCCGTCACTGTAAGCCGTTATTTCACGCCGTCACTGTACGCACGCTAATCGTCCGCTGTCACTGTACGCCGTCACTGAACGCACGCTAGTCCTCCGCTGTCACAGTACGCCGTCTCTACACACGCTAGTCCTCCGCTCTCACTGTACGCACGCTAGTCTTCCGCTGTCACTGTACACACGCTAGTCGTCCGCTGTCTCTGTACACACGTAAGTCGCCCGCCGTCACTGTACGCCGTTACTGTACGCACGTTAGTAGTCCGCTGTCACTGACGGCGTACAGTGACGGCGGGCGACTAGGCGACTGGCAACCACGGTTATTCAGTAACATCGTTTGGTAGCACTAGCGTTTGCATTATGACTAGCTATTTCGAGTAAGCGAGTAGGCGGTTTGCCCACCTAAAGGCGAACGTATCGCTGTCACTGTACGCTGCCAACGTACGCACGCTAGTCGTCCGCTGTCACTGTACGCACGCTGGTCCTCCGCTGCAACTGTACGTCGTTACTTTACGCACGCTGGTCCTCCACCGTCAAAGTACGCGAGCTAGTCGTCCGCCGCTACTGTACGCCGTCACTGTATGCACGCTAGTCGTCCGCTGTCACTGTACGCCGTTACTGTACGCACGCTAGTCGTCCGCTCATCCTGTACGCCGTCACTGCACGCACGCTAGTCGTCCGCTGTCAATGTGTTGATCGGGTGGGGGCGGGGGGGGGGGGGGTTGGGTTTCGTTGAGTGCGCGGGGCTTTGTTGGTGAGGCGGGGCTTCGCTAGGGGGCCGGGGTTTCGCTAGGGGGCCGGGGCTTGGCTGACGGTGCGGGGCTAAGCTAGTTGGGCGGGGCTTCATGGAGTCTTGCACCGTCATTGTACGCCCGCTAGTCATCCACCGTCACTGTACGGACGCTAGTCGTCTGCCATCAATGTACGCCCGCTAGTCGTCCCCCATCACTGTACGCACGCTAGCCGTCCGCTGCCACCGTACGCCGTTACTGTACGCACGCTAGTCCTCCGCTGTTATCTCGAAACACGTTTGGTGTTAACCACGGTTATGTCGAAGCACGTTTGATGGCAACCACGGTTACTCAGTAACATCTTTAGGTAGCACTGGCGTTTGCATTATGACTAGCTCTTTGGAGTAAGCGAGTTGGCGGTGTGCCCACCTAAAGGCGAACGCATCGCTGTCACTGTACGCCGTCAACGTACGCACTCTAGTCGTCCGCTGTCACTGTACACACGCTGGTCCTCCGCGGTCAATGTACGGCGTCACTGTACGCACGCTAGTTCTCCGCCGTCACTGTACGCACGCTAGTCCTCCGCCGTTAATGTACGCCGTCACTGTACGCCGTTATTTCACGTCGTCACTGTACGCACGCCAGTCCTCCGCCGTCACAGTACGCCGTTACTTCACGCCGTTACTGTACGCACGCTAGTCCTCCGCCGTCACTGTACGCACGCTAGTCCTCCGCCGTCAATGTACGCCGTCACTGTACGGCGTCACTGTACGCACGCTAGTTCTCCGCCGTCACTGTACGCACGCCAGTCCTCCGCCGTTACAGTACGCCGTTACTTCACGCCGTCACTGAACGCACGCTAGTCGTCCGCTGTCACTGTACGCACGCTAGTCCTCCGCTGCAACTGTACGCCGTTACTGTACGCACGCTGGTCCTCCACCGTCAAAGTACGCGAGCTAGTCGTCCGCCGCTACTGTACGCCGTCACTGTATGCACGCTATTCGTCCGCTGTCACTGTACGCCGTTCCTGTACGCACGCTAGTCCTCCGCTCATCCTGGGGTGGGGGGGGTCTTCGCTGAGTGCCCGGGGCTTGGTTGGTGAGGCGGGGCTAAGCTGGTGGGGCGGGGCTTCATGGAGTCTTGCACCGTCATTGTACGCCCGCTAGTCGTCCGCCATCAGTGTACGCCCGCTAGTCGTCCGACATCACTGTACGCACGCTAGCCGTCCGCTGCCACCGTACGCCGTTACTGTACGCACGCTAGTCCTCCGCTGTTATCTCGAAACACGTTTGATGGCCACCACGGTTAGTCAGTAACATCTTTTGGTAGCACTGGCGTTTGCATTATGACTAGCTCTTTGGAGTAAGCGAGTAGGCGGTTTGCCCACCTAAAGGCGAACGCATCGCTGTCACTGTACGCCGTCAACGTACGCACGCTAGTCGTCCGCTGTCACTGTACGCCGTCACTGAACGCACGCTAGTCGTCCGCCGTCACTGTACGCACGCTAGTCCTCCGCTGCAACTGTACGCCGTTACTGTGCGCACGCTGGTCCTCCACCGTCAAAGTACGCGAGCTAGTCGTCCGCCGTTACTGTACGCCGTCACTGTACGGACGCTAGTCGTCCGCCATCACTGTACGCCCACTAGTCGTCCGCCATCACTGTACGCACGCTAGTCCTCCGCTGCAACTGTACGCCGTTACTGTACGCACGCTGGTCCTCCACCGTCAAAGTACGCGAGCTAGTCGTCCGCCGCTACTGTACGCCGTCACTGTACGGACGCTAGTCGTCCGCCATCACTGTACGCCCACTAGTCGTCCGCCATCACTGTACGCACGCTAATCCTCCGCTGTTATCTCAAACCACGTTTGGTGGCAACCACGGTCATCTCGAAAGACGTTTGGCGGCAACCACGGTTCTCTCGAAACACGTTTGGTGGCAACCACGGTTATCTCGAAGCACATTTGGCGGCAACCACGGTTATCTCGAAGCACATTTGGCGGCAACCACGGTTACCTCGAAGCACGTTTGATGGCAACCACAGTTAGTCAGTAACATCGTTTGGTAGCACTGGCGTTTGCATTATGACTAGCTCTCTGGAGTATACGAGTTGGCGGTTTGCCGACCTAAATGCGAACGCATCGCTGTCACTGTACGCCGTCAACGTACGCACGCTAGTCGTCCGCTGTCACTGTGCACACGCTGTCTTCCGCTGTCAATGTACGGCGTCACTGTACGCACACTAGTCCACCGCCGTCACTATACGCACGTTAGTCCTCCGCCGTCAATGTACGCCGTCACTGTTCGCACGCTTGTCCTCCGTCGTCACTGTACGCACGCTAGTCCTCCGCCGTCACTGTACGCATGCTAGTCCTCCGACCTCAATGTACGCCGTCACTGTACTCCGTTACTTCACGCCGTCACTGTACGCCGTCGCTGTACGCCGTTACTGCACGCCGTCACTGTACGCAAGCTAGTTCTCCGCCGTCCCTATACGCAGTTACTTCACGCCGTCACTGTACGCACGCTAGTCGTCCGCTGTCACTGACGGCGTACAGTGACGGCGGGCGACTAGCGTGCGTACATGGACAGCGGAGAACTAGCGTGCGTACAGTGACGGCGGACGACCAGCGTGCGCACAGTGGCGGTGCAAGACGCCATGAAGCTCCACCCCACGAGCCAAACCCCGCCCCCTCAGCCGTCCCGCCCCACCAGCCAAGGCGCACGCTATTCCTCTGCTGTCGATGTACGCCGTCACTACGCACGCTAGTCGCCCACTGTCACTTTACGCACGCTAGTCTTCCGCTGTCACTGTACGCCGTTACTGTACGCATGCTAGTCTTCCGCTGTCACTGTACGTACGCTAGTGTTCCGCTGTCCCTGTACGCCGTTAGTGTACCCACGCTAGTCTTCCGCTGTCACTGTACGCACGCTAGTCTGCCGCTGTCACTGTACGCACGCTTGTCCTCTGCTGTCATTGTACTCACGCTAGTCTTCCGCTGTCACTGTACGCTCTCACTGTACGCACGCTAGTCTTCCGCTATAATCACTGTACACACGTTAGTCGTCCGCTGTCAGTGTATGCCGTTACTGTACGCACGCTAGTCGTCTGCTGTCACTAACGGCGTACAGTGACGGCGGAGGACTAGCGTGCGTACAGTGACAACGGACGACTAGCTTGTGTACAGTGGCGGTGCAAGACGCCATGAAGCTCCGCCCCGCCAGCCAAGCGGCCGCCTCCGCCAAGTCCCACCCCACTAGCCAAGCCCCGCCCCACCAGCCAAGCCCCGCCCCCTCTGCCAAGTCCCGCCCCACCAGCCAAGCCCCGCCCTACCAGCCAAGCCCCGCCCCACCAGCCAAGCCCCGCCCCCTCAGCCAAGTCCCGCCCCACCAGCCAAGCCCCGCCCCCTCAGCCAAGTCCCGCCCCACCAGCCAAGCCCCGCCCCACCAGCCAAGCCCCGCCCCCTCAGCCAAGTCCCGCCCCACCAGCCAAGCCCCGCCCCCTCAGCCAAGTCCCGCCCCACCAGCCAAGCCCCGCCCCACCAGCCAAGCCCCGCCCCCTCAGCCAAGTCCCGCCCCACCAGCCAAGCCCCGCCCCCTCAGCCAAGTCCCGCCCCACCAGCCAAGCCCCGCCCCACCAGCCAAGCCCCGCCCCCTCAGCCAAGTCCCGCCCCACCAGCCAAGCCCCGCCCCCTCAGCCAAGTCCCGCCCCACCAGCCAAGCCCCGCCCCACCAGCCAAGCCCCGCCCCCTCAGCCAAGTCCCGCCCCACCAGCCAAGCCCCGCCCCCTCAGCCAAGTCCCGCCCCACCAGCCAAGCCGCACGCCAGTCCTCTGCTGTCGATGTACGCCGTTACCGCAAACCGTAACCGCAAATTGTATTTTCTCTAGGTTCTATTCCTCTTAAACAAGGTATTTTAAACAACGTGTTAATGATATCATGTGCCAAGAATGGTCTTCCAGCATAGCAGAATGATCCAAGTTGGATACGTATTGTTCCTTTAAAACTATCTTGGAACCTGAAAGATACCTATCACGTGTCCCAATATTAAAACATAGAATTAGATTTCATTGTTCAGCTCATAAACTAAACATAGAATGTTTAAAGAGGAATATAACCTAGAGAAAATAGAATTTGCGGTTACTGTTTTAAGTTTAGGAACCCGTGTAGTAGAGGATGAATTCCACTTCCTTATGGTATGTCCATTGTATAAACATCTGAGAGAAAAGTACCTTAACGTTCCAACTAGTCCAAGTAAATATCATTTCGTGTCTTGCATGAACACAACAAATATCACACTCGATCAAAATCTTGCAACCTTCGTCTATAATGCAGTTAAAACCCGTAAAGAATATACCGGGTAATATCTTTTCTTTTGATTAATGTCTTTGATGTTTGTTTACTGTTCGCTCGTTTTGTGTATTTCTCAATATGTGCTCATGGGCCCCGGGCCTGTATAGTGCAAATAAAGAACGCATTTCAAGTTAGTCCTCCACCGTCACTGTACGCACGCTAGTCGTCCGCTGTCGCTGTACGCACGCTAGTCGTCCGCTGTCGCTGTACGCACGCTAGTCGTCCGCTGTCAGTGTACGCACGCTAGTCGTCCGCTGTCAGTGTACGCCGTCACTGTACGCCGCCACTGTGCAGTACAGTGGCGGCACATCGCCTATCTTGGAAGAAGTGTTATTCACCACTTCACAAAAACTCTTGTATTCTTTGTCTTTGTCAAAATCTTTATTTTCCATCACAAGGCGACAGAGCTGGAGACATCTATATCACACTTGCCGACTGAGGCACTCATTTCATACGATACTACTGAACCATGTTTGCCACTGTAATCAGGAAACAACTGAGTGAACCTCTGCCTTTAAAGTTAAGTATCTCGATTGGTGCGACAGGTCCACAAACTATCGACTCACAATAATAGAACAATAATATTCGTACTAAACAAAATCATAGTGGAGGATAAGACAACTTATCTTCATCCAAGTGACACACGTGCGGCGGGGAGGGAGGGAGGGAGGGAGGGAAGGGGGGGGGGGGGTAGGAACTGTTCAGCGAATAAAGCATTAAGGGAAACCGACTAAAATCAAAGTCACAAATAACTGCACGGATGTAATCCTGTGCTGCTCTCTCATATCGCACACCAGGACGGAGCCACTGGATCACTACGTTCACACCCCGCCTTGAAGACCACCACGAAAAATCCCGGGGAGCGCCTAGCCCTTGGGAATGAGCATCTCCCAGAGATCACTGATCCGGACGGCGACCTGATCCCACTTCCAGTAGATGAGGCCGCCACAGCCGGCGAGCAGCAGGAGGCGCACCGCGGGAGAGGATCCAGGGCTGGACGGGGCGTCTAACCTGGGATCGATCAAGTCTGGCGGGGAAAACTCCCGCTTGCCTTGGACCTGGAAACAAAACTAGTGGCTTACATTTCATATAGAAAGAACATGTACGTTACATTTTCCATCGCAAACTGAGCAGAAGCGGTGATTATATGCTCACGCATGTTCGATATCCCTTGGGCCTAAACGAAAGCTAAGAAATACATAACATAGTCCTGTCGTTATCACTTAAACATTATTGAATAACACACATTACATTACACTTTGACAACCGTTACCTCCCCAAGACAATAAGCCGTGGATACCTCACCATAGATCGCTAGAGGTCGGCATCCTGCAGCTGGTGAATAACTCACGACATCAGTCTACACGGCTACTGGCCCCGTCCCCCCACCGCTCCGTCTCCAGGGCTACTGGCCCCGTCCCCCCACCGCTCCGTCTCCACGGCTACTGGCCCCGTCTCCAGGGCTACTGGCTCCGTCCCCCCACCGCTCCGTCTCCAGGGCTACTGGCCCCGTCCCCCCACCGCTCCGTCTCCAGGGCTACTGGCCCCGTCCCCCCACCGCTCCGTCTCCAGGGCTACTGGCCCCGTCTCCAGGGCTACTGGCTCCGTCCCACTACCGCTCCGTCTCCAGGGCTACTGGCCCCGTCCCCCCACTGCTCCGTCTCCAGGGCTACTGGCTCCGTCCCCCCACCGCTCCGTCTCCACGGCTACTGGCCCCGTCCCCCCACCGCTCCGTCTCCAGGGCTACTGGCCCCGTCCCCCCACCGCTCCGTCTCCAGGGCTACTGGCTCCGTCCCCCCACCGCTCCGTCTCCAGGGCTACTGGCCCCGTCCCCCCACCGCTCCGTCTCCAGGGCTACTGGCCCCGTCCCCCCACCGCTCCGTCTCCAGGGCTACTGGCCCCGTCTCCAGGGCTACTGGCTCCGTCCCCCCACCGCTCCGTCTCCAGGGCTACTGGCCCCGTCCCCCCACCGCTCCGTCTCCAGGGCTACTGGCCCCGTCTCCAGGGCTACTGGCTCTGTCCCACCACCGCTCCGTCTCCAGGGCTACTGGCCCCGTCCCCCCACCGCTCCGTCTCCAGGGCTACTTGCCCCGTCCCCACACCGCTCCGTCTCCAGGGCTACTGATTCCGTTCCCCACCGCTCCGTCTCCACGGCTACTGGCCCCGTCCCCCCACCGCTCCGTCTCCACGGCTACTGGCCCCGTCCCCCGCCGCTCCGTCTCCACAGCTACTGGCCCCGTCCCCCCACCGCTCCGTCTTCACGGCTACTGGCCCCGTCTCCACACCGCGCCGTCTCCAGGGCTACTGGCTCCGTCCCCCCACCGCTCCGTCTCCACGGCTACTGGCCTCCGTCCCCCCACCGCTCCGTCTCCAGGGCTACTGGCCCCGTCCCCCCACCGCTCCGTCTCCAGGGCTACTGGCCCCGTCCCCCCACCGCTCCGTCTCCAGGGCTACTGGCTCCGTCCCCCCACCGCTCCGTCTCCTCGGCTACTGGCCTCCGTCCCCCCACCGCTCCGTCTCCAGGGCTACTGGCCCCGTCCCCCCACCGCTCCGTCTCCAGGGCTACTGGCCCCGTCCCCCCACCGCTCCGTCTCCAGGGCTACTGGCCCCGTCCCCCCACCGCTCCGTCTCCACGGCTACTGGCCCCGTCCCCCCACCGCTCCGTCTCCAGGGCTACTGGCTCCGTCCCCCCACCGCTCCGTCTCCACGGCTACTGGCCTCCGTCCCCCCACCGCTCCGTCTCCAGGGCTACTGGCCCCGTCCCCCCACCGCTCCGTCTCCAGGGCTACTGGCCCCGGCTCCAGGGCTACTGGCTCCGTCCCCCCACCGCTCCGTCTCCAGGGCTACTGGCCCCGTCCCCCCACCGCTCCGTCTCCAGGGCTACTTGCCCCGTCCCCACACCGCTCCGTCTCCAGGGCTACTGGCCCCGTCCCCCCACCGCTCCGTCTCCACGGCTACTGGCCCCGTCCCCCCACCGCTCCGTCTCCACGGCTACTGGCCCCGTCCCCCCACCGCTCCGTCTTCACGGCTACTGGCCCCGTCTCCACACCGCACCGTCTCCACGGCTACGGGCTCCGTCCCCACACCGCTCCGTCTTCAGGGCTACTTGTCCCGTCCCCCCACCGCTCCGTCTCCAGGGCTACTTGCCCCGTCCCCCCACCGCTCCGTCTCCACGGCTACTGGCCCCGTCCCCCCACCGCTCCGTCTCCAGGGCTACTGGCTCCGTCCCCCCACCGCTCCGTCTCCACGGCTACTGGCTCCGTCCCCCCACCGCTCCGTCTCCACGGCTACTGGCCTCCGTCCCCCCACCGCTCCGTCTCCAGGGCTACTGGCTCCGTCCCCCCACTGCTCCGTCTCCACGGCTACTGGCTCCGTCCCCCCACCGCTCCGTCTCCACGGCTACTGGCCCCGTCCCCCCACCGCTCCGTCTCCAGGGCTACTGGCTCCGTCCCCCCACTGCTCCGTCTCCACGGCTACTGGCTCCGTCCCCCCACCGCTCCGTCTCCACGGCTACTGGCCTCCGTCCCCCCACCGCTCCGTCTCCAGGGCTACTGGCCCCGTCCCCCCACCGCTCCGTCTCCACGGCTACTGGCCCCGTCCCCCCACCGCTCCGTCTCCAGGGCTACTGGCTCCCTCCCCCCACCGCTCCGTCTCCACGGCTACTGGCCTCCGTCCCCCCACCGCTCCGTCTCCAGGGCTACTGGCCCCGTCCCCCCACCGCTCCGTCTCCAGGGCTACTGGCCCCGTCTCCAGGGCTACTGGCTCCGTCCCCCCACCGCTCCGTCTCCAGGGCTACTGGCCCCGTCCCCCCACCGCTCCGTCTCCAGGGCTACTTGCCCCGTCCCCACACCGCTCCGTCTCCACGGCTACTGGCCCCGTCCCCCCACCGCTCCGTCTTCACGGCTACTGGCCCCGTCTCCACACCGCACCGTCTCCACGGCTACTGGCTCCGTCCCCACACCGCTCCGTCTCCAGGGCTACTTGTCCCGTCCCCCCACCGCTCCGTCTCCAGGGCTACTGGCCCCGTCTCCAGGGCTACTGGCCCCGTCTCCAGGGCTACTGGCTCCGTCCCCCCACCGCTCCGTCTCCAGGGCTACTGGCTCCGTCCCCCCACCGCTCCGTCTCCACGGCTACTGGCCCCGTCCCCCCACCGCTCCGTCTCCAGGGCTACTGGCCCCGTCTTCAGGGCTACTGGCTCCGTCTCCAGGGCTACTGGCTCCGTCCCCCCACCGCTCCGTCTCCAGGGCTACTGGCTCCGTCCCCCCACCGCTCCGTCTCCACGGCTACTCGCCCCGTCCCCCCACCGCTCCGTCTCCAGGGCTACTGGCTCCGTCCCCCCACCGCTCCGTCTCCACGGCTACTGGCCTCCGTCCCCCCACCGCTCCGTCTCCAGGGCTACTGGCCCTGTCCCCCCACCGCTCCGTCTCCACGGCTACTGGCCCCGTCCCCCCACCGCTCCGTCTCCAGGGCTACTGGCTCCGTCCCCCCACCGCTCCGTCTCCACGGCTACTGGCCTCCGTCCCCCCACCGCTCCGTCTCCAGGGCTACTGGCCCCGTCCCCCCACCGCTCCGTCTCCAGGGCTACTGACCCCGTCCCCCCACCGCTTCGTCTCCAGGGCTACTGGCCCCGTCTCCAGGGATACTGGCTCCGTCCCCCCACCGCTCCGTCTCCAGGGCTACTGGCTCCGTCCCCCCACCGCTCCGTCTCCAGGGCTACTTGCCCCGTCCCCACACCGCTCCGTCTCCAGGGCTACTGACTCCGTTCCCCACACCGCTCCGTCTCCAGGGCTACTTGCCCCGTCCCCCCACCGCTCCGTCTCCAGGGCTACTTGCCCCGTCCCCCCACCGCTCCGTCTCCACGGCTACTGGCCCCGTCCCCCCACCGCTCCGTCTCCACGGCTACTGGCCCCGTCCCCTCACCGCTCCGTCTCCAGGGATACTGGCCCCGTCTCCTCACCGCTCCGTCTCTAGGGCTACTAGCCCCGTCCCCCCACCGCTCCGTCTCCAGGGGTACTGGCTCCGTCCCCCCACCACTCCGTCTCCAGGGCTACTGGCCCCGTCCCCCAACCGCTCCGTATCCAGGGCTACTGGCCGTCCCCCCACCGCTCCGTCTCCACGGCTACTGGCCCCGTTCCCCCACCGCTCCGTCTCCACGGCTACTGGCCCCGTCTCCACACCGCACCGTCTCCACGGCTACTGGCTCCGTCCCCCCACCGCACCGTCTCCACGGCGACTGGCCCCGTCCCCCCCCCCCCCGCTCTGTCTCCAGGGCTACGGGCCCCGTCCCCCCACCGCTTCGTCTCCAGGGCTACTGGCCCCGTCCCCCCACCGCTCCGTCACCAGGGCTACTGGCCCCGTCTCCCCACCGCTCTGTCTCCAGGGCTACTGGCCCCGTCCCATCACCGCTCCGTCTCCAGGGCTACTGACCCCGTCCCCTCACCGCTCCGTCTCTAGGGCTACTAGCCCCGTCCCCCCACCGCTCCGTCTCCAGGGCTACTGGCTCCGTCCCCCAACCACTCCGTCTCCAGGGCTACTGGCCCCGTCCCCCAACCGCTTCGTATCCAGGGCTACTGGCCGTCCCCCCCCCCGCTCCGTCTCCAGGGCTACTGGCCCCGTCCCCTCACCGCTCCGTCTCTAGGGCTACTAGCCCCGTCCCCCCACCGCTCCGTCTCCAGGGCTACTGGCTCCGTCCCCCCACCACTCCGTCTCCAGGGCTACTGGCTCCGTCGCCACACCGCTCCGTCTCCAGGGCTACTTGCCCCGTCCCCACACCGCTCCGTCTCCAGGGCTACTGACTCCGTTCCCCACTGCTCCGTCTCCACGGCTACTGGCCCCGTCCCCCCACCGCTCCGTCTCCACGGCTACTGGCCCCGTCCCCCCACCGCTCCGTCTTCACGGCTACTGGCCCCGTCTCCACACCGCACCGTCTCCACGGCTACTGGCTCCGTCCCCACACCGCTCCGTCTCCAGGGCTACTTGCCCCGTCCCCCCACCGCTCCGTCTCCAGGGCTACTTGCCCCGTCCCCCACCGCTCCGTCTCCACGGCTACTGGCCCCGTCCCCCCACCGCTCCGTCTCCACGGCTACTGGCCCCGTCTCCACACCGCACCGTCTCCACGGCTACTGGCTCCCTCCCCACACCGCACCGTCTGCACGGCGACTGGCCCCGTCCCCCCCCCCCCGCTCCGTCTCCAGGGCTACTGGCCCCGTCCCCCCACCGCTCCGTCTCCAGGGCTACTGGCACCGTCCCCCCACCGCTCCGTCTCCAGGGCTATTGGCCCCGTCCCCCCACCGCTCTGTCTCCAGGGCTACTGGCCCCGTCCCCTCACCGCTCCGTCTCCAGGGATACTGGCCCCGTCTCCTCACCGCTCCGTCTCTAGGGCTACTAGCCCCGTCCCCCCACCGCTCCGTCTCCAGGGCTACTGGCTCCGTCCCCCCACCACTCCGTCTCCAGGGCTACTGGCCCCGTCCCCCAACCGCTCCGTATCCAGGGCTACTGGCCGTCCCCCCACCGCTCTGTCTCCACGGCTACTGGCCCCGTCCCCCCACCGCTCCGTCTCCACGGCTACTGGCCCCGTCTCCACACCGCACCGTCTCCACGGCTACTGGCTCCGTCCCCCCACCGCACCGTCTCCACGGCGACTGGCCCCGTCCCCCCCCCGCTCCGTCTCCAGGGCTACGGGCCCCGTCCCCCCACCGCTCCGTCTCCAGGGCTACTGGCCCCGTCCCCCAACCGCTCCGTCTCCAGGGCTACTGGCCCCGTCCCCCTACCGCTCCGTCTCCAGAGCTACTGGCCCCGTCCCCCTACCGCTCCGTCTCCAGAGCTACTGGCCCCGTCTCCCCACCACTCCTCTCCAGGGCTACTGGCCCCGTCCCCCAACCGCTCCGTCTCCAGGGCTACTGGCCGTCCCCCCACCGCTCCGTCTCCAGAGCTACTGGCCCCGTCCCCCTACCGCTCCGTCTCCAGAGTTACTGGCCCCGTCTCCCCACCACTCCGTCTCCAGGGCTACTGGCCCCGTCCCCCAACCGCTCCGTATCCAGGGCTACTGGCCCCGTCTCCCCACCGCTCCGTCTCCACGGCTACTGGCCCCGTCCCCCCACCGCTCCGTCTCCAGGGCTACTGGCCCCGTCCCCCCACCGCTCCGTCTCCAGGGCTACTGGCTCCGTCCCCCCACCACTCCGTCTCCAGGGCTACTGGCCCCGTCCCCCAACCGCTCCGTATCCAGGGCTACTGGCCGTCCCCCCACCGCTCCGTCTCCACGGCTACTGGCCCCGTCCCCCCACCGCTCCGTCTCCACGGCTACTGGCCCCGTCTCCACACCGCACCGTCTCCACGGCTACTGGCTCCGTCCCCCCACCGCACCGTCTCCACGGCGACTGGCCCCGTCCCCCCCCGCTCCGTCTCCAGGGCTACGGGCCCCGTCCCCCCACCGCTCCGTCTCCAGGGCTACTGGCTCCGTCTCCCCACCGCTCCGTCTCCAGGGCTACTGGCCCCGTCCCCCTACCGCTCCGTCTCCAGAGCTACTGGCGCCGTCCCCCTACCGCTCCGTCTCTAGAGCTACTGGCCCCGTCTCCCCACCACTCCGTCTCTAGGGCTACTGGCCCCGTCCCCCCACCGCTCCGTCTCCACGGCTACTGGCCCCGTCCCCCTACCGCTCCGTCTCCACGGCTACTGGCCCCGTCCCCCCACCGCTCCGTCTCCAGGGCTACTGGCCCCGTCCCCCAACCGCTCCGTCTCCAGGGCTACTGGCCCCGTCCCCCTACCGCTCCGTCTCCAGAGCTACTGGCCCCGTCCCCCTACCGCTCCGTCTCCAGAGCTACTGGCCCCGTCTCCCCACCACTCCGTCTCCAGGGCTACTGGCCCCGTCCCCCAACCGCTCCGTCTCCAGGGCTACTGGCCGTCCCCCCACCGCTCCGTCTCCAGAGCTACTGGCCCCGTCCCCCTACCGCTCCGTCTCCAGAGTTACTGGCCCCGTCCCCCTACCGCTCCGTCTCCAGAGCTACTGGCCCCGTCCCCCTACCGCTCCGTCTCCAGAGCTACTGGCCCCGTCTCCCCACCACTCCGTCTCCAGGGCTACTGGCCCCGTCCCCCAACCGCTCCGTCTCCAGGGCTACTGGCCGTCCCCCCACCGCTCCGTCTCCAGAGCTACTGGCCCCGTCCCCCTACCGCTCCGTCTCCAGAGTTACTGGCCCCGTCTCCCCACCACTCCGTCTCCAGGGCTACTGGCCCCGTCCCCCAACCGCTCCGTACCCAGGGCTACTGGCCCCGTCTCCCCACCGCTCCGTCTCCACGGCTACTGGCCCCGTCCCCCCACCGCTCCGTCTCCAGGGCTACTGGCCCCGTCCCCCCACCGCTCCGTCTCCAGGGCTACTGGCTCCGTCCCCCCACCACTCCGTCTCCAGGGCTACTGGCCCCGTCCCCCAACCGCTCCGTATCCAGGGCTACTGGCCGTCCCCCCACCGCTCCGTCTCCACGGCTACTGGCCCCGTCCCCCCACCGCTCCGTCTCCACGGCTACTGGCCCCGTCTCCACACCGCACCGTCTCCACGGCTACTGGCTCCGTCCCCCCACCGCACCGTCTCCACGGCGACTGGCCCCGTCCCCCCCCCCGCTCCGTCTCCAGGGCTACGGGCCCCGTCCCCCCACCGCTCCGTCTCCAGGGCTACTGGCTCCGTCTCCCCACCGCTCCGTCCCCAGGGCTACTGGCCCCGTCCCCCTACCGCTCCGTCTCCAGAGCTACTGGCCCCGTCCCCCTACCGCTCCGTCTCCAGAGCTACTGGCCCCGTCTCCCCACCACTCCGTCTCCAGGGCTACTGGCCCCGTCCCCTACCGCTCCGTCTCCAGAGCTACTGGCCCCGTCCCCCTACCGCTCCGTCTCCAGAGCTACTGGCCCCGTCTCCCCACCACTCCTCTCCAGGGCTACTGGCCCCGTCCCCCAACCGCTCCGTCTCCCCACCACTCCTCTCCAGGGCTACTGGCCCCGTCCCCCAACCGCTCCGTCTCCAGGGCTACTGGCCGTCCCCCCACCGCTCCGTCTCCAGGGCTACTGGCCCCGTCCCCCCCACCGCTCCGTCTCCAGGGCTACTGGCTCCGTCCCCCCACCGCTCCGTCTCCAGGGCTACTGGCCCCGTCCCCCCACCGCTCCGTCTCCAGGGCTACTGGCCCCGTCTCCCCACCGCTCCGTCTCCAGGGCTACTGGCCCCGTCCCCCCACCGCTCCGTCTCCAGGGCTACTGGCTCCGTCCCCCCACCGCTCCGTCTCCAGGGCTACTGGCCCCGCCCCCCACCGCTCCGTCTCCAGGGCTACTGGCCCCGTCCCCCCACCGCTCCGTCTCCACGGCTACTGGCCTCCGTCCCCCCACCGCTCCGTCTCCAGGGCTACTGGCCCCGTGCCCCCACCGCTCCGTCTCCACGGCTACTGGCCCCGTCCCCCCACCGCTCCGTCTCCACGGCTACTCGCCCCGTCCCCCCACCGCTCTGTCTCCACGGCTACTGGACCCGTCTCCCCACCGCTCCGTCTCCACGGCTACTGGCCCCGTCCCCCCACTGCTCTGTCTCCAGGGCTACTGGCCCCGTCCCCCCACCGCTCTGTATCCACGGCTACTGGACCCGTCTCCCCACCGCTCCGTCTCCAGGGCTACTGGCTCCGTCCCCCCACCGCTCCGTCTCCACGGCTACTGGCCCCGTCACCCCACCGCTCCGTCTCCAGGGCTACTGGCTCCGTCCCCCCACCGCTCCGTCTCCACGGCTACTGGCCCCGTCACCCCACCGCTCCGTCTCCACGGCTACTGGCCCCGTCCCCCTACCGCTCCGTCTCCAGCGCTACTGGCCCCACCCCCCCCCCTCCCCACTACGCCCCGCACTGGCTCACAAACAGAGGACCAGGCAGACAGGAGGCAGTGCCACTAACCTGGCCGAGGTGTCTGCGCAAAGAGGTTAACTCTTCGTACAGGAAGCGGACGTTGGTCAGCGTCTCCTCTGTCTGAATGACCAGCTCCTCGGCGCCAGCGCCGGTCTGAAACCAAGGGTGTACCGAATGTGTACCGAGGGCGTACCGAATGGGTACCGAGGGCGTACCGAATGTGTACCGAGGGTGTAGGAAGGCGTTTCCGAGAAATGTCTATAAAAACAAATTAAAAAAATCCATGGTTTACCCATCATGGCTACCTAACGCTGCTCACCTGGGCATTGACCAGAATCTTGCGATCTGCTTTAATTTGATCCGATATGTATCCGACTGTACTTGCGATGTAAGAGGCGTGTTTTTTCACGTTGGTTACCATCGCAACGGCTTCATTGCAACTAAGGAGAAAACAATAGGATATGCATAAGACATAAGAACTTTTTATATCGAGGTTCGTGATGCATAAAGTCAAATCTCTATCTCTCTATATATATAAAATTGTTATAACAAGGCATTAAATTTGCTCATGATTTGGGCGGTTCATTTTCCATGTTTGGACACAGGACATGGACTATTGTCAATCGCACCGCCTGACTAATACGTGAGCGAGCATTATGGAGACAACGGTTCGTCATTGTGAAGCCCCAGGGGGAGGGTAGGTGTGGGAAGGAGTGGAGAAAGTAGACATTTTGGAAGTCTTGTTTTCTAAATCCACACACAAGGGTCAAGTCGTTACGTGTAACTTTAATGAAAACATCGCCCCCTGAAAAGCAAGAAGATCTTTTTTGTGGAAGTCTTAAAAATTCTGCGTTTAAACTCCAGATACGTATGTAAGTCACAACAAGCTAAGAATACATGTCCAATATATCTTCGAGAAATAGCCAATATACAAACGGAAGCTGACCAGCTTTATATTTTTGATACGCACGCACCGAATTTGCTTATTGTACTGCGGAGCTATTATGGAGTTCGTCTCCCAGTCCTTCTTGTGTATATCACGGATGCTGTCGAGAATCTTCTTCCGAGCGCCAAGCTGGGAGACTCCCAACTGAAACACATTCAAGATTGTAACATAAGCGACACAATTAAATATCTCTGTACAATGGTAGCTTAAACTTGAAACAAGACCAAGACCATTATACCTCAGCTACTACAAGACAGGCAGAGTTACGCAGCAAACATATTGGAATCATTATATTTATCACTCCAAATAACCGTTTAAAATATCAACCTTTCGTAACATAGAATAGTGAGCTTTACTATATGCCTAACTTGCACAAGGAAGATAAGTTTGGGTGTGCTAACATTAGCCACAGGGTCGAGGAGAACATGCAGACGGTAACCTGTTGGAGGTCGGTGTCAGTCAAGCGTAAGACGTCCTTGAAAGCGATTTGGTGCTCGTAGAAGACCGTCACGAGATGTGACAAATCCAACCCTGAGAGAAAGAGCTCCAAGTCTCCATACTGTACAATGCTTCTGTAATAAATAAATATTTAAGTCATAATAAGGGTGGCGCATACACCATTAACAGTCTGGGAACAGCGTCTCTCTTACGCAACAGTATCTCAGCAAAGAACTGACGCCCAATACATGAAAGGGTCTTTGAACAGCGTCCTTTTTACGCAATGCTATCTCACCAAAGAAACGATGCCCAAAATATAAAAAAAGTCTTTTAACAACGTCCTTCTTACGCAATACTATCTCAAGGAAGAAACGATGCCCTATATATAAAAGGGTCTTTGAACAGTGTCCTTCTTACGCAACAGTATCTCAGCAAAGAAACCATGCCATATACATAAAGGAACCCTTACAACACGGCAACGTGTCTATCTACACAACGCCGAAATCTTTCAAATCTTTCAGCAGGGATTTGTCAACATCATTGCGCACACGACTCTTTATGTCCGTGACTGACATCTACTGAAACAACTCACGGTTTGGGGGCGGAAGTCTGCGAATCCCGCTGCGTGTTCTGCTGTGATTCGGCCAAAGTGTCGTCTGCAGCGGTCTGCCCAACAGGGACACCATTCATCGCCACCGCCTTCGGGTCTTTAAGGAGGCTCTCTATCTGAGTGACACATGACTTGGTGTAACGTGATGGTGCTAATGTTTACACGCAACCCACTCATCACCTTTAGAGAGGGGCAGGTATTTATAGAGCCAAGCAATGCAGTATATGAGGCCTTTGGTATGTATTGAAAGTGACAAACAATATAACCCTGAAACAAAACTGAATAGTACATTGCACAGAAAACTCTGCGAAAATTAATTCATTACATTTAATTAAATAAGGTGTCTATTCAGCGTTTCTTAGGGCGACAGACAACAGGCTGCAGTATGCTCACATTTATAACGGGTCTTGCTTCCTTCATAATAAGACAGCCAAACTTCATAATACCCCAACCTAGGCTGGGCTTTGGCTGGGCCCTTCACAAGACCTCCGACCTTGGCTTGGGCCTTCATAAGACCCCCAACCTTGGCTGGGGTATTCAGAAGACACCCGTCAATGGCTAGGGTCCAGCCACCTTGACTCACCTGTGTGAAGCCGTTAATAGCGGCCCAGTCGACCGCTCTGGAGCCGTCGCAGCTCTTTCTGGTTTGGTCGGCGCCAGCCTCCACCAGAGCGCGTACCACTAGTATGTGACCGCGAATCGCAGCGTATATCAAAGCCTGCAAGCAAAGGTGATCAACCGCGTAAACACAGTGGACAATCTCGCACATATAGTTTTTTATTATCTATATATCTATTTCAGAATCGGACAATCGGACTTTTTTACCTTCCATGTTAGAACCCACGAAATCATTATTGTAGCAAAGGTTAGGCGTGAGTAATACGTGAGCTATGCTAAGACAATGGTTCGCCCTTACATGGAAGAACGACCAAATTACTCTCCCCTCATTCCGCAAGCATGTTTTTATTGTCACCATCATTACATCGATACGAAGCTGTATATAAAATCATCAAGAACTTCACAAAACACGATATCGTAAAGCGGGAAATGAACAGCAGACGCAGAACAGTCAAATACGCAATGTAAGACCATTCTACAGCACGAATGTAACGCTGTTTAATCGATTACACGATGATGTAATTTATAAAAGTCGATGTGTTTCGATCGCCGTAGTTATGTAATCGGTTACGTTGGTTATTGAGTATTACATCAATTAAGTAATCGATCAATTAAGCATTCGACCACATCTGTTGCCATCGATTACATTGCTTATAAAATTACATTGGTTGCGTAATCGATCATCACGAGTACGAGTAAAATCGTTCGTAAGTAATGAAAGACCATGTCGTCGTTTAAATTCAAGATAATAGCGGTGAATAAATATTGCTGACACACACGCAGAAATCAAGATAATTTCAATATACTTATGCAGATATAAGTACATGTATGCAGCTACAGTATCACGCACCGTGTACCCGTTGGTGTCTTGTTTGTCCAAGTTGGCACCCCGATCAGCTAGGCACTTGACCGCGGACACCCTTCCCTCTCTGGCCGCATACAACAACGGACTCATGTGATGTCTGACATAACATGAAAGAACACGACATGAAGTGTGTAGTCGTGCGTGCAGTCGGTCACGGGGAGTTACTGGGAGTTTCCTTCTTCATATTAATGTTACACTATGCTCTTTAAACAGAAACATTACTTGTAAGACGAAACTTTACTTCAGACGCCTCATCGCGGTGACTTCAAGTCAACGGTATGCGCACGGACACTCTAGTGTTAATCAAGGAACACAGCAAGGCCCATCACTGCACAATGCCACAGAGTCTGTCCCTTCAAAAACACGACAGCATGCACATAAGTTGAAGAATTTCCATACAGCAGTGTTTCGCTGGATTAGCAATTTTCGTTGAAAGGTAGATTTGCTTTCAGATGACCACGTGACCGACCTGTCGAAGGCATTGATCTCGGCCTTGTGGTCGAGCAGTAGGAGAACGGTCTGCTCCACGGCCGAGTCTGTCCCCCGACTGCAGGCACAGGCCGTCATCAGCACGGTGTACAGGTCTGCAAACAACCGAGGACCAATGGTTATCAATGGCGTGTCCGCATATGACCATCAATGGCTAGGACATGATAGTCATCAATAGCTAGGACATGATACAGTCATCAATGGCTAGGACATGATACGGTCATCAATGGCTAGGACATGATACGGTCATCAATGGCTAGGACATGATACAGTCATCAATGGCTAGGACATGATACAGTCATCAATGGCTAGAACATGATACGGTCATCAATAGCTAGGACATGATACAGTCATCAATGGCTAGGACATGATACAGTCATCAATGGCTAGGACATGATACAGTCATCAATGGCTAGAACATGATACGGTCATCAATGGCTAGGACATGATACGGTCATCAATGGCTAGGACATGATACGGTCATCAATGGCTAGGACATGATACGGTCATCAATGGCTAGGACATGATACGGCCATCAATGGCTAGGACATGATACAGTCATCAATGGCTAGAACATGATACGGTCATCAATGGCTAGGACATGATACGGTCATCAATGGCTAGGACATGATACGGTCATCAATGGCTAGAACATGATACGGCCATCAATGGCTAGGACATGATACAGTCATCAATGGCTAGAACATGATACGGCCATCAATGGCTAGGACATGACACAGTCATCAATGGCTAGGACATGATACGGTCATCAATGACTAGGACATGATACGGCCACTTAATGGCTAGGACATGATACGGTCATCAATGGCTAGGACATGATACAGTCATCAATGGCTAGGACATGATACGGTCATCAATGGCTAGGACATGATACGGTCATCAATGGCTAGGACATGATACAGTCATCAATGGCTAGGACATGATACGGTCATCAATGGCTAGGACATGATACGGTCATCAATGGCTAGGACATGATACGGTCATCAATGGCTAGGACATGATACGGCCATCAATGGCTAGGACATGATAGTCATCAATGTCTAGGACATGATACGGTCATCAATGGCTAGGACATGATACGGCCATCAATGGCTAGGACATGATAGTCATCAATGTCTGGCTAGGACATGATAGTCATCAATGTCTAGGACATGATACGGTCATCAATGGCTAGGACATGATACGGTCATCAATGGCTAGGACATGATACGGCCATCAATGGCTAGGACATGATAGTCATCAATGTCTAGGACATGATACGGTCATCAATGGCTAGGACATGATACGATTATCAATGGCTAGGACATGATACAGTCATCAATGGCTAGGACATGACACAGTCATCAATGGCTAGGACATGATACGATCATCAATGGCTAGAACATGATACAGTCATCAATGGCTAGGACATGATACGGTCATCAATGGCTAGGACATGATACGATTATCAATGGCTAGGACATGATACAGTCATCAATGGCTAGGACATGACACAGTCATCAATGGCTAGGACATGACACAGTCATCAATGGCTAGGACATGATACGGTCATCAATGGCTAGGACATGATACGGTCATCAATGGCTAGGACATGACACAGTCATCAATGGCTAGGACATGACACAGTCATCAATGGCTAGGACATGATACAGTCATCAATGGCTAGGACATGATACGGTCATCAATGGCTAGGACATGATACGGTCATCAATGGCTAGGACATGATACGGTCATCAATGGCTAGAACATGATACGGCCATCAATGGCTAGGACATGATACAGTCATCAATGGCTAGGACATGATACGGTCATCAATGACTAGGACATGATACGGCCACTTAATGGCTAGGACATGATACGGTCATCAATGGCTAGGACATGATACAGTCATCAATGGCTAGGACATGATACGGTCATCAATGGCTAGGACATGATACGGTCATCAATGGCTAGGACATGATACAGTCATCAATGGCTAGGACATGATACGGTCATCAATGGCTAGGACATGATACGGTCATCAATGGCTAGGACATGATACGGTCATCAATGGCTAGGACATGATACGGCCATCAATGGCTAGGACATGATAGTCATCAATGTCTAGGACATGATACGGTCATCAATGGCTAGGACATGACACGGCCATCAATGGCTAGGACATGATAGTCATCAATGTCTAGGACATGATACGGTCATCAATGGCTAGGACATGATACAGTCATCAATGGCTAGGACATGATACGGTCATCAATGGCTAGGACATGATACGGTCATCAATGGCTAGGACATGATACAGTCATCAATGGCTAGGACATGATACGGTCATCAATGACTAGGACATGATACGGCCACTTAATGGCTAGGACATGATACGGTCATCAATGGCTAGGACATGATACAGTCATCAATGGCTAGGACATGATACGGTCATCAATGGCTAGGACATGATACGGTCATCAATGGCTAGAACATGATACGGCCATCAATGGCTAGGACATGACACAGTCATCAATGGCTAGGACATGATACGGTCATCAATGACTAGGACATGATACGGCCACTTAATGGCTAGGACATGATACGGTCATCAATGGCTAGGACATGATACAGTCATCAATGGCTAGGACATGATACGGTCATCAATGGCTAGGACATGATACGGTCATCAATGGCTAGGACATGATACAGTCATCAATGGCTAGGACATGATACGGTCATCAATGGCTAGGACATGATACGGTCATCAATGGCTAGGACATGATACGGTCATCAATGGCTAGGACATGATACGGCCATCAATGGCTAGGACATGATAGTCATCAATGTCTAGGACATGATACGGTCATCAATGGCTAGGACATGATACGGCCATCAATGGCTAGGACATGATAGTCATCAATGTCTAGGACATGATACGGTCATCAATGGCTAGGACATGATACGATTATCAATGGCTAGGACATGATACAGTCATCAATGGCTAGGACATGACACAGTCATCAATGGCTAGGACATGATACGATCATCAATGGCTAGAACATGATACAGTCATCAATGGCTAGGACATGATACGGTCATCAATGGCTAGGACATGATACGATTATCAATGGCTAGGACATGATACAGTCATCAATGGCTAGGACATGACACAGTCATCAATGGCTAGGACATGACACAGTCATCAATGGCTAGGACATGATACGGTCATCAATGGCTAGGACATGATACGGTCATCAATGGCTAGGACATGACACAGTCATCAATGGCTAGGACATGACACAGTCATCAATGGCTAGGACATGATACAGTCATCAATGGCTAGGACATGATACGGTCATCAATGGCTAGGACATGATACGGTCATCAATGGCTAGGACATGATACGGTCATCAATGGCTAGAACATGATACGGCCATCAATGGCTAGGACATGATACAGTCATCAATGGCTAGGACATGATACGGTCATCAATGACTAGGACATGATACGGCCACTTAATGGCTAGGACATGATACGGTCATCAATGGCTAGGACATGATACAGTCATCAATGGCTAGGACATGATACGGTCATCAATGGCTAGGACATGATACGGTCATCAATGGCTAGGACATGATACAGTCATCAGTGGCTAGGACATGATACGGTCATCAATGGCTAGGACATGATACGGTCATCAATGGCTAGGACATGATACGGTCATCAATGGCTAGGACATGATACGGCCATCAATGGCTAGGACATGATAGTCATCAATGTCTAGGACATGATACGGTCATCAATGGCTAGGACATGATACGGCCATCAATGGCTAGGACATGATAGTCATCAATGTCTAGGACATGATACGGTCATCAATGGCTAGGACATGATACAGTCATCAATGGCTAGGACATGATACGGTCATCAATGGCTAGGACATGATACGGTCATCAATGGCTAGGACATGATACAGTCATCAATGGCTAGGACATGATACAGTCATCAATGGCTAGGACATGATACGGTCATCAATGGCTAGGACATGATACGGCCATCAATGGCTAGGACATGATAGTCATCAATGTCTAGGACATGATACGGTCATCAATGGCTAGGACATGATACAGTCATCAATGGCTAGGACATGATACAGTCATCAATGGCTAGGACATGATACGGTCATCAATGGCAAGGACATGATACGGTCATCAATGGCTAGGACATGATACGGTCATCAATGGCTAGGACATGACACAGTCATCAATGGCTAGGACATGATACGGTCATCAATGGCTAGGACATGATACAGTCATCAATGGCTAGGACATGATAGTCATCAATGTCTAGGACATGATACGGCCATCAATGGCTAGGACATGATACAGTCATCAATGGCTAGGACATGATAGTCATCAATGTCTAGGACATGATACGGTCATCAATGGCTAGGACATGATAGTCATCAATGGCCAGGACATGATACGGTCATCAATGGCTAGGACATGATACAGTCTTCAATGGCTAGGACATGATACGGTCATCAATGGCTAGGACATGATACGGCCATCAATGGCTAGGACATGATACGGTCATCAATGGCTAGGACATGATACGGTCATCAATGGCTAGGACATGATACAGTCATCAATGGCTAGGACATGGTAGTCATCAATGTCTAGGACATGATACGGCCATCAATGGCTAGGACATGATACAGTCATCAATGACTAGGATATGATAGTCATCAATGTCTAGGACATGATACAGTCATCAATGGCTAGGACATGATAGTCATCAATGTCTAGGACATGATACAGTCATCAATGGCTAGGACATGATAGTCATCAATGGCTAGGACATGATACAGTCATCAATGGCTAGGACATGATACAGTCATCAATGGCTAGGACATGATAGTCATCAATGTCTAGGACATGATACGGCCATCAATGGCTAGGACATGATACAGTCATCAATGGCTAGGCCATGATACGGCCATCAATGGCTAGGACATGATACGGCCATCAATGGCTAGGACATGATACGGTCATCAATGGCTAGGACATGATACGGTCATCAATGGCTAGGACATGATACGGCCATCAATGGCTAGGACATGATACAGTCATCAATGTCTAGGACATGATACGGCCATCAATGGCTAGGACATGATACGGTCATCAATGGCTAGGACATGATACAGTCATCAATGGCTAGGACATGATAGTCATCAATGTCTAGGACATGATACGGCCATCAATGGCTAGGACATGATACAGTCATCAATGGCTAGGACATGATACGGCCATCAATGGCTAGGACATGATAGTCATCAATGTCTAGGACATGATACGGCCATCAATGGCTAGGACATGATACGGTCATCAATGGCTAGGACATGATACAGTCATCAATGGCTAGGACATGATAGTCATCAATGTCTAGGACATGATACGGCCATCAATGGCTAGGACATGATACAGTCATCAATGGCTAGGACATGATACGGCCATCATCGGCTAGGACATGATACGGCCATCAATGGCTAGGACATGATACGGTTATCAATGGCTAGGACATGATACAGTCATCAATGGCTAGGACATGATAGTCATCAATGGCTAGGACATGATAGTCATCAATGGCTAGGACATGATACGGCCATCAATGGCTAGGACATGATACAGTCATCAATGGCTAGGACATGATACGGTCATCAATGGCTAGGACATGATACGGTCATCGTTGGCTAGGACATGATACAGTCATCAATGGCTAGGACATGATACGGTCATCAATGGCTAGGACATGATACGATCATCAATGGCTAGGACATGATACGGTCATCAATGGCTAGGACATGATACGATCATCAATGGCTAGGACATGATACGGCCATCAATGGCTAGGACATGATACAATCATCAATGGCTAGGACATGATACGGTCATCAATGGCTAGGACATGATACGGTCATCAATGGCTAGGACATGATACGGCCATCAATGGCTAGGACATGATACGGTAATCAATGGCTAGGACATGATACGGTCATCAATGGCTAGGACATGATACGGTCATCAATGGCTAGGACATGATACAGTCATCAATGGCTAGGACATGATACAGTCATCAATGGCTAGGACATGATACAGTCATCAATGGCTAGGACATGATACGGTCATCAATGGCTAGGACATGATACGGTCATCGTTGGCTAGGACATGATACAGTCATCAATGGCTAGGACATGATACGGTCATCAATGGCTAGGACATGATACGATCATCAATGGCTAGGACATGATACGGTCATCAATGGCTAGGACATGATACGATCATCAATGGCTAGGACATGATACGGCCATCAATGGCTAGGACATGATACAATCATCAATGGCTAGGACATGATACGGTCATCAATGGCTAGGACATGATACAGTCATCAATGGCTAGCACATGATACAGTCATCAATGGCTAGGACATGATACAGTCATCAATGGCTAGGACATGATATGGTCATCAATGGCTAGGACATGATACGGTCATCGTTGGCTAGGACATGATACAGTCATCAATGGCTAGGACATGATACGGTCATCAATGGCTAGGACATGATACGATCATCAATGGCTAGGACATGATACGGTCATCAATGGCTAGGACATGATACGATCATCAATGGCTAGGACATGATACGGCCATCAATGGCTAGGACATGATACAATCATCAATGGCTAGGACATGATACGGCCATCAATGGCTAGGACATGATACGGTAATCAATGGCTAGCACATGATACGGTCATCAATGGCTAGGACATGATACGGCCATCAATGGCTAGGACATGATACAATCATCAATGGCTAGGACATGATACGGTCATCAATGGCTAGGACATGATACAGTCATCAATGGCTAGCACATGATACAGTCATCAATGGCTAGGACATGATACAGTCATCAATGGCTAGGACATGATACGGTCATCAATGGCTAGGACATGATACGGTCATCGTTGGCTAGGACATGATACAGTCATCAATGGCTAGGACATGATACGGTCATCAATGGCTAGGACATGATACGATCATCAATGGCTAGGACATGATACGGCCATCAATGGCTAGGACATGATACGGTAATCAATGGCTAGGACATGATACGGTCATCAATGGCTAGGACATGATACGGTCATCAATGGCTAGGACATGATACAGTCATCAATGGCTAGCACATGATACAGTCATCAATGGCTAGGACATGATACGGCCATCAATGGCTAGGACATGATACGATCATCAATGGCTAGGACATGATACGATCATCAATGGCTAGGACATGATACGGTCATCAATGGCTAGGACATGATACGATCATCAATGGCTAGGACATGATACGGCCATCAATGGCTAGGACATGACACAGTCATCAATGGCTAGGACATGATACGGTCATCAATGGCTAGGACATGATACGATCATCAATGGCTAGGACATGATACGGCCATCAATGGCTAGGACATGATACGGCCATCAATGGCTAGGACATGACACAGTCATCAATGGCTAGGACATGATACGGTCATCAATGGCTAGGACATGATACGGTCATCAATGGCTAGGACATGATACGGTCATCAATGGCTAGGACATGATACGATCATCAATGGCTAGGACATGATACGGCCATCAATGGCTAGGACATGACACAGTCATCAATGGCTAGGACATGATACGATCATCAATGGCTAGGACATGATACAGTCATCAATGGCTAGGACATGATACGGTCATCAATGGCTAGGACATGATACGGCCATCAATGGCTAGGACATGATACGGCCATCAATGGCTAGGACATGATACAATCATCAATGGCTAGGACATGATACGGTCATCAATGGCTAGGACATGATACGGCCATCAATGGCTAGGACATGATACGGTAATCAATGGCTAGGACATGATACGGTCATCAATGGCTAGGACATGATACGGTCATCAATGGCTAGGACATGATACAGTCATCAATGGCTAGCACATGATACAGTCATCAATGGCTAGGACATGATACGGTCATCAATGGCTAGGACATGATACGGTCATCAATGGCTAGGCCATGATACGGTCATCAATGGCTAGGACATGATTCTGTCATCAATGATGTACAAAACATGTACTTGACTTAATTGAGATGTGCTTACACTGATTTATTTTCCATTATCAGCAGCAACAGTTACCTATGATAACTGTCAGATACAAACCTTTATTAAAATTGGGATCTGCCCCTTTTTCCAACAAAAGTTTGACACAGTCTGTTTGAATTGCACACGCTGCATACATGAGGGCTGTCCACCCAGAGCTGAAGACGGCGTCAACTGGAACTCCTGTCAATTGTACGTTATTGAGATTGATAGCACAGAATAATATCATGATAGATTGCATGTTCAGGTTACTAACACTACCCTCAATCAGTGGTATCTGAGGCAGTTACCTTATTTGAGATACATTGACATATGTAAAGATATGTTATGTTCTTGGAACACAATAAAACCTGATATGATAACCTCCATATATTTTATAACGTAACAGATGTTGCATCTTTAATTACAAACGTATAACAACATCAGGGAACTATTCTTTGACAGGTGCATAAGCAACATGTGCTTGCCCTTGGTGCGAACACTGACTGGGCACATAATGAACCCATCACTGGAAACAACTATTGAATATCTAATACATCTATCGACTCATTATTCACTAACCTTGTTCTATGTAATTCCGCAGCGCATCAACATTGCCTCTCATGGCTGCTATTCTGTAGTCCTCCACCGGGAGAATGCCAAGGTCCTGAGGTTCCACCTTCTTCTTCTGGTTACTCTTCTTCTGAGCTCCAGGGAGGCCTGGTTCTCCCCCTCCGGCCGCATCATCTTTTATACTAGAGGCTCCTGTTGTGCTATTGCTTTGCTGAATTAGTATGGGTTTAGATTTTGAAAATACAGGTTTAGCGACTTTATTACGTCTCTCTGTGCTTCTTAACTGTCCACTGTTTTGAGTTGAGTAGTCAGGTGTGGGAGACTGTTTGTTTGAGTCGCTAAAGTGACCTCCTCCATGTGGGAGCGTCTTGGGTCTGTTTGGAGGCTTTCCAAATCCTCCCTGAAACAGAACAAAATAGACATCTTTAGCCATATACACTTATCATCCTTGATGCTACTTTTAAGTCAAATTTGTGAACAACAATTTGTGATCCCGGTCATGCTGGTAACACAGACAACAACAAACCATGGGGTAACGTTTAGACGAGGTAGATGGTCAAGATTGTTGATCCTCCCTCTGACATGGTTCACTGAGCCTTGTGACTGATATACAGTGGTCCCTGCATTATATGACCCTCCATTATCCGGACTTTTCACTGTGTGTGGCAGTGGCAGTTGACCCAATTGGCTCTAAACAAACACATTGTGCTTTTGTCCGCATTTGATGTAAGTAGGGCTGTCATAGTATTTCAGTCAATACATATAGACAATGGCTGGGACTCAAATATTAAGACAGCCCTACTTATATCAAATGTATATAAAAGGTATGAATAACAATGATGCTCACTTAACAACTAGTCAGATTAACATAATGCATTATTTGTTCAGAGCTAATTGAGGTGACTGCCAGGCCATTCCGCCATGCATCTAGTGAGTTAACACAGGTAGTGAATTATGTGCTGGTTATATAATAAACGGAAATATTTAGTCGCAAGTCATGTTAGCGAAAGGAGTCACCAAACAGTATCATCTACCTGGAAGTACACCACCTTAATCCTGATGTCAAGTCATGACATATATGAGGCTTATCTCCCTTTTCAATAGATTTCTATTTACATCTGTCACTCCACCATGACAAACCATTGCCTTCAACCCCATCTCCACACCACACCCTGCCACATAGCCCCATGTGGTGTTGTTGCGTGAAGCCAACAACGTCCTAACCATCAAATCCTGAATGGCAATGCACAAACATACATGGCCTGGGCTCGCGCTACGATATTGTTTTCATTAGCCAATTTGGCTAATTCTGTGGAAAAACATTAGCCAAAATTAGCCAAATATATTGGTTATAAATCTCATAATTGGAGATGAATGTAGTAGATCTACCATGTAATGTGTTTTCCAGGCACATCTATGCCGCGATAGCCAGAGGAACAGTTGATAAAAATGTGTTTGTAGTTGAAAATTTTTATTCGCCATTTTGGCGAGTGTTCAGGAAGTTCTTATCGCCAAATGGCTATTGGCGAATGCTAACGCGAGCCCAGATGGCGAGAATTGGTGTTGATGGTGAGAACTTTTTGGAGTATGGGAATAGTTTCTGCAAGTATGTAGTATCGTAAACTGCCTATTAGAAGCTGCGGCTTATATTAGGAATTTGGAGAGTCAAATTCCCGGGTTTTATTCGGAAGTGCGGCTTTAAATATGGCCTTTTGCCGATTTCAAGTGAGCGTGGCAGGACAAGCGGGGTGGGGGGGGGGGAGCCTCTTCGAGCTGCGCGGTCTAACAGCCATCTCAGATCGCCTTTTCTTCCACTCTCGGACTTGTTTCTCATTGAGACCAAAGTGCTCAGCAGTAGCTCTGTTACTCTGAGACTCAGTCGCATGTTGAATAACTTTCAACTTGAAAGCTGCGTCGTAAGATGTTCTGTTCCCAGGCATTGTGTTACCCGGGGCAATCAAGACCGACAATGAGCTACTTATGGTTGTGTTATTTATTTATACTGCCACTCGACTCCCCCCACACCTATTGTAGACCAATGATCATAGGCCAGGTTTCAGTTGGTGTAACTTGATACGGCTGCTGGATTCATAAACATGCAGTAGGAGCCAGCCACTGGTGTGACACTTGATAAGAGCAGCGATCGGAGAGGGAGAGGTGAATGTTGTTAGTAGTCGCGACTGCTTGTATAAACAATTAATTGGTTTGGTAAGGTCCAGGAGAGCCAGCCACTGGTGTGACACTTGATAAGAGGTGCGATCGAAGAGGGAGAGGTGAATGCTGTTAGTGGTCGCGACTGCTTGTATAAACAATTAAGTGGCTTGGTTGGCCGGATGGATTAAGCCGGAATACAGGGCGGAGGGCGGGCCGGTGGGGGGGGGGTCGGAAGGCCAAAGTCGGGGTGCGGCTTATAATATGTAGTTTTCCGGAAATGGTTCTGGGTGCCGGCCAACCCGGTTTTTAGGCCAAAGTTGGGGTGCAGCTTCTAATATGTATGCAGCTTCTAATAGGCAGTTTACGGTATGTAGATTTATTAATCAACTTACTTTATTATTTTGGTTTAAGTCTTCATTATTACAATGATAACCTTTATTGTTTTCTCAAACGGCGGTCTCACTTTATAATGAAAAGATGGGGCAAAAAGACAGTATCTTGCAAAAAGCTGAAATGCCAATAAATCTTCAGTTGCAGCTGCCGATCAGGCTGATTGGGTTTCTAATGGCTTTACCATTTGTAAGAATGAAAAATATATTGTTTAATCAGGTTTATATATATTGGTTAAAAAATATTTCAACATAGACCCTGTTAAGTGATCGGTGGGCTGCCACCTTGGCGCAAGTGCCCCCAGGCAAGCCACCATTTGTAGCCTGGGTCCCAAACTTTGTAACAGTTAATAACCTGTGAAAGAGGGCGCTGCTGTTGTCCTTAAGTTCAAAGTAAGCGACTGATAATGCCCTCTAGCGGAGAGTCATATGCTAACGGAGAGGAAGAACCAAATCGCATTTACAGGTACTGGCATCTGCCATATTTATTTTTTGCGGTTGTATACTCCAACATTCCTTCGCGAAAATATAACCGCTAAAAACCTAGTGTTGATACACTATATTAATGTCAGAAGATAGAAGAAGGTATATAGAATACATAAATACTATGATTATTCAAGCATACATTATAATAAAAGCTACAGTTAAATCCCTACTAACGTTGAAGGATTTTAACATTGTTACCATTGTATCCCTAGAGAAGCTGGCTTGCCTGGGGGCACTTGCGCCAAGCCGCCACCATGTTTGATCGTCACTTGTATGCCCATTGCCTCACTATATAGATAGCGCAACCTTATAAAAGCCGCTGGTAAGAATGAACAGATACGAAATGGTGCGATAAATGATAAGAAAGTGTCATCTCAACCGTCTTGATAGTAATGCAATCACTTTGTTAGTTCATATGTATGTGGGTTTTGCAGTAAAAATGTAAATATGTAAATAAGTTAACAAAATGACGATGGTTTGATGGATATAAGGGACTAGGCCTACCTGTCACCCACACGCAACCCCACCCACTCCTCTACTTCATTTTGTGGCTAAAAAACACCACAGCCAAACTACCCAGTAACCCTTTTTGCTCACCCTGATGACATTGTCATTGCCATTGCCATTGAAACTGCCATTGGCATTGTTGTCATACATTGGCACTGGCTGGCTATGTGTGGCTATGGATGACCCGTTTACAGATGATGTCCCATTGACCAACTTCGTCTTTGAGCTAGCCGACCCATCACCAAAGACATAACCGTCTTCATCAGACAAATCTTCTTCAAAACCTGCCGGCATAAAGTTAGCCATGGTCAGATCATCCACTCACGCGGGTGAGTGTTGTCATTTGGCCTGATAGTAGACTCGAGGCAAATCATCAAATATATTTCCGGTTTGCGTGAGATACAGAAATATAAACTAAAAATCACAAGTTAGTTGTAATTGAAATTATCGATTGGTAGGAGATATTAGGTATATCAAATACTTTCTTACGGTCTTAACTTATTTTACAAAGCAGCCACCTAGTTTATTTCTGCCAATCACGTGTGTCTGGCTGCACTGACCTTGGCCGGGCTTAGCATCTGGAAAGATGTCTAAGTACATAGAAAAGTTTCGGCATCTCCAGGCTGCAATAAAGCAGAATGGAGGACTGTGGGGTGCCTACCTTTCAATATACAGGTATATCTTTGACTGCGGAAGTTATAGGTTGCGCATTTGGAGCCTCGATGTGACGAATAAGCCTAGTACTTAACCGTAACATCACTCAATGGCCCTGTCTCAGTGTCACACGTCTGCACACACTGACCAGACACTGAGCGCGTTTGTTTATTCTCTTTATTCTCAACCTGTTGAAGGTTTACTGTTTACATTTACCCGTGTTAAAGAATCTTCAATGTAAACCTGTTGAGGATAAAGAAACGCGTTTATTGTGTGTTGTGGTTTCTGTTGAATATGTTGACATCTTTATATAAATCAATGTGTCAACAAGGTTGAACTTGTTGAAGAAGTTGAAGTAAACTTGTTGAGGTTTCTTATTTGTTGAAACATAAAAAGTTTTGTCAGCTGTTTCAGCCTTTGACAACAAGCAGCGTGAGAACGCTGAGTTAAATATAATTACAGGAAATAGTTAACAATGGCGGGCATACGTCAGAATAGCCCTGGTACATGCCTCTCTAACCACGCCCGTAAACGGAGCAAGGCCAAGGGTAAGAGCCATGCCACTCACCAGGCCTAAACTTAGAAATCGCAGACCGGTGGCTCAAGTTGAAGGTCCTAACGAAGTAAATATGCAGTACCTACCCGTCAAGTTGCTCCATTAGATTCCTGAAGCTTTTATAACTTTCGTCGGACAGTCATTTCCTTGGTCGGGAGTGTACTTTCTTGTATTCCGGGCGATTTGTGTCACCTCTCGCTTCGTTTTCAATGCTCCGCCGCTAGTAGGAGTTGCATAATAAAGGGGCTTCAACATGTAAAAGTGTTCCATGCACAGAGAAAAGACCGGATAATGGAGGGAGTCGTATAATAGAGGGACCATATAATGTAAGGACCACTGTACAGATCTTTGATATAAATATTATGGTTCAGTTTATATATTTTAAATTGGTTGAAGTTTTAATACCATTGATTCTGTAAGCTGACATTGCCTGTACCTGAAACTACCCTTGTATGTATGAATATACATGTATATGTACCACTATTAAGAATATAGCTCCACATATCTATATCTTCTCTAAAGTCTGCCATTGAGCATGTTGAGTACAGCGTAAGGATAACCCCCTGCCTGGGTGTGCTCTAACAAGTCATTTCAATTAGCCACTGTGGCTAAACACCTTCAATTTTCTTTAGCCACACACAGCTCTCATTAGCCACATATATGTTGCATTTTCCCCTTCCCAAAACATTGTGTTCATAAGCCAAATCACACTTCTTGCGGAATGCATCATGGGATCCATTAAGGATATACAATACCACGTGGACGAGTGAAGTGATGAATACCCGGGGGGGGGGGGCTATTATGCCATGGTGGGGTCCCTAGGAGCATAATGCCTGAGATACATACATTTCTGACAAAAAACATTGACCTGATGTTTTAAAACTTCTCTCTCTCCAAAAATTTTGCATCCATAGTGCCACTTAGCCATCTGTCAGCGGCGACATAGAACTGGTCAATAGGGGAAAAAAATATCCCTCCTGTGCAAATTTTGGAAACCGGACATTGTATTAGGCGTTGCCCCCCCCCCTCCTCCACTTATACAGGACTTTGAAAGGCACTTGCCCAACGATACCAAAGCCCCTTTTGGGTGGTGGGGGGACCTCCGCTCACTCCTCCCCCCCCCTCAAGTGGATGTCCAATAAGGGCATGCCAAGGACTGTAAAGTAGAGTAGCAGGCCCCTAGTCCCACCAGTCGTCAATTTTTCGAACATAATCAACCTCCGCCTCTTTGCAAGTCCGATTAAGGTCTCAGATGATTGAAGAAGTTGAAGTTAAAAGTTGAGGTCCCCGGACCCAGAAATCACGGGGATATGCAAGGAAAATCGCAATCAGAATCTTCTTTCCACCTAAATTCTGGACTCTTTCTGTATACAATTCTAGTCCATTTCACTCTTGTCTCCAGCTCGGCTGAGGACTGTTGACGCTTAGAAGGGGTAGTCTAAATGGTGGGGAGCACTCATATGGCGCTTTTAGCTATGAATGCCAATCTCTCTCCAAACCCACGTGGGCATTTAATTCATTATTAGGTTAGGGCGAGTTCCGCATTAGCCGCTTCCCCATTTTTCCCCTTGTAGAGGGCATCAATCTGTTTGCTATTGACCAGGCCTTCTCTGCCACATTTCTATGCAAGTCCTCTTGGATTGTCTTTTCCCAGCAAACTCGCGCTATAGACACTGTTGTGTGCTGATAGAAGTACACCAGAATTTCTTAGTGATACAAATTTGATTCAGTTCTGTGGCTTAACTTCATGAATATGTCAGGTCTGATGGGTATCTTTGTTATAAAAAATGTCCTCACCACTCAGGGCGTATAAGCATCTGGCAGCGCGCTATCTCAGGCTTTACTGGATGTCAACGGATCATGTTGTCACCGTTTGCTTGGACAACGCGAGCGCCAAGTTCATTCCGCGTGGAAACAGACATAACCCACAATTAATCATTCTGAAAATAACTAATAAGTACCATTGAAATACGTCATATTCGGAAATGTTGGATATGTGTTCAGCCTTGGGGTTTCTTTGTTCTCATGACAGCCACATTACTGCGGACAATCCGTTTCGCGAGATCGCGTTTTTATCGTTGATCAAAAACCAGGCCATTTTTTTCGCCGCTGTGGCGACATGCATGGGCCATACTTGCGCCACATACATTTTCCTTTCGCCATTGGCGATGTGGCGAACGGCTAGCGCGCACCCAGCCTGCCTGAAATACATCAGAGGTGACATAAAATAAAAATATTTCCAGTATTACAGGTCTAGTTGTTTCCTATTTCAGGACAGATGAATTAAAATGGGGTACATTGATTGGTGAAGACCAAGATGGCAACAAATACTACCAGAATAAAATATACCCTATAGGTAAGTACTGTAATAAGCTTATAAAACTTCTCTGCAATTTTCATTACTATTCTATATATATGTTTTTTTATATCAGAAAATGGAGCTTACTGATGGGTTGTGCAAAATACATGGTTAAGTCAATATTAATCTGACAGATTGTGATCGTCTTCAATAATGTTTGTCCCTAGTAACAACATTTTTTGTTGACAGTTGTATTTATATAATGTTTTATGTCAGGTCGCAGTAGATGGGTTCACTACTCGGATCAGTATGGCATGGACTATGACGGAAGCCAAGTCCCATCGGAATGGTATATATGTGAAACAAATACCCTCACCCTTCTATTATAAGGATGAAATAAGAGTATGAATTTTGTGGAACTTAATTTTTTTTTCACATTTAGATGTACATGTACTATAATAATTGTCAATTTTGATAAACGATGTTTTCCAGACAAACCGAAGTATACTGCAGGATTGTTTATTTCAATAGTTTACGTCTCTACCATGTGTAGGACTCAGGCATGTTTTGTAGAAGTATTACAGTGCGTGCTGGGTTTTCCAGGCACAAGTGGCTGAGTTACGTGACGGACGACCCCCCGACTGTCAGTCCGCCCCCCACTTACAAGTGGCTTGGCCGCTTCAAGGAGAACCTGACGGGCACTGACCAGGAGTACGTGCCATACAGCACGACTCGCCCCAAGGTGGAGGCCTGGTCTCCACCGCAGACCAGCAAGTGACACACCTGTATGTGCATTCATTTCGGTGTGAATAACACTACCACACTGACGATGACAGAGATCGCGATGTAGGATATCAAGGAGCCAGCCGTCGTGTGTATTTCTCCTCACTTGTTTCGGCTTTTTATAAGTCTCGTAGCGACATGAGCAGTCGCTAGAATGGAGCTTTGTCCTCGATTAGAAGAACTTACGCCCTTGAACGAAGAAGCCTGGATCATGGGAGTCTCAGCCACCATGGAGGAATCCTTTCTTGGACAAACAAAACCGTTTTTGTCTTGTCTTACGTTCGTTGAGACATTGCCTGAATAATAAATATGTAAATAATACATACGCTTCTCTTGATTTATTATATAGAAATTTAGCTTCTGCATAGATATAGAAGAACACCCAAATGGAAAAGATTCGACAGCCTGATAATGTCAATATATAAAGCATTGGAGTGAGTGAGATATGTTACTGCACTACACATTGGCATTTACGTATTCGTGTGGTCAAATTTTACGACGAAAGTTTTACCTTCTATGGTGCTGCTGGGATGGACTTTATTTGGGTCGCCGCAAACTTATCGCTGAGACCAGTTTATCAATCCTTCAGGTCTGTTTAGTATCCGCAGCTGAGAGCTGAGGTCGGCTGAGGCATCACGGGGATCATTTTCATACTCTAGTTGGCCGCCTTCCTTTTTGGTTGTGAATTAGTTTAGCATATATGATTATTAAATCATGGGGATAAAGGGAAATTTCATAATGCCCTCAGCTGCGTTGCCTAACTGGACCTCTTGATCTTACTGCTGCAAATTATTCCTTGAATGACACTTGTGAAACAGGTTACGGTATGTTTTGTATTTGTCGCTCAATTTCTTACCCACCTTTGGAAAATGATGTTTTCGAAAACCGCGTTGGCTACAAATTTAATAATCTTGAATATATCCAAGCAAAAAATTGATCTGCTGAAGTAGATCTTGGGATGACCTAACATAACCGAAATGAGCATGTTTTAAAGCCATACTCGTGAAGGTTGAAAGAGAAACTGGTTTGAGGACTTTAAAGTATATCTTCCTTTTTGCTGGCACCCCAACCCTGTACACTCGACTTTTAGGCATTATATTAGTTTATATTAACTACAGCTGTAAGAAATTTATTGGGGATAAATAACGAATTCTTATAAATATGAGAGGTTACAAATTTCGATGACGATCATAACGCGCTATATAAACACAGCTCTGGTACGCTGTATCACGACTGTCGGCCTTGACAGGCTCGTTGTGTCTACAATGGAGACCGCTGTCGGCTGTGACAGGGTCGTTGTGTCTCTACAATGGAGACCGCTGTCGGCTGTGACAGAGTCGTTGTGTCTCTACAATGGAGACCGCTGTCGGCTGTGACAGGGTCGTTGCACATGTCTCTACAATGGAGACAGCTGTCGGCTGTCGTATCTATACAATGGAAACCGATGTCGGTTGTCTAATGGTCGTTGTATCTCTACAATGGAGACCGCTGTCGGTTGTCTAAGGGTCGTTGTATCTTTACAATGGAGACCGCTGTCGGTTGTCTAAGGGTCGTTGTATCTCTACAATGGAGACCGCTGTCGGTTGTCTAAAGGTCGTTGTATGTATACAATGGAAACCGCTGTCGCTTGTCTAAAGGTCGTTGTATCTTTACAATGGAGACCGCTGTTGGTTGTCTAAGGGTCGTTGTATCTTTACAATGGAGACCGCTGTTGGTTGTCTGAGGGTCGTTGTGTCTCTACAATAGAGAACGCTGTCGGTTGTCTAAAGTCGTTGTATCTATACAATGGAAACCGCTGTCGCTTGTCTAAAGGTCGTTGTATCTTTACAATGGAGACCGTTGTCGGTTGTCTAAGGGTTGTTGTATCTTTACAATGGAGACCGTTGTCGGTTGTCTAAGGGTCGTTGTATCTTTACAATAGAGACCGCTGTCGGTTGTCTAAGGGTGGTTGTATCTCTACAATAGAGACCGCTGTCGCTTGTCTAAAGGTCGTTGTATCTTTACAATGGAGACCGTTGTCGGTTGTCTAAGGGTCGTCGTATCTTTACAATGGAGACCGCTGTCGGTTGTCTAAGGGTCGTTGTATCTTTACAATAGAGACCGCTGTCGGTTGTCTAAGGGTCGTTGTATCGCTACAATAGAGACCGCTGTTGGTTGTCTAATGGTCGTTGTATCTTTACAATGGAGACCGCTGTCGGTTGTCTAAGGGTCGTTGTATCTTTACAATGGAGACCGCTGTTGGTTGTCTGAGGGTCGTTGTGTTTCTACAATAGAGAACGCTGTCGGTTGTCTAAAGTCGTTGTATCTATACAATGGAAACCGCTGTCGCTTGTCTAAAGGTCGTTGTATCTTTACAATGGAGACCGTTGTCGGTTGTCTAAGGGTGGTTGTATCTTTACAATAGAGACCGCTGTCGGTTGTCTAAGGGTCGTTGTATCTTTACAATAGAGACCGCTGTCGGTTGTCTAAGGGTGGTTGTATCTCTACAATAGAGACCGCTGTCGCTTGTCTAAAGGTCGTTGTATCTTTACAATGGAGACCGTTGTCGGTTGTCTAAGGGTCGTCGTATCTTTACAATGGAGACCGCTGTCGGTTGTCTAAGGGTCGTTGTATCTTTACAATAGAGACCGCTGTCGGTTGTCTAAGGGTGGTTGTATCTCTACAATAGAGACCGCTGTCGCTTGTCTAAAGGTCGTTGTATCTTTACAATGGAGACCGTTGTCGGTTGTCTAAGGGTCGTCGTATCTTTACAATGGAGACCGCTGTCGGTTGTCTAAGGGTCGTTGTATCGCTACAATAGAGACCGCTGTCGGTTGTCTAAGGGTCGTTGTATCGCTACAATAGAGACCGCTGTTGGTTGTCTAATGGTCGTTGTATCTTTACAATGGAGACCGCTGTCGGTTGTCTAAGGGTCGTTGTATCTTTACAATGGAGACCGTTGTCGCTTGTCTAATGATCGTTGTATCTCTACAATGGAAACCACTGTCGGTTGTCTGTGGGTCGTTGTGTCTCTACAATAGAGACCGCTGTCGGTTGTCTAATGGTCGTTGTATCTTTGCAATGGAGACCGGTGTCGGTTGTATATGGGTCGTTGTGTCCCTACAATAGAGACCGCTGTCGGTTGTCTAATGGTCGTTGTATCTTTGCAATGGAGACCGCTGTCGGTTGTCTAATGGTCGTTGTATCTTTGCAATGGAGACCGCTGTCGGTTGTCTCTGGGTCGTTGTGTCTCTACAATAGAGACCGCTGTCGGTTGTCTAATGGTCGTTGTATCTTTGCAATGGAGACCGCTGTCAGTTGACTAATGATCGTTGTGTCGTTACAATGGAGACCGCTGTCGGTTGTCTAATGGTCGTTGTATCTCTACAATAGAGACCGCTGTCAGTTGTCTAATGGTCGTTGTATCTCTACATTAGAGACCGCTGTCGGTTGTCTAAGGGTCGTTGTATCTTTGCAATGGAGACCGCTGTCAGTTGACTAATGATCGTTGTGTCGTTACAATGGAGACCGCTGTCGGTTGTCTAATGGTCGTTGTATCTCTACATTAGAGACCGCTGCCGGTTGTCTAATGATCGTTGTATCTCTACATTGGAGACCGCTGTCGGTTGTCTAATGGTCGTTGTATCTCTACATTGGAGACCGCTGTCGGTTGTCTAATGAGCGTTGTATCTCTACATTGGAGACCGCTGTCGGTTGACTAATGATCCTTGTATCTTTACAATGGAGACCGCTGTCGGTTGTCTAAGTGTCGTTGTATCTATACAAAGGATTGGCTGTTTAACATATTATAGTAAGCTTATATGGAACCCCTTTGATCCCCTTTGGCCCACACGTCACTCGCTGCTCGCATCTATCCATATAACATAATTTTTTCGCTGCCGCTTCCCTTTCGTTTGAATGCTAGTATCTCTACCGATAAGCTTCGATATATTAATATATTATGCGTGTGCTCATGTTTATAATAAACATTTTGGTCTGACGAGCCAATGGAATATGGCGGTAGAGGTTAAACCCGGAAATAATATTGTTAATGAAAATTTACCAAAGTTAACAGTTAACGGCTCCAGATTTAAAATATAAATTATTTTTAAGTAAGTCGATCACTTGCTGCAACCAGCAGTGCTTTGACAAAAAAATGATTATATGATTGATTATCAGATTTAAAGAATTCGGCATATGTTACATATCTTAAAGTTGCATGTGGAGCTCTTTCCCGCCAAAACTAATGGGGTCAAAATACATATATGAATCAGTCCTTGAATCATTCAAGACTTCTTTTATCTATACTCCACCCATACCAGACTGCCAAATAGTGTCTCTTAGCTTTGTCTTCTAGTTTTCATTTTAGTGGTAAACGTCATCAGTTTGTGTGCTTCGCGATGCTTTGGTATAAGTAGCAGTGCCGCGACCGAGTTCTGTGGTGTCACGGGATAGACACGTTTGCCACACCACAGCCGAAACGGCGATGTTTATCAGGTTTCTGAATTTATAGAATGAAACAATCGAGTTTTCTGCAAATTTTGATATAAATTTCGCCTAGGCTTAGTTTTGGCGGGAAAGAACTCGACATGCAACTTTAATAGTGATACATTCACTTATGGTAATCCCGTATGAGAGAAATAGGCGCCGTAATATTCATAGATTTAGACCTGGGTGGTTTATCTGTTAATGTCTCCTTGGTATGGCTGAGCGAACGCTTCTCACGGACCCAGGCTCTCCCCGGGGTAGGGAGGTAGCCAGCGACCGGCTCTGACCCCGACGGTTGTAGAAGACATCTCCATCTGTTATTATTGCCGCTGGATTGCTCTTTTACTGTCAGTCACGGGGTGCTTGGGTTGGGCCTGGCGTGGGGTGGCGTACTTGGCCGCTAGCAGCCGCTCGGTACAGAACGGAATCGATGGAGTCAATCTCCCAAGCGTGTTAAAGCTGCCCCTCTGGTTCCCTGATCAATAAGGGGGTGTATACTTTCCTTATATGGCGCTAATTCATAGTCGATGGCACTGACCATTGTCCTGGCCCGGTGTCGTATTAGCACCAGTACTGGGGTGACGCCAGGGGACCCCCAACCCCCAACCGCTTGGGCGAGCGAACAGCGTTAGTACCACGGGCAACTCTAGCTCTGCAGTGACCTATATTTGACCTCTTGCAGGATCCAACGTTTCCTCGTTTTGAAACTGCGTAGTTTTGGCAATAAAACTCGTACATTCTTGGCTCCAACGCAAGTTAAAATGATGCTCTCTAGCTAATAGGTTTTTTGAGAAACAAACTGAATGAAACATTCTTGTGGGGTGAGACATCTGTTATATTTTAAGAATTTGCGATCAAGGCCATCCCGTTAATGGCGCAAGCGTTGTAACCCTCACGCCGGAACAGAACAACCCCCCCCCCCCGACTGTTCCCCCCGGTCAGTTTCCCCCTAGACAATTCCCCCCCGAACAATTGCCACCCGAAACCCCGCCCCCCCCCCCTCCATCACCACCCCGGACAATTCCCCTCCGAGGCAATTGCCGCCGAGACACCCTTCCCCACACATACCCACAAACGCCCCCCCCCCCGAAAATACCCCCCCAGACAGCCTCGATCCCCTGTCGGACAAACCCCCAGTCCGGGCCAATATTTTCAAATGCACCTTTTATTCCACCGAAACTTAACGAGACCTCAATGTTTTATTATCTTATCTTCCTGTAGTATTTACGCAGCAAACACCTCAGACCTCCCACCCTTTGAGATCCGCAGGGTCTCACTAATTACCGAGCCACTGATCTATGTTACACAAGTTAACTGCCATCAGCCTAAGGCTACGGAGGCCCAGGGCTTATTGTGAGCTTGTTGAGACAGCACTTCTCAGTGTATATGAATTAATCTACAATGCAACCTAACGGAATTTAGAACAGACAGCGCCACGCTCCTTCACACGCTTGACCGGTGGGGATTGTCTGGGGGGAAGGGGGCGAGGCTTTTCCGTTTGAAGAGACGTGGGTGGCAACGTCCGGAAAATTTTCTCGGGGATTGTTGTCTGAGGGGGAATTGTCCGGGGGGGAGTTGTCCCGGGGGGGACTTGTCCTAGGGGGGAATTGTCCGGGGGGGGGGTTGTCGGGGAAGAGTGGTCGGGGGGGGGGGGTTGCCTGGGGGGAATGGTCCGGGGGGGGGGGATGTCCGGGGGGAGTTGTCCTAGAGCCCCTTGCGCCATCACACAGCTGATGTAGGCCGATATGTGAGTACTCGTTAAAAACGGGAAGCAATATTTAAGCGACGGGAATTACAAGTTCATACCCGAAAAACGGGGATATACCGTGGAGGTTGTTTTCGAGTTAACTTCTAGGGGTTTGATATGCAACGAGAACCATTTTTAAACCTGTTTTTACCTGACGTGGATATTGAAAAAAAGTAAATTAACAGACGATAAGTAATAACTAAATTAACAGACGATAATTAATAATTAATTAACAGACGTTAAGTAATAATTAAATTACCAGACGATAAGTAATAATTAAATAGACAGACGAAAAGTAATAATTAAATTAACATATCTGCCTTAAATATGTTAAATTAACGCTTTAGATATGTCTACCAGCCTCAACATTAAGAGAATAACATGTTTGAGGTTGATTTATTACTTTCGTTGGTGCTGGATTTGTCAGTAAATTATAACCTTTAACAAATCTCCCAACGATAAGAAGTGCCGAATTATTCTTTTCTGATGATGCCTTTCCCACTGGAAAATGCCCACGGCAAGGTGTGGTGGGAATGATTACCATGTTGTTGTGGCCCTTTATTGCCGGCATAACTCTTTAATCACATCTGCTCGTGTATATGCCGCGCGTTACAAGGAGAGAATGTACCCAGAATAGCGGACGTTCACTCATTGATCCAAAATATAGTAGGATTTGATGAATTAATTCTGGAGATAATTGATCGCTTTGCCTGCAATGGTGAGATAATAACAGAAATTAATCAGCCCCAAAAGATACGGTTGTGCCTTACCGTTCCCCCTGAGGCTGTGCCGATATTGAAAACAGGAGCCCACCCTGCCTCATCGCACCCCGCCCCGCCCCCGCCCCCCTCCTTACCCTACCCCCGGGATGAAATTGCCCCTTACCGGCCACAATCACGAACGTTTAGGCTCTTGGGTCTCCCGTAGGCTCCCTGAAAGCCATCCCGGACGAAAGGAAACAGCTGAAACGCCGCAGCCGATCTTTTGAGCAGGACGATTGATCTTCCTGAGCGATCGATGGACACTCTGACTTCACGACTGCTTCCCGTTCCTTTGGAGGTCAGGACTTGAGACTTGAGGGCGCAGAGAACGGTGTCAAGGTCACGAGTTGGGGCGTGACCCCCTCTCGTGATTGGTTGTCGACAGTGGGTCGGGGTTGATTGTTGGACGACGAGGGCGCCAATAGACGCCAATAGACTCGGATTGCCGACAATGACACTTGGGCGGCAACGACGGCGTGTGTCTTTGCGACACAGGTCAACCCCCATTTACGGCAGGTCAGTGGGGTGGTGGTTTTGGCGCTAGAGGTTATTAAAGGTTAGCCAAGGTCATGCCGGCTTCATGATCAGCGACTGCATGGCCAGCGACTTCATGGTCAGCGGCTACATATGGTTAGTGGCTGCATATTCCATAAAGTCATGAGCGTCAAGTATAGGATTCAGCGTAATACCGGGTGCATACCAACTGCAACTGCTCCCCCCCTCCCCCCACCCAACCACTCTCCGCAGCTTTTTCGTTTCTGGTATCTACACCCCCCCACCCCAACCCACGTCTCCTTCGTCCCCTCCCCACACCACCCCCGCCCACGTCTCCCACCGTCGTGGAATGGTCTAAGAATGGAAAACAACGATTTCCCATCAGCTTAATAGAGTGAGGCGTGAATTGTCCAGGGAGGTGGCTATGAGCTAAATCCGTTGCTTGGAATCAATGCCGGGGTGGTTGTGGGGCGGCACTAAAGTGGGGAGAGGGGAGATGGATAGGGTCGGGGGAGGAGGGGGGGGGGGAGTTGCTAAGGGACAGGTGTACGTGGTTGATGTAGGGTAGGGTAAGGGGTCCAGTGGTCGTGGCAAGGGGTCATTAGGTTTATGACGTGTGGGCGGTATCAGGCCCTTGCCACAGGGTCGATACTGACCTGCGGTTGGTCAGGCGTGTATAGTCGAGACTGAATATCCTCAGATACCGTACAGAGAACCTATACACAGAGTGAAGTTTTAAAGAATGCCGCTGTCCCCGATATCAAGGAAGTGAAGCTAATAAAAATTACTTTTTTCTAATGAATCGTACACGGTTTAAGTGTTGAAAGGTCATGCGAATATCTTACAGTCTGATGTGACAGATGTGTGGTTACTGCATACAATTATTGAAGATTGATTTTCAGTCACTCAACTGTCTGTGGGATGTCAAAGGGGTTGGCGGGGGGGGGGGGTGGGGGTAATGTCTACCTGTCAGTGGTGAGGGTTCGACAAATATGCTTGGAGAGATGATGATCCGATTAAGAGTAAGATGTGTGTTACGACGATTGTATGACCTGCTAATACCAGTTCGTACAGAGGCTTATTTTATTGTAAATATTACTCTAATTTATATTTGTCCCTCACCAGGAATATAGGGCCCTTAATAAGGTCAATGTATGAGCCTTAATAAGGTCAATGTATGAGCCTTAATAAGATCAATGTATAACCCTTAATAAGGTCAATGTATGAACCTTAATAAGGTCAATGTATGCCCCTTAAGAAGCTCAATGTATGGCCCTTAATCAGGTCAACGTATGGCCCTTAATCAGGTCAATGTATGGCCTTTAATCAGGTCAATGTATGGCCTTTAATCCGGCCAATGTATGGCCCTTAATCAGGTCAATGTATGGCCGTTAATCAGGTAAATTTATGGCCATTAATCAGGTCAACGTATGGCCCTTAATCAGGTCACATGTCAATTTATGATCCTTCATCATACGTATGTAACTATGAACCTTAAACAGATAGATGGGGCCACAGAGAGCTGTTTCGACACGGCGATTTTTAAAACGCGATAGTGGGGCTGCTCGACATGCAACATAAGACGTTGCGACACTCGACATGGACCTCTTCTTAACATCGACATGCGACATGGCTACCCCCTCCCCCCACCCTCTCATGGGCCCTATATAAATACATATTGCACTTAATCAGCTCTCTTGGTACCGCTTAAACAGGGTTATATATGGCCATTAAACTAGTCTCATCTGGGCATTAAACTCGTCTACATATGGGCATTAAACCAGTTTATATATGGGCATTGAACTAGTTTATATATGGGCATAAAACTCGCCTATATATGGGTATTAAACTAGTTTATATATGGGCATTAAACTCGTCTACATATGGACATTAAACTCGTCTATATATGGGCATTAAACTCGTCTATGTATGGGCATCAAACTAGTTTATATAAGGGCATTAAATTATATATGACCCTTATTCTGATCAGATATGACAATAATATATAGGCCCTTAACATGGCATATTGATGGCCCATAACCAGTTTGACATTTGATGGCCCTTCGGGACTTCAAGGTCCCCACAACGAGCGGTGGACCGAGGTGCCAAACCCAAGCACTGCGGCACGCGGCGCCAGACACGGTCAAATGATTTTCTAGGTATCATACCACCAATAATTACCATTCCGTTGTCGATGCCTGCACTCGGGTTTTGAAGTTATCCCCGTCACCCTACACCTTCCAGGAATTATTACGAATAAATATGACAATATCACCGATCGATATGGCTGAGACAACGACGTCACCAGCCCTAAGGGTCCCTTTTAGGTAGACCCGCTACATGTCATGGGTAAGCCTGGGTGGATTAGGAGCATGGCCGCTGATCTGCCATAAGATAACCGCGGGCAATGAGGGATTGCTGGCATCCATAACTGAGTCATGTGGTGGGAATATGAGTGATGCTTCAGCGGGACGAAATGCCTATCTATCTGCCAGTTAACATGCATTAGCTGTCAACGAGAGTGGAAATACGAAGCAATACGGTATGTGGCTTTGTTCTGTTTGGGTTGCTCTACGGCACACCCGCTAAATGTACCGCTGTGATCAGTGTTTTATTTGGGAAGCTGAAATGGTGTTTGTAGATCCATCGGTGCAGGACATCTTGTATTTGTATTTGTGATTGTCTTTCTCCATTGCAGAGGTCCGGTAAAGACATATCATTGTCTTCATCAACTGTTGTGGTCCGGACAAGTTGTCATTGTAATGTGCGTTGTAATATTAACTACTAACAGTGGTCAGGACAAGTTATCTGTCAGTGTCATGTCGACTGTTGTGGTCAAGACATCTGTCAGTGTCATGTCGACTGTTGTGGTCAAGACATATGTCAGTGTCATGTCGACTGTTGTGGTCAAGACATATGTCAGTGTCATGTCGACTGTTGTTGTCAAGACATCTGCCAGTGTCATGTCGACTGTTGTGGTCAAGATATCTGTCAGTGTCAAGTCGACGGTTGTGGTCAAGACATCTGTCATTGTTCTCACGACGGTTGTGGTCAGGACAAGACGTCTCGTTGTTCGGTCGACTGTTGTAGTCAGGACAAGGTGTCTCGTTGTTTCGTCGACTGTTGTGGTCAGGACAAAATGTCTCGTTGTTCGGTCGACTGTTGTGGTTGCCTCTGCGGTGTCTGTTGCTGCGGCGAGTGCGACTGAGAGAGTCTTCCCCATGACAACTGGTCTTCCGCCCGGGATGCGAGTCCCAATGCCGAGCTGGGATTAGGCCAGTCACCCGGCAGCTCGGCGGACGCAGCGGTTCGCGTGGCTAGGCCGGATCCAGGGTGGGATTTAAAAGGGTCCTAATGCGGGAGAGTGTGGCCGGTGGACGCGACAAAGAGGATACACGGAGCTAAAGGTTAGACAGACGAGTGGGCGTAAAGATGGTGAGGGCGGGGGAGGGGGGGGGGTGCGTACCAGACGTGCTCACCATAGTTCTCACGCGGGTGGGGGGATGCGGAGGTAGCTGAGGGGGTAGGAGACGCCTCGGTGGTCCCACGTGACCATCTAATCTGTGACCCACCCCGAGGACGCAGCGGCTTAATACCATTACCGGCCATCGTGTCTGCGGGCATGGCGCCCCGGTCACAAAGGCCAGGAGTCGGAGGCCATGGATCATGGGCGCTTTCTGTTTTACGTGGGCGTTGCCACAGTGGCTGCGAAGCCCGGCACAGACAGTTTTGGGTGGCAGGGCGAGAGGGGTGTGTGTGCTTGTGTGCGTGCGCGTGGGTATGTGTGGGGGAAGGAGGAGGGGGGGAGGGGGGAGGTTCTCCGTTATAATCCAGTCCCTTCCTGGGGATTGGTGCTAATTTGCTATTACTTGGCCCAGAAAACATGACTTAAAGTGTGCGCCATCCTGAAGTAATCATACGACAAAGAGTTTATTTACTTTCCTACGCGTTTTTCCGTGTTGTCCTTTAGGGAATACTCGGCTTTCTAGCAGTCTCTTTGCTTATTGCATTGAGAAACAAAGAAAACCACGAGCATGCTTGGTGTCACCAGAGCACCACAGCAGCGCAATACGCGTCGCTGCAGTTGATTTACCAAACTACATCCGGACCAACACAATAATTACAAAAGAACCGCCCACAGCATTGCATCATAATTATACTATAATACGGAACAAAGGTGTGTTAATTACAACGTTTATTTACGCAAAATGTTTGAAACAAAGGCATCGCGAGCTGTTGGCGTGCAACACGGGATGGGTTTCAATACCCAAACAAATAACAAGATTGCGATCATTCTCGCAGTTAATGTCGAGCATATAATTACATTAGAATATATATTTAAGCAGCAACATATATTATATACTCCATAAACCGGTTATCGGCTACACCATGATATTCCATGAAGTGGTACAATGTATCTGATCAGTATGATCGCTGTGTCCTGTCAGCTCTGGGAATGGCGTTGGCCTAAAGCAAAAATAGAAGGACGGGCCCAGATAGTGTCTACGATGAAAATCAGACCAATCGCTCCATCTCGCCCTCAATTTTTCCATGGACAGGACTTGTCTTGATAATAACTGGCGGTGCAGGAGGCGGTTCAGACACAGCGGCAAACATCTTACATTTCGCACGTGACATCAAGCAGGTCAGCATTTTAAGGACGGACAGGCAAAAGTAGCTAACATTTACATAACTATATAACATTCACTATGTAACGCTGGTCTACACAATATGCCCAAATGTGTGACTGTCATCATAAGGCTTGGCCAAATACGACTTAAACGGAGGTAATATTTAAATGTATTGAAGTAATCAGCGCTAGCGGGGTTGGAAAGTGATTTTGTACTTTGGTCCGAGTAACATGGACACGCGGACACCGCTTCTGTCAACAGTGCAGCAAGTGGTTACCTTCCGGTCAACAAAGGGTTAAACCCGCCCCTGTCGCTGCCAACGTTAGCAAAGCAGCGCACATTCATAGGTGGATATGCATTATGATGAAACTTGCATATTATCAGGAACGCTTTAAGGAATTAGTAGATAGATCGTGACTTTTATACGCAGTAACCGATGATTGATCCATGCATCACGTTTTTATTCCTTTTGACTAAGCTGATATATAATTCTACTATCTGCTATACTCTAATGCTACTTTAATATAGGTGTAGTAACTTTATTGGCCAGTACGTACAGTATCTGTATCGATCAACCTGTCGGACGTGGCTGGCAAAAAATGTGCGTCTCCGAAAGGCACGTCATAAAAATAACATACTTTCCCGCTGTCACCCACAATACCACATTGAAACAGAAAAGAACTGTTGCACAAGTCTAAAGTTACAGACAATGAAGACCATGTGGATCATGTCGACTACAGCACATCAGTCTGAAGCCGCGCTGTCGTATTGCAGGGTCCTGTATATAGGGGACGACCAGCCACGGATACTCGAACTGGGTAAGTCCGTAATGTCAGCCAATTAGTCCCCAATGCAAAGTCGTCTGACTTCTGATTGGTTACTTTTATAGTTGTTAGGAAGCTCATCTGCAATCATTTAGCCTTGCATGGTTTGGTATATCTGTCCCTACGCCGTTATCATGGCATGCGGATGAAACCAGATGCCTACTCGGAATATGGTATGTGTATTTTGAAATGTCAATCACAAACAAGTAACTTTACACGGAGACTGATTTCCAAATGACCGGATGTTTTATGCTGCATAAAATAGAATTACCACCAATGTCAACGAAGGTCCACTTATATGCGGGAAACGCTGGTCTGACAATGTATATACAGTCAAATATGGTAGGCAAATATACCACAACTGTATGTCAAACAAGAAACCTGCATGACATGAAGGAATAGATGTCCTACATTTAGAGGCGTATGTATTTACTGGTCTTTTGAAAACCCCGTTGAACTGAATTTACATCTCGTGCTCGCCAAGTTACTACGCATTTTGCGTGATAGAGCTATGGATGCCATTCACGTAATTGTTACGTAAAAAAGTGATCAGGGCTGTACACAAACTGCATGACGTAGATACCACTAGCGAAAAGAACAGTTTCAGTATTTGATCTTTCTTGCCAAGTGAAACTTCTTTAGTGAAACGATCTCTATATTTTTTGTCTGGTCTGGGCACACAATACACCACATGTTACAGGAATGTGATTTGGTTTAAAACGGCGCCCATTTGTGATACACATATGTGGTATTAACACGAGAAGGGCGCTAATACCCAATTTATAACACCGCAGAGCAACTATGGGACTGTGGTTGAGGTCCTGTACGAAATGTGCTGCTTCTACATTCATTTGTTGATTATCTGAAACACTCACGCCATTATTAAAAGAAGACTTTGTGCGGGGTCTCTAGCCCACTGCGGAAGTCCCATTTCATACCGTAACTTGCCAGAAGTAACGTCGACCATCGTCCATGTTAACGACTGGTAACCGTATCATCAAAGGTAATTCTACATACCAGCCCCGAGTAATACATGAGCAATGCGGAAACAAAGTTTCTTGCTGACATGAGGTCAATAATCTCTATATATAGAACTAGTAACGCGCCAGGGCGTGAAGTCATCACGTCAATTACATATTATATCCCAAGTGGAATTCAAGGATGGACGATTGACTATGAGTAACTCCAATACAATTAAAATACACATACATATTTGCGATCAATTAAATGGCATTCGACTGTCGTCGTATTTACATATTCATCAGCAGATGACGTCACTGACATATTCATTAGCAGATGACGTCATTGACAAGTTCAGCACTGATTGTGTCAAACTCTTAATGGGTCGCAAAGGGATGGTTAGATTTAACCAATATTACTGCTGGCGCTGATTTTTTTGTCATCTATACATATGTCTTGACATAAAAGTGGAGCCACAGTGAACAGCCAAGGTACTCCTCAGATCCGTCTCGACTGTCGCACATCACAGACAAAGGAAGGTGCGCGACCCTCACTGATGGCTACAATCTCGAGACCAGATGGTAATCCCGCGGGAACCCGTCCAGCCAAGGGTTTTTGCTGAGGATGAATGTCTTCTTGGTGGTCAGTAAGTGGGTGAGGGAAGTGGGGGGGGGGGGGAGGTGGGGGGGAAGGAGGCGTTATACCGGTGTTTCCAGGCCCATGATCTTGCTACTTTGCGAGCCGAAGGAGGACCCTCCGTCCGTCTTTGTGCTGTCCTGGCGATACTTATCCCTGGAGGTCAGGGCGTCCGTGTCGCCGGGACTGGGCGCAAGGGGGCGCTCCTGGCTGCGGTCGCCGCTCTCCCCTGATCGCTCTGACTGTAGCGACATGCCGGGGTGGTGGATGTGGTGGTGGTGGTGCGGATGGGGATTGTGGATGCCGTGCTTCTGCAAGCCATCCACGCTGATGCTGGGTATGACCAGGGTGGTGACGGGAGGCAGATCACCCGCCTCCTGGGCCGCCAGCAGTGTGGTCCGGGTGGCCGTGCCGCCATACTCCCCCACCGGCTTCAGCCGGTCCAGCGACGGCATAGACGACGAGAGGCCGTCGGGAGTCTTATTTAAAAGTTTGCAATCCACTTGCGTTAAATCATGATTGGAGTGGAGTTTTAGCAGCGTCTGCTTGGCGTCCGATCCGTTTCTCTTCTCCGGATCCCCGTTACCCACCCCCCATCCTCCTCCTCCTCCTCCTCCTCCTCCTCCACCTTCGCCGCATTTATTAAATCGAGACGGACTATTTTGTTTGGCGGGCGGCAGCTTTTGGCCGCAAAATGTTATACCGCGACGCTGCATTTCGATGCGGAGGAAGATAACTCCGCAGATGCTGATGACGATGGAGGGCCACAACATGGAGTGGATGACGGTGGCCTTGGTGTGCATTTTCTGGACGATCACCGTCCCGAGGTCGTCCTTCTTGTAGAAACACTCGAAGGGTTCCTGGGTATCGTTCTTGTGCTGCCACGGCCTGGCGTACTCCCGAACCTTTTCGGCGTTCAACTCAAACTCCTTCAGACAGACGCTGAAGGAACACTGCAAAGATATTAGAACAGCGTCAAGGATCTGTTTTAAGAAACCGAAAACAGAAAAGCCAAAATTAAAAAGGAATAACTACAATAAATATTAAGCAGGAATGCCTAAGTTACACGATCAATACAATTGACTCAATGAATCTATGGTTATAGTATTGGGCTACTAGTTTTACGCCATGGAAACCCCGTTTCTTGGCTGAGCCAACTAGTTTCTGGCTGAAAATCAGCTTTCTTGCATTGTGATTGATGTGGGTTTCCATACATGTACCCAATCTCGTGATACATATGCCAGCCTCCAGTGCGGTTATTGCAAAAACTTAAAGTTGCATATCGAGCTCCTTCCCGTCAAAACTAAAAACGTAAATAAAAATAAAAATTAAAATCAGTCCTTGAATCATTCAAGATTTCTTTTGTCTATACTCAACCCATGCCAGACTGCCAAATACATGAAATTATATAGCACGGAAGACAGTCACGTGGAAGGAATTACTCAACACACCTTCTGATTTGTTTGCATGCGTCCCTGCCTTTAATTTGGCTATTATTTCGTTTCTCATCGTCAGGATGCGAGCGCCAGTTCCCGCCGCTCAGTGTCTCACGGAATACATGACTCGCACAAAAGATAATTCACCAGACGCCAGGCCAGCAAATTACATGGGCAAGCAGACGCCGGGTCACGTGACCGGTAGTCACGTGATCGACGACGGCCGACACAATATCGTTCTGTTTGTTCATCCTTCAATTCTGTCTCCCAATCATAAGCCCGCGGCGCATTCCACACCCCTCGCCCTCCTCCCCCCGTCCCTTCTCTCATTCTCGCTAACACGATAATATTTTGCGTCTATTTCCTCCTTCTTTCTGACGTTTCCTTTTGACGCTATATATATATATGTACTCGCTAAGTTTATCCTGGCTCCCTCTCACCAATCTGCCCACAGACACTTCGCTCTATATACACGCACGCACTCCCACCCTCCTTCCCTCGCCCACCCTCCTGCCCTCGTTCCGCCCTATCACTAGCCTGCGTCTGTCTGTGATGTTACATGGTGGCAGGACAAGCGTGGGTCAGGATGGATCGACACGAGGAGGGGAGGGGGGGGGGGACCAGACGGGGGCGGAGAGTGTTGCGAACGAGAGGGGGTGGATAATGTGGCGGACCCGAGGGGGGTGGAGAGTGTGGCGGACCAGAGGGGGGTGGCGAGTGTGGCGGACCAGAGGGGGGTGGAGAGCGTGGCGGACCAGACGGGGGTGGAGGGTGTGGCGGACCAGAGGGGGGTGGAGAGTGTGGCGGACCAGAGGGGGGTGGAGCGTGTAGCGGACCAGAGGGGGGTGGAGGGTGTGGCGGATCAGAGGGGGGTGGGGGACGTGTGTATCGTGTGAGGGGGGGGGGGTGGTTGATGGTGAGTACATACATTGGAAATGCTCCTTAAAGGGGGTTGGGAGCAGAGGGGGGGGGGGGGCAAGGCTGGGTATAGGTGGAGCGAAGAGAAAGGCATTGGATGTCCTAACCTCAAAAGACAACAATCATCGGGTCGATCCATCTTTGCGGGCGGCGACTAGGCAGTGACACTGATACATGGCCCCCGGCCCCTCACGCCCCCCCCCCCCACCCCCACCCAGCGTGGCCTCAGTTTAACCTACACGTCTATCTATTTTAACAGCGCCTGTTCCTGGGCCGCCGCCACCCCCCCCCCCCACCCCACCATCCCTCCAACCCGGGCCACTCTCCGGCCTCGACGACGGCTGCGGGCAACCGGCGATAAAGCATTGCATTATGGGGAAAATAAATGACCAGTTATAAACAGACTTGCTATATATATCATGCGATATCTGTTCTGACAATTTCATTTTTTGTTTGCTATAAAGATAGCGATAAATCAGGTTCAGCGTTATATATTTAATACGAAATGAATGTATTAAGACTCACAACAGTTGGCAACGGTCTAACGCTGCAGCGTCCACGTCGAGCAACATATAACACGACCAAATACATAGGCCTATGAATAGCATAACACGTAAACAAGTGCGGTTATACTTGAAAGATCCATTCTTCTGCAGAAACAAGAACCGGCGAATTCAAATGAATCCGACTACGAGGCAAGTCTACGCGTAAATGAACTATTAGTAATCTAATTATTCAAATGTACAAAGCACGCGTTCAAGTCCTAATTTCTTGAACTGTAATACGCGTAAGCGGCCGAGTCAGGTTGTAGTTCTTCGAGCAAGAGACGCGCGGTGAACTCGCCTCCGATAAGCACATTTCTGTCCAGTAAATGCCATTTATAACCCCCTCATCTGCTCCCCAAGAAATCGACTAAGTAGATCAACTTTTTTTTGTGCGACCATAGGTAGACTAGCTGTCCGGGGAGGTGGCCTATTGTGGCGGGACTGTGGCAGTTTCCGAGGAGCCGGTTGAACCACAAGAGCGAGACCCATTCCAACAGATCAATGGTTTAATCCCCCCCCCCACCTCCACGTTACGCCCTCTACCCCTGCCACCTACCCCCTCTAACCTCCCCCCCCACGCCTCCCGGCGTCCTCATGGATGTGATCGGGCGGTTCTAGGCAGTAATTACACCAGACCACTCGGTCCATATCGGATCAGCCCGCCGCTAAGTACCGCATTTAATTCAATATTTGTCGGGAAGATTGTTGAAATTGTCGAAATCCCGCCTCTGTGATGTGTATTCACCAATCCAAATAAAGGGGGGCCACCCGACCACGTGACTGATGCAGGGGGCCACCCGACCACGTGACTGAGGCAGGGGGCCACCCGACCACGTGACTGAGACATGGGGCTGAGGGCGGGGTGCGGACCGCCCAGTATGCTCGAGTAGTATGATACGTGTCAAAGTTACATGGCGTCTAATACGATATTTCGCAGGAGACTATTTGTTCCAGCCTGTCAAGATGGACATTGGGGATGGATTGGCTGGACGGTCGCCAGTGTAGACAAGGGCGAGCCGACCCCCCCCCCCCCGCCCCTCCCCACCTCCCCTCCTCCCACATCATCCGGATGACCAGCCTCCGTGTTGTGGAATAATCGAACAAATCGTAGGCCAATATTTGTCTCGGATATCAACCGAGTGATATATGACGAAAATCTTGGCCTACATTTCTCGCGGTATAGCCTATAAACGTGTCCAGGAGAGCTTGAAGGAGTTGCACCGCCCAAGTCAAAATATGACGGCTGAAGACAAAGGCTGGCCTGTGAAAGTGTCATTACATCCCAACGATGTGGTCTGTATGTGTGATACACGATAGAGGCGAGACGAGGGACTCCTCACCACCTTATGTGGTGTGCACATGACCCACTGTGAGACGGAATATATGGCAAGCCAATGTGGAATTTAATAATATAGTTATATATTTGAATATATGTGCAAATACTCTATTCAATTCCACTTTGGCTTGCCATAGGCATGTGTGAGCGATATTACCTCTTTGTTTCCCGCGTTGAATGACGTTTGAGAGGATCCATTGAACGTCAAAGACATTTGTGCAGATATTGAACACTTCGGGCCCACTGCACAATTATTTATACGGCTCATCTGACAATGGAATATCTATATGGCATATATCTGCATTATCAACGTAATACATTTGAATGATAATGCCTGGAGCGACTCTCCGATCATGATGTATGCGGCAGGAGACAAGGACAACGAGACGTCTGCGCCGCGGCGAGGGAGTACATTAAGCGTCTGTTTTTCTTTGACAAACATAAGATAATACTGCGATAATACGCAGCGTTCTTCTTTGTCGTCTTTTTGTGTGGGCGTCCCTCTAGCGCCTTCTGACATGGGGAGAAGAGCACCGGAAGTGAGACCCCGGAAGCGCCGTGCCTGGTATTGCTGACACCATATCAGGCCCTATCAGCTGCCCCAGCAATAAATTTATCTCGCCAGCCGACCTCTTCCTCTCTCTCTATCTTACGGCGGCGCTCTTGCCTTTAGCGTGAAAGTCGGTTAAGGGGGACACTAAAAGCCGGAATTGCCACTGCCTGAGACTGCCCTGCGGGCGGTATATTCCTTGTTATCACGTTATGTTGGCTGTGGGTGTAGCGCCCGCGCCTGTCGACTCTGGGTCTCATCCTGGAGGCCAAGAAGACACCATATAGATGTGCAGGGTTGCATTAAGTTTAAGTTCCTCACTGCCATGAATAGGGAAGGGGCGGGGGTGAGGTGGAGGAGGGGGGGGGGGGTGGGGGGCGGTGGTGTAAGGTGGGCGGTGGTGGTAAGGAGGGGATGGCAGGACGGGCGCGGCAAGAAAGGAAGGGGAGGGGGATATCATATTTGGAGAACGTTACGAGGGCTATAGATTGCCTCATTTGTTGTTTTTTGTTGTTTTTACTGTTTTTATTATCCACGATGCGCCTGGCCTAGGACCGCTGGTGGGATGGCCGCTGCCATGGATGGGGGGTGGCCGCGGGGTGTGGCCGCGGGGGGATGGCCGCATGGGGTCACACGGTGGCCTCTCACCCCCGGGGCTCCTTCGTCACCCATTTTCACAGCCTGGGTCTGCAGGGAGTAAGCCATCACCATGGGCAGATATTGCCGAGTGAGAAAGGGTGCTTCTGGGGCGGCGAGTAGATGGGTGGGGGTGGGGGCGCCTCAGGGGTGGCGGATGAGTGGGCGTCGGATGGGGCGAGAGGGGGGGGGGGGTAACTCGAAACGTGTTTGGCATGACACCGTGGCCGCCGGTCGGTGGCCTACCACTGACAGGTTGCGACCCCCCCCCCCCCCTACTGACTCTCCGTCGAACAGTTTTATGATACAACCTGATCTCCAAACACTCGTAATTCAATTAATGGCCGTGTTATTCTTCCTGGCCGCTTGTATAGAATCGGGCTACTCATAGCCCCCGCCCCCACCCCCCCCACACCGCCACGCCGCCATCATCACCCCTCCACCCCACCATCCCACACTGACCCACCACACACCACACCTTGGGAGCGGCCGCCCTTTTGATAGAATCACTTCCTAGGAGCAATTATAGAAACATAATCCTGGAGTATTCCCCGCCGGCGCCTCCCAGAGCCTAATGGGTCAGGCCGGCTTGTGGCCAGGGGCGGGGGCTAGCACAGGTAACGTCATCCTAAGCTGGGTAAATGTTATAACAATATGTATATGGTATCAAAAGTGTCAATTGTAATAGACACAATTAAACACAAACTAAACCGTGTTGTTCATTATTTCAAAGAACGTTATTTTAAATTGAATTTTTCATGCATCCACAGTTATATATAATTATTTGTCGCCAATTTGTTATAGATCAGACTTTTATTGGACATTTCAGTGGTTGGCATGCGACATTAACACGGTAGCATTTAGAGGGTGGTCTGTATCCAGGGGAAATACTTCTGACCCACGGCTATTTATTTATGACGATATTAAATCGGGGAAATATTTGGTGGCAAATGGTATTTCAACAGAACAACGACCGAGATATTTCTTGACAAAGAGGGGGTTACCCCCGGGACATGGCTCCGCTCTTTCTTCCCATTTCCCATTGAATATACACCTAACAATCAACTTCTGTGAGACATTCAAAGCGGTTGTCTATCATGGTCATCAAATACCCATAAACCAGGGAGTGCCATCGACGATTTCATCTTTAGTCATCGTATCTCGGATTATATCGTAGCACCTTGTTTCTGTGCTTGGACACACCGCAGCCATTTGTCTTTGGTCACGTGGGCATTCGGCTCATATAACAATTTATCTCACGATTGTATCGTTGTTTTCTGCGGCAAGGCTTTATATATTGATGAACCTTCTCATTCTGGGCTGCCTTTCAGCAGATACTAAACGTCAACCGTAAATCGAACCGATACATCATCGCTTTGTTCATAATGGACAATGAAAAACAGTTGACATGTTTCGCTAGCGTCAGGTTGTCACGGATAATGCAATGAGACGCGTTCTAGATTTATCGATGAGAGGCGTTCTATACTGATCGATGGGAGGCGTTCTAAACTCACCGATGGGAGGCGTTTTAGACTCACCGGTGGGAGGCGTTCTATACTGATCGATGCTAGGCGTTCTAGACTGATTGATTCGACGCGTTCTATTCTCACCGATGGGAGGCGTTCTAGACTCACCGATGGGAGGAGTTCTAAACTCACCGATGGGAGGCGTTCTAAACTTACCGATGGAAGGCGTTCTAAACTCACCGATGGGAGGCGTTCTAGACTTACCGATGGGAGGCGTTCTAAACTTACCGATGGGAGGTAGTCTAGACTTAACGATGGGAGGCGTTCTAGACTTACCGAAGGGAGGCGTTCTAGACTCATAATTGGGAGGCGTTCTAGACTCACCGATGGGAGGCGTTCTATGAGTCATTGGTGTGGTCCTGTAGGCGGTAGCGATGGCCCGTGTCGTGGGTGGGGGTGGGGTTATGGGTGTCCTGTAGGCGGTACGGACGACCCGTTGCGGGTGGGAGCGAGGGGTGGAGGGGAAACGGCCCGTGTCCGCGTTGTCGACTATGCACTGGGTGGCAAGCCTATCTAAAGCCTGGTAACTCCTGAGTCCCAGTCGCTTCTGTGAGCTATTCAACTCAAGTCACACCCCTTTGATCCAGGCGAGAATTGAATGAAGTGGGATGATGCCGTTATTTGACGCGGGCGAGACAAAAGCTACGACAGTTTTGGGTTGTGCCACGTGGGGGCGGTGGGGTAGAGGGTGTAAGGACTGTGGTGGGGTGAGTGTGGGCGTGTGGTGGGTCGAATGTGGGTCTGTGATGATCAGGACGGGGGGGTAGATGTCTTGTGCTGCCGGGGTAGCCAGTGGTGGGGTGTGGATGGGCGTATAGTGGAGGTAGGGGGGGTGGGGGGGGTCACCGGGACCGACCCCTCCATTGTATGGCACTATGCATTGGCTGTCCATTGGAGGGTCCATGCTTTGTGAGCCCTTCTATTCTGCCACACCAACCTCATGTCGCGATCCATCTATTCTGCCCCCCCCCCCGCCCACCTCCCTTCAGGGGCCAGCAAGCCCTTCCCCGGTGTATCCCCATCTCCATAAGCCGTTTTATTATGTAGTCGCCTCGTGCATTCATCAACATTCGCCATCCTTTAGCGGGGCACTCATCCCTCTGCCAGCCTCCCCTCCCCCTCCCAGCCTCCCCCTCTTAACACCCCCTCCCTTGTCAGCCTGCCCTTCTCAGAGTCTAGGGTGCGTGCGGACCCGGTGACTGTGGGCGCGCTCCCTCCGTCTGCCCGGGTGACTGAGGGCGCGCTCCCTCCGTCTGCCCGGGTGACTGTGGGCACAGTCCCTCAGTCTGCCCAGGTGACTGAGGGAGCGTGCCCTCAGTCTGCCCGGGTGACTGAGAGCACAGTCCATCAGTCTGCCCAGGTGACTGAGGGCACAGTCCCTCAGTCTGCCCGGGTGACTGTGGGCACAGTCCCTCAGTCTGCCCAGGTGACTGAAGGCACACCCCCTCAGTCTGCCCGGGTGACTGAGGGCACAGTCCATCAGTCTGCCCAGGTGACTAAGGGCCCACCCCCTCAGTCTGCCCGGGTGACTGAGGGCGCGCTCCCTCGGTCTGCCCAGGTGACTGACGGCGCGCTCCCTCAGTCTGCCCGGGTGACTGAGGGCGCGCTCCCTCAGTCTGCCCGGGTGACTGAGAGCACAGTCCCTCAGTCTGCCCGGGTGACTGAGGGCGCGCTCCCTCAGTCTGCCCGGGTGACTGAGAGCACAGTCCCTCAGTCTGCCCAGGTGACTGAGGGCACACCCCCTCCGTCTGCCCGGGTGACTGTGGGCACAGTCCCTCAGTCTGCCCGGGTGACTGAGGGCACACCCCCTCAGTCTGCCCGGGTGACTGAGGGCACAGTCCCTCAGTCTGCCCAGGTGACTGAGGGCACACTCTCTTAGTCTGCCCGGGTGACTGAGGGCGCGCTCCCTCCGTCTGCCCGGGTGACTGAGGGCGCGCTCCCTCCGTCTGCCCGGGTGACTGAGGGCACAGTCCCTCAGTCTGCCCAGGTGACTGAGGGCACACTCCCTCAGTCTGCCCGGGTGACTGAGGGCACAGTCCCTCAGTCTGCCCAGGTGACTGAGGGCACACTCCCTCCGTCTGCCCGGGTGACTGAGGGCGCGCTCCCTCCGTCTGCTCAGGTGACTGACGGCGCGCTTTCTCAGTCTGCCCGGGTGACTGAGGGCGCGCTCCCTCAGTCTGCCCGGGTGACTGAGGGCACAGTCCCCCAGTCTGCCCAGGTGACTGAGGGCACAGTCCCTCAGTCTCCCCAGGTGACTGAGGGCACACTCCCTCAGTCTGCCCGGGTGACTGAGGGCGCGCTCCCTCAGTCTGCCCGGGTGACTGAGGGCGCGCTCCCTCCGTCTGCCCGGGTGACTGAGGGCTCAGTCCCTTAGTCTGTCCGGGTGACTGAGAGCGCGCTCCCTCAGTCTGCCCGGGTGACTGAGGGCGCGCTCCCTCAGTCTGCCCGGGTGACTGAGGGCACACTCTCTCAGTCTGCCCGGGTGACTGAGGGCACACCCCCTCAGTCTGCCCAGGTGACTGAGGGCACACCCCCTCAGTCTGCCCAGGTGACTGAGGGAGCGTGCCCTCAGTCTGCCCGGGTGACTGAGGGCGCGCTCCCTCAGTCTGCCCGGGTGACTGAGGGCGCGCTCCCTCAGTCTGCCCGGGTGACTGACCCAGATGCTGATAATCATGACGGTTCACTGCAGGCTGCGGGGCGAGGTGGGTGCATAGGAACGGTACAAACGTTGATAATCCCGACGGTACTGGCCTGGGGACGGTAGGGTGGGTAGGGACGGTAGGGTGGGTGGGGACGGTAGGGTGGTTGGGGAAGGTAGGGCAGGTGGGGACGGTAGGGTAGGTGGGGACGGTAGAGTAGGTGGCGACGGTAGGGTGGGTGGGGACGGTAGGGTGGGTGGGGACGGTAGGGTGGTTGGGGAAGGTAGGGCAGGTGGGGACGGTAGGGTAGGTGGGGACGGTAGAGTAGGTGGGGACGGTAGAGTGGGTGGGGACGGTAGGGTGGGTGGGGACGGTAGGGTGGTTGGGGAAGGTAGGGCAGGTGGGGACGGTAGGGTGGTTGGGGAAGGTAGGGCAGGTGGGGACGGTAGAGTGGGTGGGGACGGTAGGGTGGGTGGGGACGGTAGGGTGGGTGGGGACGGTAGGGTGGGTGGGGACGGTAGGGTGGGTGGGGACGGTAGGGTGGTTGGGGAAGGTAGGGGAGGTGGGGACGGTAGGGTGGTTGGAGAAGGTAGGGCAGGTGGGGACAGTAGGGTAGGTGGGGATGGCAGGGTGGGTGGGGACGGTAGGGTGGTGGGGACGGTAGGTTATAGTTGGGGACGGTAGGGTGGGTGGGGATGGCAGGGGGGGATGGGGACGGTAAGGTAGGGCGGTGGTGAGGGTGAAAGGAGGGCGGTGGTGTGGGCGGAGGCAGGGCGGTGGTGAGGGTGAAGGGAGGGCGGTGGTGTGGGCGGAGGCAGGGCGGTGGTGAGGGTGAAGGAAGGGCGGTGGTGTGGGCGGAGGCAGGGCGGTGGTGAGGGTGAAGGGAGGGCGGTGGTGTAGGCGGAGGCAGGGCGGTGGTGAGGGTGAAGGGAGGCGGTGGTGTGGGCGGAGGCAGGGCGGTGGTGAGGGTGAAGGGAGGGCGGCGGGTGAAGGGAGGGCGGGGGTGAGGGTGGAGGGAGGGCGGTGGTGAGGGCGGAGGCAGGGCGGTGGTGAGGGTGAAGGGAGGGCGGTGGTGTGGGCGGAGGCAGGGCGGTGGTGAGGGTGAAGGGAGGGTGGAGGGAGGGCGGTGGTGAGGGTGGAGGGAGGGCGGTGGTGAGGGTGGAGGGAGGGCGGTGGTGAAGTTGAAGGGAGGGCGGCGGGTGAAGGGAGGGCGGTGGTGAGGGTGGAGGGAGGGCGGTGGTGAGGGTGGAGGCAGGGCGGTGGTGAGGGTAAAGGGAGGGCGGTGGTGTGGGCGGAGGCAGGGCGGTGGTGAGGGTGAAGGGAGGGTGGAGGGAGGGCGGTGGTGAGGGTAGAGGGAGGGCGGTGGTGAGGGTGGAGGGAGGGCGGTGGTGAGGGTGGAGGGAGGGCGGTGGTGAGGGCGGAGGGAGGGCGGTGGTGAGGGTGGAGGAAGGGCGGTGGTTAGGGCGGAGGGAGGGCCGTGGTGAGGATGGAGGGAGGGCATTGGCGAGGGTGGAGAGAGGGCGGTGGTGAGGGTGGAGGGAGAGCGGTGGTGAGGGTGGAGGGAGGGCGGTGGTGAGGGCGGAGGGAGGGCGTTGGCAAGGGTGGAGGGAGGGCGGTGGCGAGAGTGGAGGGAGGGCGGTGGTGAGGGTGGAGGGAGGGCGGTGGTGAGGGCGGAGGGAGGGCGGTGGTGAGGGTGGAGGGAGGGCGGTGGTGAGGATGGAGAGAGGGCGGTGGTGAGGGTGAAGGGAGGGCGGTGGTGAGGGTGGAGGGAGGGCGGTGGTGAGGGTGGAGGGGAGGGCGGTGGTGAGGGTGGAGAGAGGGCGGTGGTGAGGGTGGAGGGAGGGCGGTGGCGAGGGTGGAGGGAGGGCGGTGGTGAAGTTGAAGGGAGGGCGGCGGGTGAAGGGAGGGCGGTGGCGAGGGTGGAGCGAGGGCGGTGGTGAGGGTGGAGGGAGGGCGGTGGCGAGGGTGGAGGGAGGGCGGTGGTGAAGTTGAAGGGAGGGCGGCGGGTGAAGGGAGGGCGGTGGTGAGGGTGGAGGGAGGGCGGTGGCGAGGGTGGAGGAAGGGCGGTGGTGAGGGTGGGGGGAGGGCGGTGGCGAGGGTGGAGGGAGGGCGGTGGTGAGGGTGGAGAGAGGGCGGTGGTGAGGGCGGAGGGGGGAGGGGCGGTGGCGAGGGTGGAGAGAGGGCGGTGGTGAGGGTGGAGGGAGGGCGGTGGTGAGGGCGGAGGGGGGGCGGTGGCGAGGGTGGAGGGAGGGCGGTGGTGAGGGCGGAGGGAGGGCGGTGGTGAGGGTGGAGGGAAGGCGGTGGTTAGGGTGGAGGGTGGAGGGAGGGCGGTGGCGAGGGTGGAGGGAGGGCGGGGGCGAGGGTGGAGGGAGGGCGGTGGCGAGGGTGGAGGAAGGGCGGTGGTGAGGGTGGGGGAGAACGGTGGCGAGGGTGGAGGGAGGGCGGTGGTGAGGGTGGAGGGAGGGCGGTGGTGAGGGTGGAGGGAGGGCGGTGGTGAGGGTGGAGGGAGGGCGGTGGTGAGGGCGGAGGGAGGGTGGTGGTGAGGGTGGAGGAAGGGCGGTGGTTAGGACGGAGGGAGGGCCGTGGTGAGGATGGAGGGAGGGCGTTGGCGAGGGTGGAGAGAGGGCGGTGGTGAGGGTGGAGGGAGAGCGGTGGTGAGGGTGGAGGGAGGGCGGTGGTGAGGGCGGAGGGAGGGCGTTGGCAAGGGTGGAGGGAGGGCGGTGGCGAGAGTGGAGGGAGGGCGGTGGTGAGGGTGGAGGGAGGGCGGTGGTGAGGGCGGAGGGAGGGCGGTGGTGAGGGTGGAGGGAGGGCGGTGGTGAGGATGGAGAGAGGGCGGTGGTGAGGGTGAAGGGAGGGCGGTGGTGAGGGTGGAGTGAGGGCGGTGGTGAGGGTGGAGGGGAGGGCGGTGGTGAGGGTGGAGAGAGGGCGGTGGCGAGGGGGAGAGAGGGCGGTGGCGAGGGTGGAGGGAGGGCGGTGGTGAAGTTGAAGGGAGGGCGGCGGGTGAAGGGAGGGCGGTGGCGAGGGTGGAGCGAGGGCGGTGGTGAGGGTGGAGGGAGGGCGGTGGCGAGGGTGGAGGGAGGGCGGTGGTGAAGTTGAAGGGAGGGCGGCGGGTGAAGGGAGGGCGGTGGTGAGGGTGGAGGGAGGGCGGTGGTGAGGATGGAGAGAGGGCGGTGGTGAGGGTGAAGGGAGGGCGGTGGTGAGGGTGGAGTGAGGGCGGTGGTGAGGGTGGAGGGGAGGGCGGTGGTGAGGGCGGAGGGGGGGCGGTGGCGAGGGTGGAGGGAGGGCGGTGGTGAGGGCGGAGGGAGGGCGGTGGTGAGGGTGGAGGGAAGGCGGTGGTTAGGGTGGAGGGTGGAGGGAGGGCGCTGGCGAGGGTGGAGGGAGGGCGGGGGCGAGGGTGGAGGGAGGGCGGTGGCGAGGGTGGAGGAAGGGCGGTGGTGAGGGTGGGGGAGAACGGTGGCGAGGGTGGAGGGAGGGCGGTGGTGAGGGTGGAGGGAGGGCGGTGGTGAGGGTGGAGGGAGGGCGGTGGTGAGGGTGGAGGGAGGGCGGTGGTGAGGGCGGAGGGAGGGCGGTGGTGAGGGTGGAGGAAGGGCGGTGGTTAGGGCGGAGGGAGGGCCGTGGTGAGGATGGAGGGAGGGCGTTGGCGAGGGTGGAGAGAGGGCGGTGGTGAGGGTGGAGGGAGAGCGGTGGTGAGGGTGGAGGGAGGGCGGTGGTGAGGGCGGAGGGAGGGCGTTGGCAAGGGTGGAGGGAGGGCGGTGGCGAGAGTGGAGGGAGGGCGGTGGTGAGGGTGGAGGGAGGGCGGTGGTGAGGATGGAGAGAGGGCGGTGGTGAGGGTGAAGGGAGGGCGGTGGTGAGGGTGGAGTGAGGGCGGTGGTGAGGGTGGAGGGGAGGGCGGTGGTGAGGGTGGAGAGAGGGCGGTGGCGAGGGGGAGAGAGGGCGGTGGCGAGGGTGGAGGGAGGGCGGTGGTGAAGTTGAAGGGAGGGCGGCGGGTGAAGGGAGGGCGGTGGCGAGGGTGGAGCGAGGGCGGTGGTGAGGGTGGAGGGAGGGCGGTGGCGAGGGTGGAGGGAGGGCGGTGGTGAAGTTGAAGGGAGGGCGGCGGGTGAAGGGAGGGCGGTGGTGAGGGTGGAGGGAGGGCGGTGGTGAGGATGGAGAGAGGGCGGTGGTGAGGGTGAAGGGAGGGCGGTGGTGAGGGTGGAGTGAGGGCGGTGGTGAGGGTGGAGGGGAGGGCGGTGGTGAGGGTGGAGAGAGGGCGGTGGTGAGGGTGGAGGGAGGGCGGTGGCGAGGGTGGAGGGAGGGCGGTGGTGAAGTTGAAGGGAGGGCGGCGGGTGAAGGGAGGGCGGTGGCGAGGGTGGAGCGAGGGCGGTGGTGAGGGTGGAGGGAGGGCGGTGGCGAGGGTGGAGGGAGGGCGGTGGTGAAGTTGAAGGGAGGGCGGCGGGTGAAGGGAGGGCGGTGGTGAGGGTGGAGGGAGGGCGGTGGCGAGGGTGGAGGAAGGGCGGTGGTGAGGGTGGAGGGAGGGCGGTGGCGAGGGTGGAGGGAGGGCGGTGGTGAGGGTGGAGAGAGGGCGGTGGTGAGGGCGGAGGGGGGAGGGGCGGTGGCGAGGGGGAGAGAGGGCGGTGGTGAGGGTGGAGGGAGGGCGGTGGTGAGGGCGGAGGGGGGGCGGTGGCGAGGGTGGAGGGAGGGCGGTGGTGAGGGCGGAGTGAGGGCGGTGGTGAGGGTGGAGGGAGGGCGGTGGTGAGGTTGGAGGGAAGGCGGTGGTTAGAGTGGAGGGTGGAGGGAGGGCGGTGGCGAGGGTGGAGGGAGGGCGGGGGCGAGGGTGGAGGGAGGGCGGTGGCGAGGGTGGAGGAAGGGCGGTGGTGAGGGTGGGGGGAGGGCGGTGGCGAGGGTGGAGCGAGGGCGGTGGCGAGGGTGGAGGGAGGGCGGTGGCGAGGGTGGAGGGAGGGCGGTGGTGAGGGTGGAGGGAGGGCGGTGGCGAGGGTGGAGGGAGGGCGGTGGTGAGGGTGGAGAGAGGGCGGTGGTGAGGGTGGAGAGAGGGCGGTGGTGAGGGTGGAGAGAGGGCGGGGGTGAGGGTGGAGGGGAGGTGTGTAACATGGGGTTTATAGGGACGTGACTGGAATGAGGACGACTCTCACCCGGAAATTGCCCGCTCTCCATCAAAGGACAAGGCAGGGCGTCCCTTAATAGGCCACATAAAGTCGACGAGATGTGTGGGTGGGGCGCGCGGTGGGGGACGGGGGGGAGCGGGGTATGAGGATGGAGGCATAACGGGGGTGTTCGCGGTCTGGTCTGCGAGAGGGTGGTTCTTACAGGGCTCTGGGAGTACCGCGAAGATCGGCCCAATGGCTAGCCAGTCAGCCAGGCAGCCGACCGTCATATCCCACCCCCACCCCCACCTTGGTCCCCCAGCCCGTCCAGTTAGTTATCACAAACGAATTTACGGGGTTGCCGAGCAAGTGCCACCGCCTCGGTAAATAAGGAGCGACAAAAAAGTGACCCCCAAAATTGGGAGACACCTTGGTGGCCGTTACTCAAGCCAGCCGACATCGGCCGACAGATAGCCAACAGGAAGCTTCTGGTGTTGGGGCAAGAGGGCAGAAGAGAAGGGCATCGGGGGCCAGACTGGAAGACGAGGGCATTTCAGTCAGACTGGAAGACGAGGGCATTTCAGTCAGACTGGAAGACGAGGGCATTTTAGTCAGACTGGAATACGAGGGCATTTCAGTCAGACTGGAAGACGAGGGCATTTCCGTCAGACTGGAAGACGAGGGCCTTTCATTCAGACAGGAAGACGGAGGGCATTTCAGTCAGACAGGAAGACGAGGGCCTTTCAGTCAGACAGGAAAACGGAGGGCATTTCAGTCAGACAGGAAGACGGAGGGCATTTCAGTCAGACAGGAAGACGGAGGGCATTTTAGTCAGACTGGACGACGAGGGGTTTTAGTCAGACTGGACGACGAGGGCATTTCAGTCAGACTGGAAGACGAGGGGGTTTCAGTCAGATTGGAAAACGAGGACATTTTAGTCAGACTGGAAGACGAGGGGGTTTCAGTCAGACTGGAAGACAAGGGCATTTCAGTCAGACTGGAACACGAAAACATTTCAGTCAGACTGGAAGACCAGGGCATTTCAGTCAGACTGGAAGACGAGGGCATTTCAGTCAGACTGGAAGACGAGGGCCTTTCAGTCAGACAGGAAGACGGAGGGCATTTCAGTCAGACAGGAAGACGGAGGGCATTTCAGTCAGACTGGACGACGAGGGCATTTCAGTCAGACTGGAAGACGAGGGGGTTTTAGTCAGACTGGACGACGAGGGCATTTCAGTCAGACTGGAAGACAAGGGGGTTTCAGTCAGACTGGAAAACGAGGACATTTTAGTCAGACTGGAAGACGAGGGGGTTTCAGTCAGACTGGAAGACAAGGGCATTTCAGTCAGACTGGAACACGAAAACATTTCAGTCAGACTGGAAGACGAGGGCATTTCAGTCAGACTGGAAGACGAGGGCATTTCAGTCAGACTGGAAGACGAGGGCCTTTCAGTCAGACAGGAAGACGGAGGGCATTTCAGTCAGACAGGAAGACGGAGGGCATTTCAGTCAGACTGGACGACGAGGGCATTTCAGTCAGACTGGAAGACGAGGGGGTTTTAGTCAGACTGGACGACGAGGGCATTTCAGTCAGACTGGAAGACGAGGGGGTTTCAGTCAGACTGGAAAACGAGGACATTTTAGTCAGACTGGAAGACGAGGGGGTTTCAGTCAGACTGGAAGACAAGGGCATTTCAGTCAGACTGGAACACGAAAACATTTCAGTCAGACTGGAAGACGAGGGCATTTCCGTCAGACTGGAAGACGAGGGCCTTTCATTCAGACAGGAAGACGGAGGGCATTTCAGTCAGACAGGAAGACGAGGGCCTTTCAGTCAGACAGGAAAACGGAGGGCATTTCAGTCAGACAGGAAGACGGAGGGCATTTCAGTCAGACAGGAAGACGGAGGGCATTTTAGTCAGACTGGACGACGAGGGGTTTTAGTCAGACTGGACGACGAGGGCATTTCAGTCAGACTGGAAGACGAGGGGGTTTCAGTCAGATTGGAAAACGAGGACATTTTAGTCAGACTGGAAGACGAGGGGGTTTCAGTCAGACTGGAAGACAAGGGCATTTCAGTCAGACTGGAACACGAAAACATTTCAGTCAGACTGGAAGACCAGGGCATTTCAGTCAGACTGGAAGACGAGGGCATTTCAGTCAGACTGGAAGACGAGGGCCTTTCAGTCAGACAGGAAGACGGAGGGCATTTCAGTCAGACAGGAAGACGGAGGGCATTTCAGTCAGACTGGACGACGAGGGCATTTCAGTCAGACTGGAGGACGAGGGGGTTTTAGTCAGACTGGACGACGAGGGCATTTCAGTCAGACTGGAAGACGAGGGGGTTTCAGTCAGACTGGAAAACGAGGACATTTTAGTCAGACTGGAAGACGAGGGGGTTTCAGTCAGACTGGAAGACAAGGGCATTTCAGTCAGACTGGAACACGAAAACATTTCAGTCAGACTGGAAGACCAGGGCATTTCAGTCAGACTGGAAGACGAGGGCATTTCAGTCAGACTGGAAGACGAGGGCCTTTCAGTCAGACAGGAAGACGGAGGGCATTTCAGTCAGACAGGAAGACGGAGGGCATTTCAGTCAGACTGGACGACGAGGGCATTTCAGTCAGACTGGAAGACGAGGGGGTTTTAGTCAGACTGGACGACGAGGGCATTTCAGTCAGACTGGAAGACGAGGGGGTTTCAGTCAGACTGGAAAACGAGGACATTTTAGTCAGACTGGAAGACGAGGGGGTTTCAGTCAGACTGGAAGACAAGGGCATTTCAGTCAGACTGGAACACGAAAACATTTCAGTCAGACTGGAAGACGAGGGCATTTCAGTCAGACTGGAAGACCAGGGCATTTCAGTCAGACTGGAAGACCAGGGCATTTCAGTCAGACTGAAAGACGAGGGCATTTCAGTGAGACTGGAAGACGAGGGCATTTAAGTCAGACTGGAAGACGAGGGCATTTCAGTCAGACAGGAAGACGAGGGCCTTTCAGTCAGACAGGAAGACGGAGGGCATTTCAGTCAAACAGGAAGACGGAGGGCATTTCAGTCAGACTGGACGACGAGGGCATTTCAGTCAGACTGGACGACGAGGGCATTTCAGTCAGACTGGAAGACGAGGGCATTTCAGTCAGACTGGAAGACGAGGGCATTTCAGTCAGACAGGAAGACGAGGGCCTTTCAGTCAGACAGGAAGACGGAGGGCATTTCAGTCAGACAGGAAGACGGAGGGCATTTCAGTCAGAAAGGAAGACGAGGGCCTTTCAGTCAGACAGGAAGACGGAGGGCATTTCAGTCAGACAGGAAGACGGAGGGCATTTCAGTCAGACTGGACGACACGGGGCATTTCAGTCAGACTGGAAGACGAGGGGGTTTTAGTCAGACTGGACGACGAGGGCATTTCAGTCAGACTGGAAGACGAGGGGGTTTCAGTCAGACTGGAAAACGAGGACATTTTAGTCAGACTGGAAGACGAGGGGGTTTCAGTCAGACTGGAAGACAAGGGCATTTCAGTCAGACTGGAACACGAAAACATTTCAGTCAGACTGGAAGACGAGGGCATTTCAGTCAGACTGGAAGACCAGGGCATTTCAGTCAGACTGGAAGACCAGGGCATTTCAGTCAGACTGAAAGACGAGGGCATTTCAGTCAGACTGGAAGACGAGGGCATTTCAGTCAGACTGGAAGACGAGGGCATTTCAGTCAGACAGGAAGACGAGGGCCTTTCAGTCAGACAGGAAGACGGAGGGCATTTCAGTCAGACAGGAAGACGGAGGGCATTTCAGTCAGACTGGACGACGAGGGCATTTCAGTCAGACTGGAAGACGAGGGGGTTTTAGTCAGACTGGAAGACGAGGACATTTCAGTCAGACTGGAAGACGAGGGCATTTCCGTCAGACTGGAAGACGAGGGCCTTTCATTCAGACAGGAAGACGGAGGGCATTTCAGTCAGACATGAAGACGAGGGCCTTTCAGTCAGACAGGAAGACGGAGGGCCTTTCAGTCAGACAGGAAGACGGAGGGCATTTCAGTCAGACTTGACGACGGGGGCATTTCAGTCAGACTGGAAGACGAGGGGGTTTTAGTCAGACTGAACGACGAGGGCATTTCAGTCAGACTGAAAGACGATGGGGGTTTCAGTCAGACTGGAAAACGAGGACATTTTAGTCAGACTGGAAAACGAGGGGGTTTCAGTCAGACTGGAAGACAAGGGCATTTCAGTCAGACTGGAACACGAAAACATTTCAGTCAGACTGGACGACGAGGGCATTTCAGTCAGACTGGAAGACCAGGGCATTTCAGTCAGACTGGAAGACCAGGGCATTTCAGTCAGACTGGAAGACCAGGGCATTTCAGTCAGACTGGAAGACGAGGGCATTTCAGTCAGACTGGAAGACGAGGGCATTTCAGTCAGACTGGAAGACGTGGTCATTTCAGTCAGACTGGAAGACGAGGGCATTTCCGTCAGACTGGAAGACGAGGGCATTTCAGTCTGACGGGAAGACGAGGACATTTCAGTCCGACTGGACGACGATGGCATTTCAGTCAGACTGGAAGACAAGGGCATTTCAGTCAGACTGGAAGACGAGGACATTTCAGTCAGACTGGACGACGATGGCATTTCAGTTAGACTGGAAGACGAGGGTCAGTCATACAGGAAGACGGAGGGCATTTCAGTCAGACTGGTAGACGGGGGCCTTTCAGTCAGACAGGAAGACGGAGGGCATTTCAGTCAGACAGGAAGACGGAGGGCATTTCAGTCAGACTGGACGACGAGGGCATTTCAGTCAGACTGGAAGACGAGGGGGTTTTAGTCAGACTGGACGACGATGGCATTTCAGTCAGACTGGAAGACGAGGGGGTTTCAGTCAGACTGGAAGACAAGGGCATTTCAGTCAGATTGGAAGACGAGGACATTTCAGTAAGACTGGAAGACGAGGACATTTCAGTCAGACGTTAAGACGAGGGCGTTTCAGTCAGACTGGAAGACGAGGGCGTTTCAGTCATACTGGGGGACGAGGGCGTTTCAGTCAGACTAGAAGACGAGGGGAGCGGGGATCAGACGGAAAGACGGGCATTGGAGGGTTTGAACCAAACTCATATACTTTTAACATAGATGTCGACATGTTAAAGTGAGGCATAATCGCGGCGCGATAAGTGAACAACAGACTCCTAGCTCAGCGATCCACGCCTCCAGTACCTGGGAACGGTCTCCCCGATGCATCAGACAGGCCACTTCGATCGCACATCACTGACAATGTATCTAATTTCTTGGCTTTGGCGCAGAAACACGCAGTTGCAAGTGATATATGTCAATACAGCTTCCTGTCGTGATATGAAGCTTGAATTCATGATACCAACACGGCATTGTTTGGGGAGTGGGTAGAACCGGACTTGCCAGCTATTGTACTTGGCGATTGCCTTGCTCGGTAAAAACACGATTTGTTTGGTTCGACCTACTTCGTAGCGAAATGGTCTCAGTCCGTGTCAATAGCAGCCAAGTTCATTTCAACCCAGTTTTTATTATAAATATTAGCGACTACGCTTGACATCCATCATTCAGCCACCCCCAAGTCCAGCCAGTGACACCCCCCAGTGCGACCCCCACGTACCGCCATTCACCCCCCACCGACTGTGCCACCCCCACGTCCCACCATTCCCACCCCCCCCCCACTGTGCCACCCCCACGTCCAACCAATCCCCCCCCCCCACTTTGCCACTCCCACGTCCTGCCATTCACCCCCCCCCACTGTGCCACCCCCACGTCCCGCCACTCACCCCCCCCCCCACTCCGATGCCACCGCCATTCCGCGTCTCGTGTTCGGATCACGTGATCAGATGTAGCCTCATATCAAATATCTGGCTTTGGCTATTTCTGTTCCAATCCCTCCCGTGCAGTCCAATTATGTTTTTACATGAAATCTCTTTCGTTAAACATACCAGCTGACCTGAAGCTCGTGGACTGAAAAAACTGAGTCAGAGAGCTGGAAATGAGTGCCATCTCACGCCGCTGTCATGTAAACGTGACATGGCTGAATGATCGAAAGACAACGTTATCAAATGAGAAATACCCACCGAACAACCCAGCCAACTGCAAGGAAGTTTGCAAAAATAGTTTCCAGTCAAAAATCAATTGGAACTGTGTTATTGACTATTCGGTGAGTGAACCTTTGAGAAATATGACATATGACTCAATCTATGGCTTTGGATGGTGCCGTATAACGCTTCAATGTCGTTATTAGCCGGGTCTCGCCTGGACCACACACTTGGACTAACACAGCCCTGGACTACCCACCCTTGGTCTACCCTAGCCATGGTCTACCAAAGCCATGGACTACCTCAGCCATGGACTACCCCAGCCATGGACTACCCCAGCCATGGACTACCCCAGCCATGGTCTACCACAGCCATGGACTACCCCAGCCATGGACTACCCCAGCCATGGTCTACCACAGCCATGGACTACCCTAGCCATGGACTACCCCAGCCATGGACTACCACAGCCATGGACTACCACAGCCATGGACTACCACAGCCATGGACTACCCCAGCCATGAACTACCCCAGCCATGGACTACCCCAGCCATGGACTACCCCAGCCATGGTCTACCACAGCCATGGACTACCCTAGCCATGGACTACCCCAGCCATGGACTACCCCAGCCATGGACTACCCCAGCCATGGACTACCACAGCCATGGACTACCCCAGCCATGGACTACCCCAGCCATGGACTACCCCATCCATGGTCTACCACAGCCATGGACTACCATAGCCATGGACTACCCCAGCCATGGACTACCACAGCCATGGACTACCACAGCCATGGACTACCACATCCATGGACTACCCCAGCCATGGACTACCCCAGCCATGGACTACCCCAGCCATGGTCTACCACAGCCATGGACTACCCTAGCCATGGACTACCCCAGCCATGGACTACCACAGCCATGGACTACCACAGCCATGGACTACCACAGCCATGGACTACCACAACATGGACTACCCCAGCCATGGACTACCCCAGCCCTGGACTACCTAGCCCGGGTCAACCCCAGCCATGGTCTACCACAACCATGGACTACCCCAGCCATGGACTACCCCAGCCCTGAACTACCCCAGTCATGGTCTACCACAACCATGGACTACCCCAGCCATGGTCTACCACAACCATGGACTACCCCAGCCATGGACTACCCCAGCCATGGACTACCCCAGCCCTGGACTACACCACCCCTGGACTACCCAGCCATGGTCTACCCCAGCCATGGTCTACCACAGCCATGGACTACCCCAGCCATGGTCTACCACAGCCATGGACTACCGCAGCCCTGGACTACCTAGCCCGGGTCAACCCCAGCCATGGACTACCCCAGCCCCGGACTACCGTAGCTCCAGACTACCTTAGCCTTTGGACTACCCGAGCCCCGGTCTACCCCAGCTCTGGTCTACCCAGCGCCAGGATTGAATTGTTACTACACTCCACAGACGATTGCTGCACTGGAAGCGTGTAGTCTGTACCGGAAGCAGCCTAATATCAAGCAAGATGGAGATGTGAGGATCTGTATATGGCCCTCATTGGTGCGGATAAAACGGGTAAAACAAGTGATACGCTTGGAGATTGTGGAGGCAGTTTATGGCCAATGGCTAATGAACAGAGGGGAAAAAACAGGGAGATGGTTTATGGCCAATTTGGTAAGAGGGGGAGATGGTTTATACGGCCTATCAGCACACCAGAAAGGCTGATTTATCATAGAAGTATAGCCTCAGCAGACTAGGGTTTTGTGACGTCATATGCAATGACCCGAGAGGTTATTGCACTCTTTGACCTACCGCCACCCCCGCCGCCCCACCTCACCCTGCGGTTTATCCCTCCACGGTGGTTGGTGGAGGGCGACATTTTTCCATGTGCTTAGCACTTATTTGGTGGTGGGATAGACGCGCAAGACGGCGGGTCAACACATCCCCTATGGCCATAAATACAGCCGCCAGCGTGAACCCCCAGAGCGCCATGTATTCAAGGGGGGCCGTAAGTGAAAATCAATACGGCCAAGGGACCAAGGCCGTAAGAGTATGTGTGTCTGAACCCACGGACCAGGGGAATACGGGGTCGGGGGGGGGGTGGGGGGTGGGAAGTGCGAGGTACCACGGGGATCCCAACCCCAGGGAATGGGGGTGAGGAGGTGGGAGCGGGGAGGGTGGAGGGGGCGGGGTAGGGGGGAGGGGGCAACCTGAGGGGCGGCGGCGGCAGCGAGAGAATATGCAGCAACTCAGTGGAAGGTGGAAGGTGTATGTAGAGAGAGAGAGATGCAGAGAGATAGGGACAACGAGAGGGGGGAAGCGATATAGGGAGAGATATGGACAGAGAGACAGAGAGATAGAAGAGAGTGCGTCGGTTGTACGGTCAGACCATTTAGTTAGCCAACAATGCCGGTTCCTCATGTCATACCTGTTGGTCAGGTCGACGCATACGGCATACGGCAGTAATGCATACCAGTGGGGAGTGCGCTAAGGGGGGGGGGGGGCAGGTGGGAAGGGGGGGGGGGGCTGGAATAATAGAGGTGAGAGGGCTTGTTTGCGTGGCAATCAGGGCAACGTGAGGGGTGGGGGTGCAGGGACCAAGGAGTATGGGTAGGGCAGGATATTGCAGGTGTTGTGGCCAGGTGAAAACCAACTGGAGACCTGTTGATATTACGTGGGTCATGTCTCTTGGCGTAAGACAACACGACCTTTGGTTTTAGAACCTTCCCACACCTGCACCATTCTGGATCTTGTCATGACCAACGAGGAAGGAATGGTCAGTAAATTGGAATACGGAAGCCCCATCGGTAAGAGCCACCATGTTGTGCTGACCTGGAAATTCAATTGTTACATACCACAAATCACGACGAAACTGAAGAAATACTCTTACGACAAAGGCAACTATGACAAAATGAGGGAGCAAATGGCACTGGTGAACTGGGAAGACAAACTGAAGAACCAACCAGTCGATGAAATGTGGGAAGAAATCAGTGATGAAATATTAAAGGCAACAAATGCCCATGTACCCCACAGATCAATCTCAACCTCAAGACCGCTCCCAAAAAAGAAACCGCTCTGGCTAAGCGAAAAAGCAATGGCCCAAGTGAAGAAAAAACATAAGTCCTTTGCACGCTATAAGGATACCGGAGAATGGCAGGATTACTTGGCGTACGCCGCCGAACGAAACCGAGCAAAAAAAGAAATACGGTCAGCGATCCGAGATTACGAGAAAGACATTGCCAAAATCTCTAAATCAGACCCAAAGGCTTTCTTTAGATACGTCTCAAGTAAACTGAAAACTAGATCCGGAGTGGCAAACTTACAGAGGGAAGATGGATCGATAGCCGACCAAGATGATGAAAAAGCTCACATGCTAAACAACTTCTTCAGCAGTGTGTTCACACTTGAAAACTTGAATGACATGCCGCAGACAACCTCAACTGAAGTGGCACAACAACTAGACGATGTCCACTTTACTATAGAAGATATAGCCCAACTACTTCGAAAACAGAATCCATCAAAGGCACCAGGCCCAGATAAAATCCACCCAAGAGTGCTAAAAGAATGTGCAGAAATTCTGGCAGGCCCCCTGTTCACACTCTTCAGGAAATCATTGAGTGAAGGAACAGTGCCTATGTCATGGAAGGAGGGACATGTCACACCTATTTTTAAGAAAGGAGACAAGTCCAAAGTTAACAACTACCGACCGGTCAGCCTAACCTCGGTGGTCTGCAAAGTCATGGAGAGAGTTGTTCGCAAAGCATTAATGAACCACCTGGTTACAAATAATATCCTATCAGATGCGCAACATGGGTTCGTAAATGGACGATCGTGCACCACTCAACTTCTCGAAGTTATAGAAAATTGGACCGAAATAATAGACAGAGGCGGGGCAATAGACACTATATGCCTTGACTTCGCCAAAGCTTTCGACACTGTGCCCCATGAACGGCTACTACACAAAATGGAAGCATACGGGGTGACGGGACCAGTCCTGAGCTGGACAAGGAGCTTCCTCAAGACAAGACGCCAGCGGGTTGTCATAGCAGGAACCGAATCGTCATGGACCAGCGTAACAAGTGGGATCCCACAGGGATCGGTGTTAGGGCCAGTGCTATTTATAACCTTTATAAATGACATGCCTCACTCCATATCCTCTCTTATACACATGTTTGCCGACGACACCAAAATGGGACGGGAAATTAAAAGTAGCATAGACAGGCAAGCCCTACAAGAAGATCTGGACCGACTAACGGAATGGTCGACCAAGTGGCAGCTGCGTTTTAACCCAACCAAATGCAAAGTCATGCACCTCGGGAGACAGTCATCACCAAAAGGCACATACACAATGGCGGATGGAAATACAAGAACTACACTAGAGGAAACCAACTTGGAAAAAGACCTAGGTGTTTGGGTGGACAACAAACTTAAATTCTCGGACCACGCAGGAAAGGCTGCAGCCAAAGCAAATCGAATCCTAGGCCTCATCAGAAGATCATTCACCCACCTTGACGGACCGACCATGAAACAGCTGTTCCAAACTATGGTACGACCCCACCTAGAATATGGAAATGTTGTGTGGAACCCGCTCTACAAAAAAGACATAAATCTGATTGAGAGCCTCCAGAGACGGGCGACAAGGCTCATACCAGGCATGGAAGGCCTAAGCTATGAACAAAGGCTACAACACCTAGACATGCCATCGTTAATGTATAGACGTTACCGAGGAGATGCCATCGACGTATATAAACACCTACACAGTATAAGGTAAATAGCACATCGCTCCTACCCCTATCCACCAGTCAAACGACGCGAGGACACAGCCTTAAACTAGCCAAGAGGTACTGTAACACACAAGCTAGGGCCCATTTCTTTGGCATGAGAATCACAAATGTATGGAATGGTCTTCCAGACGAGGTTGTCATGGCACCATCCCTAAACACCTTCAAAAATAGGATTGACAGATGCTGGAAACAGTATATGTATAAAACCGCCCCGGACGACTTCGCAGCTATGCGCACTACCAAACTTGAGTTTGAATTAAGTGAAGAAACGATGAAAATCAACCAAGAGGCCGTACGGTCCTACGACGGTTGAAGAGGATGTATGTATGTATGTATGTAATAATGCAACACATACAAGTAAAGTCGGACCAGTGTTCGCGCTCCCGGCGCCTCAACAACACCCTCACCGATACAGGAGCCCGGACACTGGCTGCCGTACGGTCTGATCAGCAGATATAGCGAAGGAACAACCCTTATCAATGTCATTTAATTTGCTCATTTTTTCATTCTGAAATACACCATCTGGCATAATGACACAACCTAGCTTATTGTATACTACTCACAATTTGCTAAGGATCACCTCTATGCATATATGAGATATATGAGTGTATAACAGGTGACTGCGTAATTCTACTATAATACAAAGACGTTTGCCTTTACCATGCATAGTGGCACACGAGTAACAGATTGGACACATATTATGGGAAGGTTTATCTGTATTATAGTAGAATTACACAGTCACCTGTTATACACTCAAATATCTCTGCATAGAGGTGGTCCTTTGCAAACCGTGAGTAGTATATTTCCGGCATTGTACGCTGTATAGTCACCATGGACATACTGAGGTCGATAAGAGGATATTCATTCTCATCATCAAGGTCAAGAGAACGTTTCTTCAACCAAATTAAAGAGAAGTAATAAATATATGGTCATGGTGGAGGGTTGGCGCAAGTGCCCCCAGGCAAGCCCGCTTCTCTAGGGGCACAACGGTAGCAATGTTAAAATCCTTCGACGTTAGTAGGGAATCGACTGTAGCTTTTATCATAATGTGTGCGCGTACTATTATAGTGCTTACGTATTGTATATACCTTGTTCTATCTTCTGACATCAAGAAAGTGTGTCAACGCTTAGTTGTTTGTGTAATATATTCGCGATTAAATTTTGGAGCACAAGTCTTTTACCGACAACCGTCCGCCATATTTGTTTTTGGCGGATGCCGGTACCTGTAAATGCAACTTGGTTCCCCGCTTCGTTAGAATATGACTCTCCGCTAGAGGGCGTTTTCAGTCGCACACTTTGAACTTAAGGACAACAGCAGCGCCCCCTGCCACAGGTAATTCACGGTTACAAACTTTAGGACCCAGGCTGCAAATGGTTCAAATAGTGACGGGACTCGCCAGATGGCGCTGCATACGCATAGCGGTTGGTCGGGAAAAGACTTGTGCTCCAACATTTATTCGCGAATATATTGCACAAACAACTAAGTGTTGACACACTTTCTTGATGTCAGAAGATAGAACAAGGTATATAGATTACATAAACACTGTGATTGCACGCGCACACATTATGATAAAAGCTGCAGTCGATTCCTTAACAACGTCGAAGGATTTTAACATTGCTACCGTTGTGCCCCTAGAGAAGCAGGCTTGCCTGGGGGCACTTGCGCCAAGGTGGTTGACTATTAGTCGCTACCATGGGAGCCACATCGAAACACCAACACACTGACATAGCGAAATAAACAAAGTGACGCCCACAGAGGATTTAGCAAGACAAAAGATGGAAACAAAAATTTCTGAATCACATATTAAATTAATATGATACAACATTGTAAAGAATCGTGAATGAAGCTGCAGTTACTACATAGACAGCAGTTGTGAGCCATCACGTTGTCCGAACTGTGCCATGTGACGTGCACTTTATTTGTCATCCCGAAGGTCACAACGACCACTACATCCTTCACTAGGGAATAATTGTGTATGAATCTTTTATGATTTCCGCGCTCGCTTCAACACGTAAATGGTTGTTTTCGAATGGATTCCTGCGTGGTGGGTGGGGCGGGAGCGGGATAGATGGGGCCGACCTCAGCCATGAACGGTCAAAATCCCGCTCGTACGCCATCAATATTCAAACTTTCAGAGGATTCTCGCCGGCAAGCGTAGTTCAAGGTGAAACAATGAACTGATGAAAGCGGTTAAGCTATCATGCATAAGTCACATCGCATTGGGGTTGGGGTGTGGGGGTGACATGGGGGGCCTGGACGACGCCCGGGTAAACACCTGTGGGCAGGGGGTGGTGGGGTAAGGGGACATTCACCCGTTGGTAGGGGGGTGGTGGTGGGAGGGGAGGGGGTGTCGGGGCGAGGGGACATCCACCCGTAGGTAGGGGGGTGGTGGGGTGGAGTTGTGGGGCAATGGGATATCCGGCCGTGGGTACGGGGGTGGTGGGGCGAGGG